>NTHP01000025.1:800833-882811 GCA_003416845.1 Oplegnathus fasciatus
TAAATAGATAAGTTCCCCAACTCTATCAACCTCTTTTCTATTTTAACTTACTAATGTACTAATTCTTGTAGGTTTGCACATATGAAGACATAATACACTATCACTATTCACTTCTGATAATGTAGGAATGCACACAACAGGAGACAGCATGTTTCCAACTGAGCTAAAAAAAATCCAGGGTCCATCTGGCTGTGGTATCGATCTATTTATAGCATCAAAACCCAACTGCACCAGACATCGATAAACAGAAGTTTAAAAGATACATTGCTCATTCCCTGACAAACACAGGACTGAGAAACAGTCTTTGATATATGGTGCTGCTGTTTCACAATGACCTGGATCTGTAGGAACAGGTCTTGGCCATAAAAGGTTGAAAATCGCTGTCATAGACTTGTGTCACCAAGACAAATTGTTCTACTTTCACTGTATTGCACTTGGCAATACTGTGATTCTGATTCTCCCCCGTGTGCTACTGGCAGCGATCCTGCCATATCAACATACGATCTGTCCCGGGCAAGTCAATTCCTTCTTAACGACAGGCCTTTGGCAACCTGAGCTCTCATTACTTTCATCCACAGAGCACTAAGAGAGACATCACTTTAGATGTCAGTGTGTTACACAAATTACCTGTCCCATTTCTAATCCAATCTTACATTAAACGCATGAAATATTAACGTCTTAGATATTCTGTCATTAAAAAGGGATAATGTGTGGCGATGTGCAATTATTATTCAGGTAACATCCAGGTTACACCCCTTTGGCTGCAGCTGCCACAGATAAAACACCCTTCGTTCTTGATCTTACTTTGTTAATACTGTATGAAAAGCTCACCCTGCAGCTCTTGGATCCCCCAGTTTCCAGTCTCTGCTGCCACTTCCTGGTCATAGCGACTATTAGTGGACTCACAAAACCCATAACCAATGTGTGAGTGCAAATATGGAAAGCTTACTTCAGCACGATTTACTTCTCTTCTGGAGTATTTTTGTTTACTGGGACTAAACACTTTCACTCCATTTCAATGGGAAATGTACTTTTTCATGCACTACATTTATGTACATTTACTTTGCAGAACAATACTTTACCTGCAAAACATACAACTCATAAAATGTGATGCAACTGTATTTCTAAGAGTAAGTGATGACCCCCTGGATCACCCACAATGATAAAATACTGCTTACTGGTCACACATGAAATAATAATGGACCTATAGATACCCTAGAACTTGATACCCTCCCTTTTCATGTAGGCTACAGATATGCACCCTCCTTGAGCAGCATATGAAGAGAAAGAACAGACATTAATGCCACTGCTCAGATTGAAGGGGGAGGCCGAGAGAGAAAAATATTTGCAATGTCACAGAAATCCCAGCTGAGGTCAGTGTTTCTCCACCGGACGCTTCAGTGTGGACAGAGATGTCACTGCCACCTAAAAATACTACCTGCAGTGTTGACTGTATTATTAATCAGTCAAAAAAGCAACCTGGAAACCACCACTCACACACTTGCAGACACATGCAGCGTACTAATCCCTTTGTTCTCTAGCGTCGTTGATGTAAATCCTACATATGCTCATGTGAGCTGACAAACTGCACAAAACCGATGCGGGTTAGTGGTTTAAATCGCACCCTAACAAAGGGAAACGGGACACTCAGCAGCAGCAGCCACGGTGCACGGCGTCCCCTTTAAGGCCGTTTTGGAATAATTAATGACGTCGCGCTGTAAACACGACTGACGCTCAGCTGCGTGGCCGAAGCATCCTCCAAGAGCCCGAGACCTCTCCAGGTTCCTGTGTTTATTTCTCGACGGGACCGCTGAAAAGGCATTAAAATAACTGCGGTGCACCTCGACTCTCATATGCGGTCGCCAAAACCAAGACGACGGTGCTGCATCTGTCCTACGAAGTGCCATGGCTAGAAAGACGGACATCCCCTCCTCTTACTATGGTGAGTCGGTTCGTCTTTGTTGTAAACGCCAAGATATTTTCCCTCTGTGCTGTTATGACAGCAGGATATAACGGTATCTTCTTCAGCCTGGATGGTGTTTGACCCCTTGCTGTGATTTACAGGGACGTTAGCTAGCTTAAATTGTCAGTTGCTAACTATTTAGAGGCTATTTAACGGTTGACATCGAATACGCAGTAACGGTAGAATAACGTTTTAAACGGCCATTTACGTTCGAATAAGTAGCCTAACGTCTTTTTTCGTGTGTCTGCCCCGTGATTTATCCGTGTCCTCACCGTTACCTGGTTAACTCCAGTGATATGGCGTTAATCGTGTTTTACCCGGTGTGAAAGTCCTCACAATAGCAGACGGTTAACAACAATAAGTCTTAACACTTTCCTCCTCCACTTCGTCTTTGTTGTAGACGCAGAGATATTTTCTCCTCTGTAGCAACTAATGTGTAACGGTATGACAGCAACTGACAGCAACTGACGACCATTATCGATTAATCTGCCGATGATTTTGTCGATTAATCGTTTTGTCAGAATATAACGTTAGTGAAAAATGCCCAACACTATTTCCTAAAGTCACCAGACCAAAACCCAAAGATACTCAATTTAAGACAAAGAAAAGCAGCTAACTAGCTAATGTTAGTTGATCCTCAACATTGAGAAACTGGAATTAGAGAATATTTGGCATTTTTGCTTGAAAGACTTCAACAATTAATTGACTATCAAAATAGCTGCTGATTAATTTTCTGTTAATCGATTAATCGACCTGCTCCTTGCTGTGTTTTAACCACATGAACATTAGCTAGCATACATTGTCAGTTGGCTATTTAAAGGTTGACATCAAATATGCAGTAACTGTAGAGATGAGTACCCTAATACCTTTTTTTGGAGTGTTTCTTATTTTTCACGCTACACTGGCTCCAGGTGTACAATTATCTGTATCCTTTGTTAACTCCTGTGATATAATTTGCTTTGTATTGTTTACATGTGGAAAAACAAGAGCTCACAGTAGGAGGCTGTTAACAACATTAAGTCTTATCTCCACTTTCCTCCTTCTCTTCTCGCCCACATTGAGGATAATTACGACATTGTAATAACTGCAGTCCATGTTGTGCAGTTAGTAAGGAAGGTTAAAAGCAATGTCCTCTGTTAACAGTTTTCATAACAAAGGATTTATTGTCTCCAAGTGGCATTTTCGTTGCTCCAGGCGTATGGATATATTTAATCCGTGGGCAGATCTTCTTTCCATTAGCCTGCCTTAGTAATCATGTTGTTTATCACAGCAATATAATCCTTTATCACCACCAGATGCCCCACAGTGTCTTTCCTCTGAAACAAAGAGTCACTTTTTCAGTCAGATATTTACCATACTGGTGGCTAGTCTTAGCTAATACTTCTACAGCTAAATATATTTCATTTTATATGTATTTATCCTCCATTTAATCATTGAAAAATAAGTATTTAGTGCTTCTTTCACAATTGTATTGTTACTGTTGTCAGTGTACAGCTGTTCTCAGGCTATTACAAAGCTATCATGGGAAACTAACTTGCCATCGAAACCCAGATTAAGCGATCCACCACACTGACAGGGCAACTAATGGTTCCTTTCAATGAAACATTTCTTTACAAAAACATTATCAAAAAAATTAAGCTCCATAGAAAATGTCATGTCAGATTTTACACGTTGTTTTTATTTAGTCAAGGAGTAACTTCAATCATATCTACACTGACCCAACATCTCATATTCACCAAAAACCAAATGTGGACCAAAGACATATATTAGCTAATCGGTCCAACCCCGGATATAACGCAGAACTTAATATAATTATTAACTTTTTCATATCACGCTTCTCAGTGTCAGCAGAGTCTTGCACATCATTATCAGTTACAGATGCATCATATCATCCATCTCTGTCCAAGTTGCATATAGTAATTACACCTAAGATGAGGTTTGATTCTTACATACAGTAGCAGTGCAGTTTTCGTGTGACACGGATATTGTCAATTCTGCTCCTGACGGCTCTTGATGGGGAAAAGCTACTGTGTTTTCCTGTTATTTCCCCACATGCTGACCCTGTGTGTTCCTCAGACCTCATGACCACAGCACTCTGCCAATCATGACTGCAACCTGTCAGCTGTAGTTGATTCTCACTGCTCTCCGCAGACATGCAGCTCACCATCGGGGCTTTCAAACCCTATCACTCCCCGTTCAAAAGTTCAAGCTGGTACTTTACAGTCTACCATAAACCTGACGTTAGAGATTATGCGTAGTGTTGCAAGTAAACATCTTAGTGCAGGTTTGGAGCTTGTGTATCATTATTATTATATACATTATTTAGATACAGTGAATGTGCATCATTACAGAGGCTACTATATACATACAGTATACTTGCATTATGTTCTGTTGCAACGCAAGTGCTACTTTCCAGAGAATTACATAGAATATAGTGAGACGGTTTACTGTAATTAAGGAACATAATTTTTCCCTAACAGCCACTAGCTGGCAGAGCATGGGATGGAGTTATGGTGCCTCCCTGTGTTTAGGTCAGCTGCTTTATGTTATTGGCTCCCTGGTGCTTTAGTTCCATCAGCTAGCTTGGCAAAAGAGCAATTCAGAGTATTTTGCTCTCACAACTGAGCAGAGAACGACAAGACAAATTTTACATCAGCACACTCTTCCTCCGCAACTAATGTTTCACACACTGCATTTGTTTGAATGTGGACTTAATGAGGAGTGCATAGTAAAGAAAATCACATTTGCTGTAGCTGGTAATGTACCCAGATTTTCTGGCTTCCTTTAATGGTTTATTTCTCTTATTCCAAGAGATAAAGTGGATGATTCTGTATATTATTTCCATTTCAGCTAGTTGGATAGATCTTGTCCAACTAGGTGAACTGTGTGTCAGTTGATTGTGATGTCAGTCAAGAAAAGGGGTTTCTTTCTAGACTTGCCACATTGCAATGACACTCAGTTGTCACACAGGAAGAAATAGAAAAAGCAGAGAAACCAGTTTTATTATGAACACTAGCCGCAAGGCATGTTTTGTGGAAGAAGTGTTAGTGTTCCCACTTTTTTTTTCTCAACAGGAAACCCTCCTACTCTCTTGAAAGTTATCAGTATGCATTGCTGGAAAATGTAGGAAACCACTAACTGAAGCAGAGGTAGGTAAGGCAGGATGAGGGACTGTCTTGATGCCATTCCACAATAGCATTGAATTATCATCTAGCCCTAACATAAAGTTGGATTTTTTTCTTTTAGTGAACAGAAATTGCATGTGCCCTCATAAAAAGCAGCAAAAAACACTTGAGAAAGCATAAGTGAGCCATTTTTTTTACCAGCTGGTCGAACTACCTGCCATCCCATCATTCATGTTCAGCAGTTCTCCACTTGCTCTACATCCCAGATTCAAGTGTACTCTCGTGGCTTGTATATTATATAACGTTTCTAACTATGTAGCAAATGTTCAGTGGGCTTATACTGTACTGCTGAAATGTTCAGTCAGTCAGAAAAGTAGAAAAATAGCTCATAATCATTCTGTGACAGGTTTGTAAGTAACAATTTAGATATGACTTCCATTCACCACAGAAAGTGTTGAGTCGGGCACACTGTTAATTAACAAATTTCTCGCATGGGCAGCTTCCCTAAATGCTGCATTTTTATACTGAGTCAATGCAGAGTCTTGACAGAAATCGGAGAGCCTTGGTTTAGAATCAAACATTCACAGCCTCTTCTTGTGAAATTGCAGTCAGAGAAGGTTGTGGCTCAAATGGCCCATTTTGTACCCAAGACTAAGTGCTATTATGGGCTTCTTAAGTGTCACTGTCCTCTGCAAATACTCGTCTCAAATGAAGACCGGTGCTCACTCCATAGTGCTCCTACGCATTTTATTAGTCTTCATGGCATTTCTGCTCATTATTTTTAACAAGGTTATGGTCTTTTGCTACTAATTTCATGTGTCTTTTCTCAAGAGATAGCTGTGTCAGTGCCTGGAAGTTTGAAGTATATTATTCACACTAATGATAGGGTGAGTCAGTAAATAATTTCAGAGATTCACTTCTTACAGTGGCAAGCGCTGGACGGTTATTTGTTCGAGTCTGTGAAAATAGGACGTTTAGCTGTGAAGAGGCTTTCTAGGCGACAGCAAGGAGACTTTAAATTTCCAATTTGCTGTACAAATATAGTCTGTGTTTGTTTATGACTAGAAGGCTAAGTGACATTGACAGTGATTTATGAAACACAACCCAAAGATACACGGGAAAATGAGAGAGAGACACAGCTACGTTCATGCTAGACACGTAGGGTTTGAGTCTCGGGTGCACAGTGAGACTTGAAATTACTTTTGATAGGTGTAATGTGCTAAACGATGCAGCTAGCTTTATCGAAACAAATGAATCATTATCCTAGGAACAAAAGCGACATGATGTTCTGATGTTGTTACATGCTTTTTTTTGCAAAGGTGAGGGCTTTGCATTGCACCTTGCAGGTTTGCTTATGTGTGTGTGTGTATATATATATATATATATATATATATATATATATATATATATCAGGGTTTTAGTGGCTTTGGCGCTGATCTGAGTTTGATGGGTGCAGACTGCTGAAAGTCCGAGGTTAAGAGGATTCCCTGAGAATACAGACAGTAAAGTGATTTTAATATTCACCAATTTAAGACATTGGCCCTCCCTTAGGGTGTAGAAAGAAATTATAGTTCTACCTAATGGAGAATATCACTTGGTTTAGGAAATCTGATTTGTATAACTAGTGGCATAGAGTCGTTAAATCACATGAGTACATTAACATTTCTTGCTACTTCTAGCGAGCAAAGAATCATGATTCGAAATTTGTGATATACTGTGACACACGCATATGCAGTAATATAAAGCTACATCACTGACAGACGGTGAGAGACTGACTCATGGACTTAAATTTAATTTGTGTGAAGTATTACTTCCACATGACCTTCAACTGTTTACTAGCTTTTTGTCAGCGCAAAGTGCACACAGTTCAGAAAATATACAGTTGATCAAAAAACAAGGTTGTGATAGTGAACACGTTCACCATGAAATGTGTAATAGCAAAGTTTCATCCTTCCTACCATTAGGAATCTGGGCCCAGTTGCATCCCGCCTAACATAAAACTTGTTAAACTTTGATGTGTGTAATTAGTCATTTAGTCCATTACAGAGTCCTAAAAATCTTATTTTCCTAAAACATGCAAATAAGTCTGCCTACAGGGTGAGATTATTTACTGTAATCTGTTTTCAGTGCAGAAGAAGCTGTATAGGAAAAAGGTGTAATTAGTTGTGAAAGTATCTTTAATATTGAATATTAGGATATTGTGTGTGCACTTGTAAAGGTGTGTGGATGTGTATATGTTTAGGTGTGTGTAAGTGTGAATATTTGGATATCAAGATGTGTCCTATCCTCTTAAATCTTTATAAATCCAGGCCAAAGCCAGTTGAGCCTGTCACAGATCTACAGTAGCAGTAGCGAGTCTTGTTTCACAGGAACACAGGGCTGCCACTGACATGCCTGGAGGCTCCCACAGAAGTAACCAAGGTCACAAAGCCCCAGCCGCAATACTGCAACTTCTCCGCTCGGAGCAGCAGGCTAGCTGTCAGCGTCTGACACACTCACATGCTAACTCCCCTCTTGGGGGTCAAATCCCAACCCGGATCCCACTATTCTCTGCATTTGAGGGGATGTCAGCTAGCTCTGTGTCTTTGCTTCCCTCTGAAAATATGCACAGTAAACACTGTTCATGCACTGATAGGAGTTAACCCAGTGGGCTACCATACCACATATGCCAAGAACTCAGTCCTCAACCATCTGCTAATAGTTGAGAGTATCCCAGGGGACTCTGCTAAGTAAACCTAAACCAGAGATCTGGATGTTGTTGTCTTGTCTCAATGAGGAGACAAGCACTTTAAAGGTTGTACTGTTCTCCAGAGAGGGAAAATAAGAGCAAGGCAGGAAAGATGTTTTTGGATACAGAGCGACGGGGCGATAGAAGAAAAGGCAGGGAAAACGAAAGTGATGGTGCTACATGGAGAGTGTTTGTGTGCATTATCGCTCCACATTTTTAACATTATGAAGAAGGGGAGCCATCTGGAGCGTTTTAACTGCTTTGATTCTTTCAGAGAAGGACTCCAAATCTCTCTTTTCTTTTCTTTTCTTTTCTTTTCTGGGGAGTGTGGGAGACTTGTGTGATCATGATGCTGTTCCCAATTGTGAATGTGTGTATGTGTGAGTTAGGGTTAGTGGGATGTGAGAGTGTTGTCTGACTCATGTGAAACCTTGCCAGTAAATTTCTGCCCCCTGTGTTACTCTCAATTTGTTTGTGTTTTTCTGATTCAACTGTGAAACCTTGACAGTGAATCTCTGCCCTACAGACTACCCCATGACCTCCCCCCAGTCTCTTATCCTATCACAGCTTTACTGGCCCCTTTATCTTTATGGCAGTGATCCACCCAAACAGCTTTGTTACTTGTGTGCCATGCACCCAGCACTAATGTTGCGGGAGAAACCTGAGCACTGCTCATTTTTAAATACGGACTAGAGGAAAACACAAAGCCCCAAAGCCATGTTACTGATGTTGCTTTCCTCTATGGATTGGCAGAAGCCAGTGCTTTCATCAAATATGAATGAACATACAGCACAGCATTCAGACTTACAGACTGTGCCTACCCTGCTGAGCAACATCATTATGCTGAATTTTTAACATTTCTATTTTTTCTTTTTTGCGTATTCAAAGCTGGATCTAAGCCGGATCTATGCCCAACATAGCTTTGACAGAAGTGCAATCTCACAGCACTTCACTCTCTCCAGGTCTTGGAAATGTTTATGAATCAGCAGAGTAAAAACAACAAAAAAAGTCCTTTCCACATGGCCCCTCTGACCCAACCCATGTAGAGCACCTGCGGTGTTCGAGCTGTTTGCCTGACCACGGTATGAAAGAGGGCTGTGTTGGACAGTGGAGCCTGGGGACACTGGTGCCTGTGTCTGCCCGTGTTGATGTGTCTGTGTACTGGATGTGTTTATGGAGACGAGCTGAGAAACGCAGGGATGTGGGGGAGCTCTGGAAACAGGATAGAGAAAGTGAAGAAAGTTTTACTCTGGAGGGTGTATTGTACACTGTACTGTACGATTAATATTTCTGTCAATTTTATATTTGACAATTATGTGCTTCACGTACTTTAATTTCTTGACTTGGATTTGCTGTATATGCTGCAGGCTGATGCCATTTCATTTGCTGGTTATCTTTGCTCTCATATTAACAAATCTTACAGTATCTGCAATGATATTTGCCACATAAAGTGTGTGTGTCTGTGTGTGTGTGTGTGTGTGTGTGTGTATGTGTATATATATATATATATATATATATATATATATATATGACTCAGTAAATGTGCACATAATCCCTGAGCAGTCTAACCTTGTGATAAAGTGAGCCACAGGAGATAATTTTGCAATTTAGTATCCTCCCAAATTGTGAAATACAAGGCGATGAACTGCTTCTGTGACTTTCCCCTGAAGCTTTATCACTCCAGGCTGGGTTGTTACATCTGGCTCTCTTCCAGCACAGGCACTCTGAAGTTGATTCTCAGCAGTCAATCTCAGCTCATACTTAAGTATCTGTCTGACAGGAGGTACGGACTTCAAATTGAGGCATTGTCACAGTGCCTTTCACTCTTTTGAGAGCTTTTATTAAACCTCTATCGGTGGAAGGAATTTTAACGCATACTTTTTTATGTGTGTCACAGACTTAGTTTATGATGTTAGGTCCTCACCACTGTAAATTGATCCATAGATCTTGTTGCTATGGCAGACTAGCTGCAAATGCAAATTGGATTGTGGAGTGAAGATTACTGCCAAAGCCTTTGTCCGATCCTGATGTGTAGTTCCTCACCCCGCCCAGCCTCGTTACCTCAGAGCCTTTGATTACCACCATGATTGTTGTGTTATGTGTAAATCTTTCAGTCACAGCAGGACACGGTGGCATTATCCAACACTATGTCAATAGAGGAGGCTCGCAGTTAGTGGAGCTAACAGTGACTCTAGCTGTCCCAGCGTAGCATGCCTGCCAGGCTTTTTCCAAATGTTGTTGACTACAGACCCTCATTCAGCCTGACTACAGCCAGCAGCACACATCCAGCCCACCAGCCTCATCTCCTGCACTGGCAGACTGCAGTGCAGTCTAAACAGCCGTCATCTAATGCAGAGTCTGCTGGTGTCCAGGCATCACTGATGATTTTCACCACTCTCTTTTAACCCTTCATTGAAATCTGTTTTGTGGGACAGAGGAAAGCACAACAGCCTGGTGGAAGTAGTCAAGCTGATGTAGTGAGTAGGAGCAGCAGCTAAAGCTAAATTTAGCTTAGCTGAATAAGCACAAGCTCTGTCACCTGAATGTTATTGTGTTAGAACGAAGGGGTTTGTAATCCTCCAGAATATTATAGTTTGCTGTACACTGTATTATATATTTTTTTGCTATTGGAGAATACGCTTGCACAATCACATGTTTGTTTTTGAGTTCCCTCTGTCATACTGTATTGACAGTTTTGTATTCTAGGTTTAGATCAACATAACAACTGCCCTCATTTTTTGTCAGCTGGCAGGGGACCTTGCTGCCTGCTGGTCCTTTGCTGGCAGGCTCTGCAACTCCAAACAGTAGGCTGATCAAGAAACCACTGACATGACTCTGAAAAAAAGCTCTGCTCCCTGACACTCACTGCACCACAATCTGTCCTCTCACCACTGGCTCTCCTTGATCTCAGTCTGATTCAGCTTGCCCTCACCATATGGACTAACCTGTTTTTATCCCAATTGCTCCCGCACTGTGTAGACTTGCATGTGTTTTGAATATTCACACAATCTAGGAAGATCAATGAAAGGATTATTTAAATCCATATAAATTCAGCTTGCATTGGCCCCAGTCTAGTAGCTAGCTATGTATCTTGCTCACCCCCAGCAGTTGTACCTTTAATTAGCTCTGATGTGAGTTAATGTGATGCAGCCTGCTGGCCATGTGGGTGTAGCAACAACCACTGTGATATAAAAGCAATTGGAGGCAACTTAAGGTACAACTCAGAGGAATAATCCACTCTGTCAGTACATTGCGCACAGTTGGTACTTTAAAAGGCCCAAATTAAAATCTAAGTGGTATCACTTCTTGTGTCCTGTGGTAGTTTGTAAGTTAGCAGCGTGTTTCATACTCCCATATTGTATGAAACTATTGAAAAAAAACACCTTATCAGTCATGTCTCAGTCTGTATCATTATGTGATGTGTTTGAGATCTGTTCTCAACATTGTAGACCACTTACAGAGTAGCATCTCTTATATTCAATGCCAGTGCTCTGCAAATGCTGCAGTGAGCACCTGGTCCGTTGACACTGTGTCCTTGGCTGAGGAATTCACACACTTAACCCAGAACATCTCCCATTTTTAGACCTGAAACACAACTCAAGTGAGTGACTTTCAGTGACAGCCAAACAGATGGCTGTAGAATAGGGTTTTTACCAACAAGGACAAAAGAAAAAGGGACATGGAACCTATCTTAAAAGAAAGGTTAGCAGCTCGCACTGCTTCGATGACAAAGAGCTGAAATGGTCAGAATCACACATTCAGTGCATGTAAGGAATGTCCTCATGATTTAGTAGATTCACATAGCCCTGTGTAGTCATGAGACCAGCCAGTGTTTTGAAGCCGAACTGTGACCTTTGACGCATGCAGTTCTCCATCTGCCATAATTCTTGCCCCTCTCCAATATACACTTTGTAAGATTGAACAAAAACAGAAATGTGACAATGCCAACTCACCTCACTTCAAGTACATTTCTGGTCCAGTGCATTTTTTTGCTGCTGACTGTGCAGCTTAGGGACACCTGGGTTGTTGGTGAGCATTGCTCAGTTACTTTTCCTGACATTATTTTACTGTTGGCCCAGAGATTTGGCATGTCTATCCTTCAGACTACCACTGCTGTGGTAGAGGAATCCCAGTGGGGAACTGCAGGCATGAATATATATATATGCTTTCACACATGGAAATGTGTGTAATATCCTGGCTTTTTAATACCTTCATGCAGAAATATTGGCTTTAGAAACCTTTTTTTACTACAGCATGAAGGAATTACACCATAGCCAGAAAATTGTCAATTGTGGTAATTCACTCGCTCACTCAGGGACGTGTAGCTGGCAGTTTGTGAGGAGCAGGTGCCAGGCTTTACTGTGCTGAATCAGTTGTGTTTCTAGGCAGAGAAGGGAGTTTTTTCCCTGTTTTTTGCATATATGTGTTGTATTACAGGGTTTATCATATTGCATCTCTGTGTTGTTGTGATTGGGTCCAGTCCAGGCTCTATAGAATTATGATCACCAAGCTACTGTATATGTGTAGATGCAAACTTGTTTTAGACGGAGGTGCTTGGGGTGGAGCTTTTTACTTTGTTGCTGATAATAATATTTTGGTTGACTATGGTTGACCACATTTTATAGATAAATAATGATTTTGTTTTGCCTGAACATGACCAGCACAGACATTACAGTTAACTGGTGACGGGCTGAACTGTAACACTGGAGTTTACCGTTTCAGTTTCAGCAGAGACAAGAGCGTATGGTGGTTTATTTCATAAAAAAGAAATATACATTTACTCTGGTAGAATGAACACCAAAACAAACCATCATGTTCACTTTATCCAATAAAACAGAAAGTCATGTGATGTGACTTTTATGTGTTGTCATTGCTGGTTTTGTGTGTATGAGAGAAAGAGTCAGAGGAAGAGAGAGGATGAGGTGCGTTTGATTTAATGTTCCATCCATGCCAAATTTTGTTAACCAATCACTCAATGTTGTACATTAGCTACAGTATTGATGGTTAATGAACATGTCTGGCTAGTTTTATACAACATGGATGTATTAAGGAGACCTGGATACCGCGTTCAAAGATGGCGCCCCATTCATTCCTATGAAAGTTGCTCACTGGGCACACACGCTCACTGGCCGCTGGGGTGTCCCTCTCCAGCTGTGCCAGTTGAGCGCATGCGCGTCCAAGACTTCCATTGGCTAAGCCAGCTGACTTCCTGTAGGCTCCCCGCAAACATGTATGGGGTAAAATAATTCAATCATACAGCTCCTCTAGGCTTTCTAAATGTCATTGGACTGAATGGATCAAATTCTGATAATTAGTTATTATTTTATCTGAGTTATTTCAGGGGGTTTATGATGGCCAATTCACTGGTTTACAACTGCTACACACAATGGCATTAGTGAGCATGCTCACTGATGTCTTCACGACACAGAGAGCTACTCTCCAGAGATAAAAAATGCAGTTGTGGAGTTGTTCCAGAATAAACTGGCCATGTTTATTGTATTGTCAGATTATATCACCCAATGCAACAATATGGCTTTTTGATGTGCTGATGACTGTGGAGCTCTATGGGATGGAGGCAAGCTAAATCAGGCACAGACTATACTTGTTATTAGAGTACATTTGCTGTCGGTTTTGGTCTTTTCATTGGATTTGCTGATAAAAATAAAAAGGACAATTTTATAGTACATTCAGAATAGGCCCACCAGATTTGCATGTACGTGGTACAGTGTACTCATTCCTCACACTTTTAGAAGCAAGGCTGGCTTGTACGTCTCTTGACAGGATCAGTTTGGGGATTGGGCAGATGGGAGATAGGCCCACTCATGCTGCCCCTAACTCTGCCCCAGCTGCTTAGAGATATTACGCTCCATGTGTGATGATTAATAGGTCCTCAGGAACACGTCATACTTAGTTTCAACTGGGGTAGAGACTACTTGGGCACCAAAGAAGCAGCCAGTGATGAATGCAAATGCATGTGCTCCCTCACACCTACAAGCGCCCGCAGTCAGAGTTAGCCTCTTGGGTGACTGATGATGCCTGCAACCGTGGTTCAGTATGTACTCTGCTGGGTCAAATGGGGAATCCTCACTGTGACCCAGATAAGCTGTTCGGCTTAAGAGTTGTTAAAATGATTTATTATATTTCTGTGTTAGCTACATTGTTTTGGCTTTTACTGCTTTAGCTTAGTATGATCATTCTTCTTCATCCCAGTCCTGCTACTGGAGGAGATTTACACTGTGAAATGGCCTACTTTGTCCTGGCCAGTTGAATAGCACAGCAGGTTAAGTTGTGACACTTTACTAGTATAGTGTATGGTGTCAGTGTTATGAAATGTTGATAATAACTGTTGTTATTCTATGTTGTTGTCTGGCATCTATGTTCTGTATATGCACTCTGTCAGTGAAGTTTATTCTTGTTCTGTTTGACTTGTCAACTAATCTCACCACACTCTGCTTGTCTTATAGGTGAGCCACGCAAGTTTGACCCAAACTTCAGAGGGCCTGTTCATAACAGGTACTACATATACTCAACACCACCACCTTTTGCTTTATAGTTGTTGCATCTAATAATGTAGCAGTGTATGGAGAAACTGAAATTTACTCAAATAAACGTTTGTCATCGCTGAAGATAATGACAGGAAACAAAAGTCTATTCACCTGCATTGTATTAGACTGGAGGCAGAAATCTCAGATAGTAACACATCAAACTTAAATAGTTTCAAAACTATATGTACACTTAAATACCACTAGGACTTTGTAAGAAGATTTGGGTTTTTTTTTGTTTTTTGTAATCTGAATTAACTGACCCTTTAACTGCTAATCACTATCTTCCAACATCTGATTCTAACATGTGTATTGATTTGGCCCGTTGTATAATCTTTTTGGCACACACCCCTGTCCGGGTGCTGATAGATTGATCATTTGTCATGCTACGTTAATAAAGATCGAGGCCGAGTGCTGGCAGCTCTCTCCACTCCACTACACAGATCGATGGCCATAAGTCAAGCTGGTGGCTGGAGTTAGCCCAATGACACACACTATTAACCAGCCAGATACACCCAAAACAGATGTAGTCCACACATCACCTGGGCTATTGCAGGGAGGGAGTGAAATGTCTCCTGTTTTTCAACCAGCAGCACAGTAGCACTTCTCCTAATGAACTGCAGTCTGCTATCTGCCTCATGAGGGCTACAACTCTATAAACGTCACAGCTAGTTATAGTTTGCATTGATTTGATTTGAAATGTGCGTTCCAAAAAGTGTTTAAAAAGCTATTTTTAATGGGATTGATTAAACATAACTAAAACGCAAAAAAGCACTTTAAAGCTAGACAAACATTGATATTTGCTTGATGTAATAGTTTAGACTATGCCATCATTTCTATATAGTCTAATATATTGAAAATAGAACACAAAAGGATGTCATATCCAAATTCACATGAAATTGTCTTTTATCAGCATTTCGGCACTTAAAAATGAGGTCACATGCCAAAAAAGATTGGAAAAACCCCAATATAAAGAACGTAAAAAATGAGTGTTTAACAGATGTGAACCATGGAATGACGTTGGTTAGGTTGAGGATTTTCCCTCCAAAAATGAATATATGGGATTTTTAAAATGAAGTCTACATTTTAAGACTACCTGACTTCTTTAGCACAATGATGAGCAGAATTTTGCAAGAAAGCAAAACCCCTCGAGGGTGTCACCACAGGCTTTTTGTGATGATTTAGTCATTTTCTGAGGTAATGTAGGCTCTTATCTCTTTTATGTTCAATGTCAGTTTGGCAGGCTGCTGTGGAGGCATGTTTCAGTCCTCCTGTGTCTCTTTATTCCACCCTCTCCAGCCCATTTCACTGCTACAGCTGGGTGAAGGCACCAAGGATACTTTGATGTTTCTGTGGCTCAGAGGCTTTTCTTAATGAGAACTGGGAGAGAACCGACTCTGTGGTCGTCTTGTTTTCATGCAAGCTCAATGCCTAAATGAAGTAATCTTATCTGTGGTTATTGAGGAGTCCTCTAACGGACAGGCAGAAGTGGACACGGCGTAGTGTTAATTCAAACTGGCTCCAGGTGTGAACAATGTGATAAATAGATATAAATATGCACAGATGAGCCACAACTGCCCAACCGTATTGCAATGTAATAATGCCCTTTATGGTGTCTTTTGTTACGCATGTGCACTCACAAACAAATTTAACTACAAATCAGATGCTCTCTGCCATCACAGCATGTGTGACAACTTACCTAAAGGAGCTTTGCGTGTGTCAGAAAAGCTGCTCACTTGAACTAATGTCCCTCTTTGCTCTCTTGACCGTGAGAAATATCCCTTTTGTGTGCAAATCTGGCCCTCCAAAATATCCCTTCCTGTTAATGTCTGTTACAAAGCAAGGACAGGCTGGCAGATTCACACCACAATGGCACCCATGCTATTCTGTGGCACTGCTGCCATCTGTGTCACCTTGGCTCCCGCAGAATATCAGCACTGCAAATATAACACTGACACAAAAGTTTCTTATTGCACTGACAGAGCTTCCAGTTTTTTTTTTTCTTTCAAAGTAGTACTGCCTGCCAGTAGAGCACACAGGCAGGGCAATGTTTTGGTCCCCGTGGAAGTACGTGTAGGTGACATCTGAGGAATCTGAAGTTTGGGAGTGAGGCCAGGTTGGGGTCCGAATAGATTTGCAGTTTGACTATATTTTGGATCTGACTTGCAGTCCGTGTGACCTGCTTTCCTGAGATAAGGGAGCAAAGCAGAATTGTTTTCACTCTCCTCACTTTGTCAGCTTCCCTTCAACACTCACCTGTGCATTCTTCAAAGGTGACTTTGTACTGTATTAGCACCGTGGTGCTGTGTTTGCACTTTGTCTTAATAATGCAGTCGTGTCTATATGAGGGAATTGGGAAACAAGACAGATCTACAGTAACAGTCACAGAACGGCGGAGGAGAGGCAAGGTCGGCTTTAGACTCCCACCCCTCACATCTCCCCCTTTAATCACCTATGATGTGTGGCTGAGTGATAGCTAACTTATCTACCAGCTAAAGGATGGGGAGGGATACAAAGGCAGGGAATGCAACCATCGCCATGGCAACCCAGGCAGCTCTTCCCTTTGTTCTTTTTTGAATGAAATGAAATGGTACTCCCTTGTCTCCCTTTGTTAATAATATGCACAATATCAGCAACAGCTTTGCAGGTAGTGTGGCAGGCTGTCTTTATACTCCTCACATTCACTGTCAGTGTAAAACTGTGGCTGTCTGCACCAGGCAGAGCTGTGCCCACTTTAGCTGCCTTTGTTTCTCTATTATCTCCAAAATAATAATTGCTGTGCATTCAGAAGAATGGTTTACACCTTGATATGTGTCACAAGTCTTATTTCATATGGCAACCAACTGCTCTTTTAGTCTTTTGTCATCCAATGTCGTCTATCGGAGGCTTCGGCTGATGTTGGGATGTTTGCATGAAGATACAGAGCAGATGGTCTATGGGTCAATTATTACCAGCTCTAAATGTGTTGCCCAGGTTATGAGTGGAAATATCACATTTGAATTGAATTTGCATGCATCCACAGTCTTAATGTAGTCCAGAGTGGTGATAATGGAGTCATCTTATTCAGAAATGAGAAACAAGGAGTATTAGCAGCCCTGCTAGGATAGAAAAGATTCCCAATCCTCTATATTGCTAAGTTCAGCAAACCAATCTACCAGAGCAGCCTGTTAACATAGATTGCGAGCTTTACTGCATTTATTAATGCAGGACCATAAACAATAGCTCTTAATTGCAGCTGTACTTGCAAACAGGATAATTTGCAATGCAAGCTTAAATTATGCAGCTGACCCTACATGTGAAAGGCTACACTGAGAACACAGTTTAAATAGTTATGTTTGTTTCTTGTTTGCATCTTAATATAAATGCTATTTTAGCTATTTTACCCCTGTTTGTATGGGTTGATCCACAGCTCATCCTCTGTGTGCATTAGTGCTCTAGTCTTTCTTGACTGTCTGCTAGTTAATCATGAAGCAGTATGGTATAGAACCATGTAACGATGCTGCATACAAAGGAAATTCACTCTTCAAAGAACTACACAGAGGAAACACTGTCGCATCTCTGAGCTCAGGCCTCCCTTTGACGTTGGCCTTGCTCCTCTGGATGAAAGAAGAGATGGGTCGAGAGCTGGAGGGTCTCAAGTCAGTTTGTGTAGCGCATGGTGTTAGGGGGAGGCCACGTATGTCCCTTGTATTGTACTACCGGACACAGTGGATTGATTTTGGCTTTATTCAAGGCTGGGCTCAGTACTCACTCATAGTCTGAATAGTTTTGAAAGAGGGCTAAGAAGGGGCTGGACTGACAGCTTCTCACAGGGTGGTAAGGAGGGGAAGAGCGCTTGTTATGGGAGACCGACAGTGAGACAGTGAAGAAAGACTCAGAGAAAGAGAGAAAGAGAGAGAGACTCTGAGACACTGCTTTAAACTAGCAGACTGAGGCTACTGTGGAGAGCAAGGCAATCTTCAAATAGCTTCCTCTGTGCCTATGGGACAGTTAACTCTGGGGGGGGATTCAGGGTCTCATTAGAAAGTCAGTAGAGCTCTACTACAGCTTCTCTGAAAACACAGAATACAGATGACACCTTGTCGTGCCTGGTAGCAAGCACTGCACCTAGATATAGAGCTCAAACTCACTTGCCACACAGCAGCTATGTCATGATTACCGACAATGAAATGGTTAAACACACAAAACACGTTTTTTTCTCCTTGTGATTAGATTCACAATTCCCCCGCGGGACACATTAGTACATGTATTTGCACACCGACCATTCATAAGTAGCCATATTTTCCTCTTGTATTCTTGGTTTCAAGTATCACACATCTCTTATTTGTTCTTATGCATCTTTTTTCCCCAGGAGCTGCACTGATGTGGTTTGCTGTGTTATCTTCATCATTGTCATCCTCGGCTACATCGCTCTGGGTACCGTGGGTGAGTTTGACACATTGCTGCTGATTACATCATACAAAAGTTTCATGATGACATGCAAACGTACACATGCATGAAAGTGGTAATGTGTTCTGGTCTGATCGGGGTCTGGAAGTATGAATTTCTCACTTACCCGGTTCTGCCAGGTTGTACAGAGCAAAATCTCCAGCTGGTGAAATGAATGGAAAGGTGAAAAGCGTCTGACTGTGAGTCTATGTCTGACGATAATTTGACAAAATGGACCTCTCCGCAGGACGCCCCGACACTTAAGGAGAAAACAAGCTGGGTTTTTTTTTTTGTTTGTTTGTTTGACTTATTGATAATTTCATGGTGGCTTATTCAGCAAAATGTCTGATTGTTAAAAGTGCGGGGGAGTTGAGGAATGCATCTCCCCCAGAGAAATGGGCTATTCTTTTAATAAGTGGGGGTTTCACCACAACATGCTGCTTGTATGGCTCACTCTGGATGGGTGATCATGTTGTTCCTGTTGAGTTTTTGACTGGATGACCAGCAATTCCCTCTGGCTCTCATTTCATTCAAATTTTCTTGAAGCCATTTAGTTCACTGGAGTGCGACAGAGCGTCCACTTTGTCTGCAACTGACTGACGCCATGCAGCCTTGTGAATCTCCCCATCAGCTCTGCTTTTCTTTCTGTCTCACTCTTTACCCTTTTCTCTCTCTCCCCTCTTCCTTCAAGTTTTCCCTTTTAATTTTACTTCCTTCCTCTCATTTTATTCCTCTCTCATTCTTTTCCTCTCTGCCACTTTTCTTTACCCCTTTCTCATACAAATACATATCCTGTTTTATCCAGCACACCTGACTGCACATTTCTTTTCTCCCTCTTTCACACACGTGTATGATACGCATCACAAATTAGGGGAAAATGAAATCCCAATGCTGTCACCAAAGTGCAGTCCCTCGCCAGCTCGTTGTCAGTGGAGTCACGTCTCAATCTGGGCATGGGACATGGGAAGGACTTACTGTTTCCCAATAATTTAAAAAGAGCAGGAGCAATGACAATGGATGTGACTTCAAATAGGCATTGACATGTCTGCAATCAGCTGAAGAACTCTGTGTTCTGTCTGCATAATTCTTCAGTTTCGTCATCCTTGTTGTGTCAGAGACTGCCTTTGTTGTGCTCTCTCACGTTCAGCGCAATCCTTCATTGACTGGCAAGGTGAAAGGCCTTAACACTGTGTTGTTCAGGTTGGGCAGACAAATGAAACACAAGAATTGCTTTGCAAATTGAATTTCAGGGTTACTGGTACTCTTATCTAGAGAAACAGAACAAAACAAATTAAACTTGATTGATTTTGTTGTTTGTTTTTGCATGTGTGTAGATGTCTCTTCTTGATTGATATGCATACATGCAAACCTCCAAATAAATTTCCATTGTTGTCTTGTTAACTGTGTTTTTTTTAGCCTTGGTTAGTACACAGAGAGACACACATGCTGATACACTAATACAATTGAGGAATCTCATTGATTTATACAGGACCCTCTTTGATCCAGCTGTAGCTGATGATTTTCTCTGTCACATAAAAAACTATACAAGGTTACAAGACTTACCACAGATAGTCTGAAAAGGAGGGTAATGTGTTTGCCAGTGGCCTCGTGTACCTCAGTATGTAGAGTATGTGTCTACTATGGCTACACATGTTAAAATCCATGCAGTTCAAACGAAAAACTGTTGTGGTATGTTTTCAGCCTGGATCCATGGCGACCCCAGGAAGGTCGTCTATCCAACCGACAGCCACGGCCAGTTCTGTGGCCACCAGAACACCCCCAATGCGTGAGTGGAAAAAATATCTTTCTTAAGTTATTGTACACTGGAATAATTATGTTCCCCAATTTGTCTGTCAGCTTTCCATTGTTATCTTTACACTCACAAAAGGCTTTGACCGCAGTACATGGAGATGGTTTGTGATTAATTATGGCAGACTTTACAGCAGGGTACACTCTCTCCCTCCCTCTCTTTCCGAGTGTGTGTGTGTGTGTGTGTGTGTGTGTGTGTGCTTAAATACTGATAAAACATTGCACGGTAATGTTTTGAATCCTTCTAATTGCACCCTTCTCGTTGTCTTCATCGCTTGTCTCCACAGAAACAAAGCCATATTATTCTACTTCAACATGTTGAAATGTGCCAATCCTGCAGTTTTAATTAACCTCCAGTGCCCTACAACCCAGGTAAGAGACTGAATGAAGCCCCCCCTAGCAGCACATATTTTCACTGCTTTATGTTCCTCTCCAACTTTTCCTCCACGCTTGATTATGCAAGATTGATGGGCTTTCTCATTAAGAGGATGTGTTGCCTCCTGCAGCTCTGTGTCTCCAAGTGCCCTGACAGATTTGCCACTCTCCTGGATGCGTGGAATACCAAAAACTGGGAATATTACAAGCAATTCTGCAAGCCGGGCTTCGTGATTGGCAGTAAGGTGAGAGACGGTGGTTAGAGGTCTTTTTGCAAACTAGATGAAAGTGAATTCATTGAGCTCACTGCCGTTTCTGGATTGAGTGCTCTCTTGCTATTGGGTGGACCAGGTCATGTATTTTGCTCCAGTTTGTCACTTCCCTGTGCTTATTTGTCCCCAGAATTTTATTCAGGCAAAACGGGCTACTATGGAGTCTAAATTTTGAGAGTCTAGACCTTCTTCTTCTGTTGTAGACACACTTTTTGATCAAATATAATTTTACAAGACAATCATGCCTCATATAGCTTTCAAGCATCCATCCTCAGATTTCACCAGTTCTATCTGTGCAGTCATTATAATGAGGAGCTCATTTGAATGTGCTTTGAGAGACGGGCGGAAGTGAGCTAGCAGCCACTGATGCACATCGCAGCCCTGTTCTGTCGGCTGGCAGCAGTTCAGTGACGGTGACGTTGGCATGATGGTGTGTAAGAATCAGAGAGTGAGGTGGTGTGTGGGAGCACCTAACAGCTCAGTCATACTGTTTGTACTGAATCATTGATTCTCCTTCCCACATCATCTCAAGTATGACAACGTTACATCAGACAGGATTCTGTCCAACTCTGTCACATCTGACTTCTTGGTCTTGTTCAAGAATAATGATGTTAATAACACCAACACTATAATCACTGACAATTAAACATTGCTAAAGTAAGATCTGCCGTTGAGATTGTTATTATAAAAATAGGAACTGTTTTTGTTTTTCTAAAACATACTGGTGTTATACATGTGACCGATGATAATTATTTGGTTCACTAGACTAAATGATGTCAATTTATATTATTTCATATGGTTTTAGATAAATAACAGCAACCTACATGCCAGGAAAGGTCAGTTAATTGTATGGAAAAGGCCCTCCACTCCTTGTCTAACTATGATAAATACTGTGTTGAATGAGTGGTTAGTGATAAATCTCTTGTTTTCAGTTGTTTGACTCACTGTCTCCTTTATTTCCCTTTCAGTCAGTTGCAGAAGTCATACGAAATGAAGACTGCCCGTCTATGATCGTGCCAAGCAGACCTTGTAAGTGAATCTGAATAACTGTAAACACAGTGACACCACAATAGCTCATCATTTGTTTGCCACGCACACTAAAGAGTGTTTAAAAATGTGTTTCAGTCCTTCAGCGGTGCTTCCCTGATTTCATTACAAGAAATGGAATTTTAACTGTAGCCAATCAGACCATCTTCAAAGACGGTGACAACAACAAGAGAAGTGTCAGCGACCTTAAAGATGCTGCCAAGTAAGATGTGCTTCCCTTCAATGTGAATGTTCATCCTTGTAGTTGAACCAGTGAAGTTATGCTAGTAGAAAAGGCACATACATTAGATTGAGCATTGGCATTCTTGCTGTAGTAAAAGAATCTTCATAAATAATCTACCCTGTAAAATAAAGTGTTTTAAAACTGTTACGCTGTCAATAGGGCTGCCAAGTCTGCACCCAGAGAGCTCTGGACAGATATTTCAGGGTAGGACAAGTGGGCATGTCACTGATGTCACTGATGCCCAGGAATGTGTCCAACCACATTCAAAGTCATTTGCATGATTATTGCATGAAAATGCAGCGTACCTGCAAGTTCAAGAGTAAGAACTTCAGGGGTACCTACAAGCTTTAAACAGCTGCTTCGTAAATCTACGCTATCAACATGTTAATGTGCTGAGATAGCAAACTTTGGATGAACAGAGAAATCATGTATTTTAACCAATGAGCTGATATTATAAACATACATGATTCTATGTTTGCTGTGATCAGCTTTTGTTTGCCCTGAATTACCTGGAAATGTAATGTGCTTTTAATGCTTTTCTTTTTGTAGCCAAGTAACCGCCATGCAGCAAGGAGTGGAAAGGTCTCAAAAATGATTTATTTCAGCTTTTTACCTTCGCCTCCGCTGTAGCCAGTAGCTTTGTGTAGACTAACCCTCCCACTCGCGCCCTTCATCATGAAGAATCTGTTCCTGCGTCCCTCCACCTGCAACAGTGGCCAGGAATTAGGGCAGATTAATATAATTGTTTGTGGCATATATCAACCTCAAAACATCAAGTCATCTACTACTTTGTGAGCCTCTGTGCACATTGAGTGTCAGATAAAATAGAGAGAGATGTGGTGCCCCCTGGTGGTCATTAGGTTTGCTCCCGTGATCTAAATAGGAATGCAAGTTTGCATAACAGTTTTGGATATGATCCAAACTCTGGTCGAAGGACAGGGTTTCAGTGACCTTTAGGGAGCTGAATTAGAGCTCTTCACCATAAGGTTGTTTTCAGAAATGCTTTCATTGTTCTGTTTGCCTCATGGCAATGTTAGCTTGTCCTCTTTCCCTCCTCTGCCTGTACTTTAGAGATTTATCTGAGTCATAGGGTAGTGTGTCTGCAGTCAAACTTTGCAGTGGTTGTGTTCTGACATTGCTACCAGTCTTGTAGTTTCCTTTTCCCTTCTATTGTGTTGTTGTGAAGCTTCTTACTGAAGTGAGAGCTGAACTTCAGCTATCGTGTGCCATTTAATTGAACTTCACATTAATATTTAGTTCATCCCATGCAAGTACAGTAGAGCTTGTGATGTGGAAATCTCCACGTCAAAGTCTTTGCCAGCACCAGGGAAAGGATAAGTTAAGATTTCTGGATAGATTGAGTCACTTTGAGGCTTAAAACACAGTTTTTAAATAAAGATGAATTGACATGACAAATAAAACAGATAAAAAAAACAATACCATTTATATTGAGTCTTTTATGTTTAGTATTTAAAGCACTTATTTTGTTTTCTTTAGTTATCGAACTCTTACCTGTACTGTAAACAGAAGTAAATAGGTTTTTGATCTGACACATCCATTAATATGTGCTATCCCACTAGGTGCTCCTCTGTATCACATTCAGTAACACGCTGCTATACCATTTACTGCCATATTGAAGGAACTATCCCTCAGTAGCGCTTCAGTAACACTAATGCTGTTTTGTGGCACATTGATATGAAACTTGCAATATTTTTTTCCAGACCCTCATAACCTGATAAGTAGGTCTTAAAGCTCGAGAATATCAAAAGCATTTTGAAACTGTATTCATCTTAGTTTCACAGTGAGAGCATTAAAGATAAATAAAGTGTCAAAATGTTTTTGAGAAACCCTAGTAAGTAAACTATTAGAAGCAGCAACACAAACCTGCCACAGCCCCTCTCTGTGTCCTAATTAAATCCCTTTTTTGTCACCACTTCTCTTTTTCCCATCTCACCTTGTTACCCCGTCACAGAGGTATCGCCAGTCTGCTGAATGCCAAAGAAGTTGGCATGAAGATCTTTGAGGATTATGCAAATTCCTGGGACTGGATCCTCATGTAAGAATGGCTGTGGCTTTTGGTTATTTATGGATTATGGTGCTCCTCTGTGGGTAGAGAAAATTATCTGAAATTAATGATGAAACTGATTTTCACCCTGTAACTTTTACATGCAAATGATTCCTTCTGCCCTACCTGCTTGGTGGAAATTGAGATTTTAATAGCACCTGATAAGTTCTTATTTACAGGACATCTTACTAAATGAATTATTAAAGTCAAAATGAAATCCGGGTCAGTTCCTAGTATGTATGTGTTTGTGTTGTTGTAGTGGTCTGGTGATAACCATGCTGGTCAGTCTGGCCTTTATCCTTTTGCTGCGCTACACTGCTGGTGTGCTCCTGTGGTTTATTATCTTTGGTGTCATAACTGCGGTCGGCTATGGTGAGTATGCACCATAGACAGTAACCCACATTGCCAGTGGCTACTGTATACTTAGTACACCTGTCAGAGATGTTGCCCACATGTTTTACATTTGACTTTCTTACCTATCTCCCTGTGAGCAGCTCTATTGTCATGGCAAACTGTAGCAGATTTATATTTGTCTTACATTGTTGTATCTTTTCCTGGCTATCATTCTGTCTCTCTGTTTCTCTGTCTCTCAGGTATCTGGCACTGCTACTGGGAGTACAGCACTCTGAGTGGGAAGCCAGGTGCTAACGTCACCATCTCTGATATCGGCTTCCACACAGACTTCAGCATTTACCTTCAGCTCAGCCAAACGTGGCTCATCTTCAGTACGTTGTCATCCACTACCATACCTGTACTCACACTTAAATGCTAACATGTTAAAACATATTTGTTGTATGTGCATTGACTGATAATAAAACACATTTGTTTTTGCAGTGATCTCACTTTCTGTAATTGAGGTCATCATTGTGATTATGCTGATATTTCTGAGAATGAGGCTGCGCATCGCTATTGCTTTACTGAAGGAGGGAAGCAAGTAAGTGTGGATAAAAGCTCTGCTGACTCCTTAAAACTTAAATGGTGTGTTTGACTCTTTATTTCATACACACAACACTGTTCAGAAAGATGTTTGATCTTTCTTGTTTCTAGGGCCATCAGCTACATCATGTCCACTCTCTTCTACCCTATCATCACCTTTTTCCTCCTAGCCATCTGCATCGCTTACTGGGCCGTCATAGCAGTGTATCCTTCTTGATGAGGAACCGTTACATCCAGAGAAGTACAGGAACCCTGCTACTTTCATGCAGTCTGTGGTAGTTTTACTGCAGAAACACTACATCAAGTTCATTAACATTATCCACAAGATCGTATATAAAAATCAGTAAACAGATCATGTGCTACTGTAGTTGATATAGTACTAGAAAATGGATAGTGCTTCTTTCACTTGGTGTTTTGTATTTTTAAAATTTGAGCAAAATGGAAACAAGCTGGTGTTGTTGTGTCTTTTATCTTGGTGAATTGTTTTACACCGACCTAGCTTTGCAATGCCTGGATGAATGAGATGACTCTGCGACATGTAACTAAAGTATTAAAACAAAATCGACTATATTTTATCAGAAGTCAGTGATTGATGTGTGGAGGAAATTTCCCTTTGTTTTGCCCTTAACTAGTTTGCCCTCAGCTTCTTAGCATCATCTGGTAATGCAGTCTACAAGGTCACACCTACCGACGATAAATGCATGTATGCCAACCTCACATGCAATCCAAAGGTTAGTCCCCCACTTTCTTACACAATGAAGTGCATTTACCGGAGAAATACTGTATCTGTCTGGAATTTGTGTGTTTATGTTGTTATGTTTTGTTTTTCAGAAAATGACTAGTGTCACAGATTCTTTGTTTTTATAACTGTGTAGTATCTCTGCCCCTTCTTGCTCTGTGAAATATTTCTCTGTCTTTCATCACACTCCCAACTGTAATCAATCAAAAGCAAATGTAATAGTTTCTTCTTATTGCCCACAAGTAAAATCTGGTAGCTGGCAGTGAGTTCTGTGTAAGAACCAATTGAATCAATCTCTAAAGCTGTAATGTAAATATAGTTCACATTAGTGTCTGACAGCTAGGAACACTTATTTGACAGATGTTATTTATCAGCCTGCCTGCCCTCTCTGGTTTGTGTATGGTAACTTGAGCGTAATGTGATCGCACAACTTTTAATAAATGCGGGATTACCTGAAAGCAGTACACTGGGAGGCGATTCATTAACAAGCAAAACAGAGGTAGAGTGTTGGAAAAAGCCAAGAAGAGACAAGTGACACCAGTGTTTTTCTGTGATTGAGCAGTTATAAATTATGTTTAACAGAAGCATTAGAGCAGATATTATGTCACATTAGTCTTGTCCGACTACACATCAAGATCGAATCTGTTGCTTTCTTTCAGACCTTCAGTAAGACCAATATTACCACAGTGTGCCCCGGGTCACAATGCATGTTTGCCTTCTACGGTGGGGAGAGCGTGTACCACCGCTACATCTTAGTCCTCCATCTGTGTAACCTGTTCGTGTTCCTCTGGCTGGTCAACTTTACCATCGCGTTGGGCCAGTGCACCCTGGCCGGGGCCTTCGCGTCCTATTACTGGGCCCTGAAGAAGCCAAACGACATCCCCGCCTGTCCCCTCTACTCCTCTTTTAGTAGAGCCATACGGTAGGGAGTTGTAACAGGCCACTATTGTACTTGGCACAGTTAAGATGTCCAATGTTGTACAAATATTTCTCTTACCCCTAAAAATTCAGGTATGAATAAAAGTCAAATTTAAGACTTGCCTGCTTATCTCATAAGTCAAAATAAGGGTTTTCCCATTACAAGCATCTACAGTAAATGTCTGTTGTTCCATTTGGTTTCTCGTGTCACAGCTACCACACAGGTTCTCTTGCCTTTGGTTCTCTGATCCTCGCTGTAGTGCAGATGGTCCGAATTGTTCTCGAGTACCTGGATCACAAACTGAAAGGTACGCTGTGTGAACACAAACCTTCACACTCTTACACAATTTAATGATCATTTCAAATGGGATGTTGATGATTGATCATGTTTTCCCAGGTTCTCAAAATGCATGCGCTCGATTCCTGCTTTGCTGCCTAAAGTGCTGCTTCTGGTGCCTGGAACATTTCATCAAGTTTATAAACAGAAACGCATACATTATGGTGAGTTAAGAAACGTCTGCTTTTCCAATAGTTTGGACTGATTTATTGTATCTGTTATCAGTTCAGCTGTTAGTTGGCCTGGCTTAATGCTTAATTATTCTCTACCAAGCACTGTCTACTTTTTTCTCACCAACAGATAGCAATATATGGGAAGAACTTCTGCACCTCCTCCAAGGATGCTTTCTTCCTCTTGATGAGGAATGTTATTCGGTAAGAACTTTTTATAAGTCTGTGTCAGATCCATGAGTTTAAAAAGGGACGCTGCTGAGACACACTGTCACAAAGTAAATTTTTTCCATTTTAGCAAGTAAACATTTTTTTTTCCATTCAGGTAACATGCCAGGCTAACAAAAATACAAAAATAAAAGATGTGTAGATTTTGGTTCAGAAGCAATTCAAAGATTGATGGATTTACTGTGTGTAAGTCAGTGAAATAATCAAGAAATGAGTGTTTCAAGCCATTGCATATTTTTCCTTATTAGCCTACTCACAATTACCTATTTAATGGTGTGTGCACTTTCATAGATCTCTCTTGAGTCTGTGTCTCAGACATTGCCTTCTCCGTTTCTCCTCCACTCTGGCTTTTCTCTGCCTCCTCTGTAGGGTGGCTGTCCTGGACAAGGTGACAGACTTTCTGCTCTTCTTGGGGAAACTGCTTATTTCAGGAAGTGTCGGTGAGTTTCATGTCTCCACAGTCTGTGAAGTGACATAAACAGCAGCATAGAGGAAAAACTGCAGAAGAGACAGGATGAGACATCCTCCTGAATATTAAAAGGATGATAAATCATCTCACTCCCAGTTATTTTTGCCATGCACATACTCTATTTCCACTCAGTTTGCGTCATTTTAAGTTAAAATTTACTGTTGCACAGGTTGTCTGCCGGCCTTTGAAAATCTCTTACATTCAATTTTAGGAGGCCTTGAATTCAATTAAATTTATGAGATGTTAATTTAAACATAACTCCAAATTAATCCTAGTAGTTACCCTTACGAATCCCTGTACTACTTGTCCTTGGGTTTCACTAATGTCAGATTTAATGATCTGAATGCACTAGAACAAGTATGTATGTTTGTAACCCATTCATTTTTTCCTTTTCAACCAATTAAGCCTTTCTGGAGCCCCTTAATTAAAAGAATCTTTACTAAATATTTGGTTGGTTGATTGCTTGGTTATGTGATGTGTTGCTGTTTATGACTGAAACCAATAATTCTTAGTCTTTATGGTACTTTTTTGATGATACGTTTTTAAGGGAAACCATTTCCTTTCTTTAAGACAGTACTTTTTAAACATGTTTAAATGTATACAGTTGTATGGTGTTTCAATGTTTCTGATGACATGACGGTAAATGATGTTGCATTTCTGCTACTATGGCCATAGTATGTTATTGTGATTTGCCTCCAGTGATGGATCCCACGTCTTTTTTTTAATTTCTGCTTGTCATTTAGTCACTTTTTTATGTTTTTCAGGCGTTCTTGCATTCTTCTTCTTCACACGTAAAATACCAGTCATTCAAGAGGAGGTGCCATCCCTAAATTACTACTGGGTCCCCCTTCTGGTAAGGAATTAAAATGTGGGCTATTTAATGAGTAATTGTACCAGCAGTAACAGCTGAGACTGAATCAGGTTTCTTGGGGAGGTTGAGATACGTTTGTCCCTTGTCACTGTGCACACAAAAGGTGTTTAGTTTTATTCAAAACCTTCCTATTGGTATAGTGGAGCGTCATTCAGTAGAATTCTTCTCCATTTTATGTCTCTGGCTCAGTCAGTAGCTTTAAGTAGAGCGCTGCTGTAAATGTGTTTTGTTAAAATAACTGTAAGAAAGATTCAAATACAGCTGGAGCATTAGTTTGGCAAATGTATGAAAATGAAAATTCACTTCACCTCTTCTCTCACAGAATGTACCACTGAAATATTTTTATATAGCTCATTTTATGCCTTTTGCATTTGTCACATTTGTGCAAAGGACAGCACTGATGAAATGTAATAATTTAAAAGTAATTTAGAATGCAGCCAGTTTGTTTCTCTGTGACTCTGCTCATTTCTATGAAGACCTGCAGGCCTCAGGCAGTGGGATCTGATTTATTTCCTCATCCTTCATAACACCATATCTAACACCTCACCTGTCTCAGAACAGAGAGAACGCACACTTCTTGGTGTAAAGTGTGAGGGATGCAGTTTGTCTCCACAAATGTGTGGCAAAGATCAATGCTCACAGTGCACACTGGGTTTCAGATTTTGTTCTTAGTTGTGGAAGGTTGTTAAACTGCATTTACTGCGTATTCCTGTTATTCAGATCAGATTAGTTTTGTTGAAGGATTTATGACTCAGTGGTTCATATTATTCTTGATGTTTTTGGTGTTTGTTGGAATGCAGATTTGTGTTGCCGCAGAATAAAACAGACCTGCAAGACACATTGCAGAATAAATGCTGACTGCAACCTGTTGATTCTTTCAGACGGTGATATTTGGATCCTACATGATTGCACATGGCTTTTTTAACGTCTATGCCATGTGTGTGGACACGTTGTTCCTGTGCTTTTGTAAGTATGCTGTTTTTTTTCAGTACTTTTACAGGACACAGTGTGAGAGTGTGACTGCTTTTACTGAGTGCTGCTATGGTGGTTAAAGATTAAATGTCAAGTAGCCTGTCAGCAGTTGATTATAACTCTTTCCGTCTTTAAAACTGGCTCTGAGTGATAACTCGTTCAGCTCTCTTTAATTCCTGCATGACCTTTTTGATCATTTATCTCTACTAAGTCTTTGCTTTCCTTTCTCTTTCTGGCTGTCACTGTGCTGCGCACTGTCTGCTTTTCCTGCTCCTCCTCTCCTGTGCTGGGACCTGGTCTCAGGTGAAGACCTGGAGAGGAATGATGGTTCTTCCTCCAGGCCCTACTACATGTCTCCTGGCCTGCACAAGATCCTGCGCAAAGGAGAGGAGGGTGCCAAATTATGCGCTGCCTCCTGAGCGATGTGCGGCCATTTTACTGAACTGTTGACTCTCTCACTCACTTCTCCATATCTGCTGTATGCGTGGGGGTCTGGACGTTTGAGAGCGCGTACTGTAGGGCTAAACTTCAAAACTGGATGCATCCCCAGCCTGGTCAGGAATGGCCTGGACATGAAAGGACATGCTTTTACTTCAGTTCCTCGCAGAAAAGGCATGGGGGACTAGAAAAAGACCTCTGTTTACTTCCTCTCTTGAGCCAACTCAGATACTTGCCTTTTTTTCTGCCATGCTTCTGTTCTTTTTTTCTTTTTTCTTCTCTGTATTCTCTGCTGACCTCTGCCTTACCGAGAGGGTACGTGTCAACTTGCAGGATGGACGCACAGGCTGAGATGAATATGATCCGAGCATTTTGCCCAAACAAACATGAGGACCTTAAAATGTACAGATGCCACTGATGGACTATGGCATAAGGCATCACCATGAAAATTGGTGGACTTATGGGAGCACCCTCTTGTCGCACTTTGGTCTTCTAGTGTAAAAGTGTATGCACTTTCACATATGGGAAAAGAACCATGTGATTTATTTCTTCTGTCTAGCATGATTATTTTGCTGGCTGTTGATGTTTACCATTGGTTTTATAGGTTGCTTTGATCCACCGTATTTATACTAACACAAAACACACAGATCCAAAAATGGTGTGTAATTCTGCACTTGGCAAAACAGGTTTCTCTTATTTTACATCATTTAAAAAAAGGTCGCAATCATTTCAAAGTTTCCATTATGGTCATAGATGTACTGTAAACCAGACAGAGACTTTGTGGGAGGTCAAGACTTCAAAAGACATTTTATGGTTTTTTGCTTAAGATTTGAACAGAACCTGACAGTTTTCAGGAAACTTCTGAATGCAGCCACTAGTTTATGTGCCTAGTTGTGAAAAAATAAATAAAAAATTGTTCCTCTTACTCTGTGGTTTTAGACCTAACACCAGGAACCTTTTGTGATACAGTTTATAAAAGGATGTCAAAGCCATTTTTGGTAAATTTTTTATTGGGTGGTTCAGATGTAGTGCTGTTTTAATACTAAGTATAATACACGCATCTGTCTGGAGGTTATTCAGTGTTCTTTTTGTATAGGAGAATTTTTTTTATCAATGAAATCCAATGAAAATGTGAATCATTTTTTTGAATAAACATAAATGGTTTAAGTATGGTCCGGTGCATTTTCAAAGTACCTTGCTTCTGGTTTTAAATGTAAATTCAAGATGATCAGAAACATCAGGGTTTAACTTTGATGCTCTAAGTGATTCTCTCAGTTTTTAACACATTGCCACTGCTGCCTCCTAGTGTGGGATCTGGAGGCGAATGACGGCTCTCTGCACCGGCCCTTCTACATGAACAGAAAGTTGCGGAGCATCCTCAACAAGACAAACGTCGAGACAAGGAGCAGAAGCTAGAGAAAAGACAAAAGGTGGGAGAAGGAGAAAGACTGAAGATCATTTACCAAAGCCTGGTACAAGCCCATGTGGCAATAAGCATTTTGCCAAATATAATTTAAGTGTACACAAGTTGCAGCTGTACACTATAATGAACAAACTGTAGATAACACTAGACAGACTTGATAGTTCTTTGGCATTTATAGCTAACTGCAGAAGTCAGTTTGTCTAAAAAAAAGTCTTTATATTGAATGGTGTACAAAGTCACACCAAGTTCTTGTAAATATTTTTCTAAATATTATAGTTATAACTGAAATATGTTTTACAGTCACAGTCATACTACACAGTTAGTTCCTAACAAGTGATTTCTTTCTTTGTTGAGACTGTGGTAACATCAGCTGCTTTTGCTCTTAATCTCTTGTAGTTGCCAGTTTCTGCCACTTGGTGGTGCCAGTCATTACCAGACGTTTTCTGTGTACTGTTGTTGAGGTGTGAATGCACTGCTGATTGAACTCGTTTTGTCCATGAAATGGTCAAACGTTAGCTCATGTGTGTATTGTGTTATCACAGTTTTTGACCTCAAATTGTCTCACATTGAGAATCATATTCGCCACTTAGTGTCCACTGTTTTCATATTTAACTGTCAAGGACATAATGGCACGGGAGTTCAAAGAGCTTCACTCTTTAAGTGCCTTTTTTTCTTAGAATTGCCACATTGAGTGTTTAATTGCATCTTGCAGCTACATAGTTTACATTTGAAGATGCTTTTTGTGATAGAGGTTCTTGTCTTTTCCAAATGTTAGGGGTAGGAAAGAACATCACATAACCATAAAGTCAAAGGTTTATCCTGGACAGCAACCTGTGTGTGCAACCACCAAAAAACCCAGAACCTCTATGTTACGTTGCGCATGTGCTGTTTCTTTGCTTTTTAACCTGCTGCTGATATGGACACATGTATGTGTGAGTCAGAGGGCAATGCAATGAAACCAATTCTAATGATTATAACCATTACAGTGTGTGTAATGTGGTGGCTGGCTGCTTTTAAAGTGACACTCCCCCAAAATATATCTTATTAGTATTAAAGAGTCACCCCCTGCTTTTAAAGATGGCGCCCCGTACAGAGAACAGTGACGGTGGTCAGCTTGAACTTTTGTCAATTACAGTGCGGTCCGATACTTAACAATCCTCAGAAACTTCTCAAGCTACAGCTGCAGTATAACCCACTTCTCTTCTGTCCATTTGAATGTTTTGCATGTTTCAACCCCACCTACATGAGCTACAAACAGAAGCAGCGTATTCAGCCGTTCCAACAAAGAAATAAGTGCTCTTCGTCTGTGTGTTCAGTCTGTTTGAGACAGGGAAGTTTGTCTTAGCTGCTGGAGAAGTTTGCATAACTATTTTTCAATTGTTTTCCCTTTATATAAACTGCCACTGTACTGTGTGAAGGATGAAGCTTCCACCCTACAGCGGGTAAGTCTCTGCTAACAAATCTATTTTGTTAGCAGAGACTTACCCGCTGTAGGGTGGAAACTTAGCAAGGTCGAGTATCACCTTAATTCTGAAGATTATTAACAAACATTTCTTGTTGGAGTTCTGAACCTTGTTTAAAACAGTGTTTTTGTCACTATGGATCCTCTTGTTGATCCAAAGAGGGGCCGGTCCCACATAGTATTATTGAGTTATTAAGGTATTAGTCAGTGGAACTTTTTTTTTAATCAGATTGATTTAATTATAATTTTTTTTAACTCACCATATATTTTGCATCGGTTGCTCCCTGATAAGCACATCTCTGGCATCAGACAAAGCATATTTGAGACAACTGATGTCAGGTCAGTTTCCCGGATTGTTTGTATTACTGGTGAGCCAGTAATGTGGAAGATGCGGTTGTGTAGATTTGTCTATTTAATGGTTCGGCTATCACCAGGTTGTCTGTACTGTGACTGATGAAGTAAATGAGTGGCATGGCTGTTGGCAGCTTCACACACTGCGTCCTTGTATTTCGCAGACATCAAACGTCCGATGAGGTCGCCTTTTTCCTAAATGTATTTATGCATCACTTGAAATGATGCTCAACTTGAGATCTCTGAGATGTGACTCATGCTTATGAGTCTTTGTGCTGTGTTTGACAAACCTGAGAACCTGCCCTCATGGTGCCTCAGAGTGACAGCACTGCCAGACTTACACACCTTATGCCCCCGTTTGAGCTGAACATGCTGGGACACGCTCAACGTAAGCATTCAATACAGGCAAAACAACTCTGCTTGTGTATCTGAAACGAGAGAAATGATACATGTACTGCTCAGTGTGGCATATAACACATGTAGCATGTTATTCCTTTTTTTTATACTGAATAACTACTATACTCCCAGTATTTTGTATCTTTATGTGCATGCAGCTCAGGTTTCCATGAGGGAGAATACCTAAGATCTGATAAGTGAAGTAAAAACTGTTTTTATATGCCTCCCCCTCCCTCCCATGTCTGGAAATTAGATTCTTTTGGTCAACCACAGTCAACAAGTAGACACAAGTAAAACTTCTCTCTCGGTTAGTACGTGCGTCAGTTTTCTCACCGCAAACTCTTAAAAGTCAAACTCTGAAGATGCAGTGCTCCAACCTGTCGATACTCCAAACTGTTTTATTTATTGCAGCTCATTTGTGCAGAGAGTTGACGGTATAAAAGCCTCTGTCATATATTTATTTATACTGTAAAAGGTGCATGTTTTTAACAATATATTGTGTGTATGTTCATCATTCAAATATAGATGTGTTACTTCTATTTTTATCAATAAATTGTTTTTCTACTATGCACTTACTTTCTTTCTAAATCCTAAATATTCACAGGTCTGAACTCTGCATCTGTTTTCATTCATTCATCTCCCGGGTTTGTGAAATTAGACATTTATTTTCAAAACAGACTTCACGTACAATAAATAAATTAAATAGCAATATCCAAACACTGCTATACAAACAATTTCAAGTTCACCTTCAATGAGTTGACATTGTGGGTCTGGTGGCGTTCACTTAGAGTAGCACGGTCAAACTGCGTCACCAACTACACAAACAAATATAAATCTATAATGTCATATGTCACAATCCTATGAGGTACACTGAAACCTTTCCATTTCCACATCATACAGTACATTAAGGACTGTAAATTATAGTCATCCTTAATATGCTCAACAGTGAATTAAGTGTTGTCAAAGAATATCAACATGTAATGAATTACTGGCAGTTCAAGAAAAGGAACAGGGTTTAATGGTTCACATAAGATGAAATTATATTTACCATGGCGATCTGAATACTGCGGCTGCTAATGACGGACCATCTCTGGTGAGGTCTGAGGCTGCTGTGTGTGTGTGTGTGTGTGTGTGTGTGTGTGAGCAGCTTAGGCGTGAGACACTGGCAGGGAGGTCATGGCGTGGGCGGGCAGCAGTGGTTGAAACATGGATGGAGGGGAGTGTACTGAGGACACACACAGAGAGAGCATTACAGTGGGGTCATTACACTTTCCATGAGTGATTTTAAAATATATAAAAATTTATATAGAGAATTTTCAATTAAGACATTTTTTAAATCTTTAGTATGATCTTTTTTCTTTTTTTGTCTCAGTTGAATCATTTGATAAAAATTGTTATAGATTATTTGAGTGTTGCCATAATAAAATGATCTGTATTTCCACCATTTTTTAGTAATGGACACAGAACAGTTATCATGACCACTTTTATATTTACTCTTCTAAACTCCTGGTAGCTGGTAGGAACATAAAAATACATAAAGTGACAAACGTTATATTTGTAGAAGCAGCAACACTGGTTTGTTTGGAGTAAATGGAAGAAAGAAGAGCTGGGCACATTTCATGAGCAGTGATGGTCACTGTGACCTGATGGACTGAGGAGAGTGTCACCAACGATAAAATGTGTGGATAACCATCATTTTAAATATGTGTCCTTCCAGTTAAGTTTACGGGCAAGTCTAACTATTTATTTATGCTATTTTTAAGTCCATTAATCAAAGAGAAAATGTTATCTTTGTTTAATTGTTTTTTAAGACTTGAATTGCAACCTAAACATTTTTTCTTTTTCTTTGAAAACTCTTAAAATCTTTTTCGATGTTCATCTTATAGCCTGATTTTTTTATTTTATTACAATCTCCTTTACCTTTTGGAAGAGATTTTTTAGATGTTACTTAAATATAACATCAGATCATCGGCAAATAAATTAAGCATTTATTTTTCTTTGGCTACTTTTATGCCACTCACTTCTTCCTGTGAAATGTTCTGAGGAACAATTGCTAAAGAGATAATGGGCAACCGTTCTTTGTGCCTCTTGTTAGTCAAAATACTTAAGATAAAGTTCCATAAAAAAACTAATAACTAACTAACTAATAAATAATGTAATGGTAATAATTATCTTTATTTATTAAAATAATTTATTTTAGATATTAATTTAAATAAACTCATTGGTGACTTAAACACATTTCACATGTAAATTTGGTTTTCAAATAATTCACGTGAAATGAAAAGATATCACATGTGAAAAACCAAAAATGAACCTGTGCTTTTTTTTTGTTAATTTCCCTTGTTTTACATGTTCAGTAAGAAATAATATAATATATAATATTTAAAATGTAAAAATAGGAATTTGACTGTTTTTATAGTAAGCAGTGAAGCACAGTAAACTTACTACATAGTCTTAACACAGAACATCATGAAAAGGCCGGTGCTCACTGTCTATGAAGGAGTGTAGTGCAGAGAGCATTGATCCCTCCGGGCCTCCGTAAGCTGTGTACTGCAGCTCCTCGGGGGTCGGGGTAGGCTGGGACAGGCGGCTGGGCTGCAGTGAGGTCATGGGGGTGCTGGAGGTGTGGTTGGGGCTCACGTGCTTCTTGTGCCGTGCTCGGCAGTTCTGGAACCAGACCTGAGTTAACAGGACAAACACCTTTTGTAGGGCTGCATTTGAAAGTAGCAAACACAAAGATGAACACTGTGGGTAGTTACGTTAGCTTGTAAACTGTACAAGGCTTTGTCTCTCTGCCAAAAAGTCTTTTTTGCCCCTGGTGAGTAAAACCACAGTCGCAGGCTTGTAGTTTGTTTTTCCTAATTATAAAGATATATATAATTTAGTGGCACATTTATTCCTTTTGAGGAACAATTATTAGCTCTGAATTCATGGTTGTGATACTTTAACTTCAGTTTCTACCGCTGAGTGACTGAAACCACAGCTCTGGAAACAGCTAAATAACTTTCCATATGTTTGTCATTACTTATATTGAAACACTCCAAATTAGCATCACTTTTATCTATCAGGTATTACACACCTTTGTTACTTTGAACACACACTTGTGTGTATTTTTTGATTGAATTATATCCTACTCCTTGAACACATCAGTAAAGATACACTTAAAGTGTCTCATCAGAATCTGAGATACTGTCTGGCTAAATACCAACAGTGTGTCAAAGCAGAGAGAACCAAATCTTTTTCTGATATCATCTTCAAACATGCCCACAGACCCAAAGTTTTATTAAATACAGTAATACAATACTCAACCCTGCAGTCAGAAATTTCATGAAGCAACACTGTGAATATTTCTTAAGATTTTTTATTAGCAAAATTGACACTATCCAATCTCAGATCTTACCGCCCTCCCACGAGCTGTCAGAGTTGAGCTCATGCTCCTCAGTTCTCATCAACTTTGAACCAATTTCTCTCTCCTCTTAGACACATATTATCTTGCATACAAACCCTAGTACATGTCCCTTAGACATTATTCCCTCATGCCAGTGCTGGACACTGTTGGGCCTAGTATTTTATCAATAATTAATAGCTCTCTGGTCAATGGCTCAGTGGTCCCAGATTGCTTTAAACTTACTGTCATTCACCCTCTGATCAAAAGACTTAACTTCGATCCGTCTGTTCCAAATAATTACCGACCAGTCTCTGCTTTCAGCTTTCGGTTCTTGAAAAAGTAGTTTTCTCTCAACTCATCTCATTCTTGGACAAATTCAGCATACTGGACACATGTAAGTCAGGTTTTAGGACACTCCATAGTACAGAGTCCGCTCTCCTGAGGGTGACAAATGATTTGTTCTTGTCTTTAGATTAAGGAAATTACACTATTTTAAATCTTTTAGATCTCTCAGCTGCTCTCCGACACAGTCGATCACTCCAACCTCTTGGACTGCTTTAAGCATGTCGTTGGCATTCAGGGACAGGCCCTTCAGTAGTGTGTCTACCTCCAAGACCGATCAGCCTCTGTTAGAATTGATAATGTGTCCTCTTCCTCTGCACCCATCTCCTGTGGAGTACCACAAGGCCCCATATTAGGCCCTATTTTACTTTCCCTATATAAACTTCCTTTGGGGTCTATTTTCAGAAAATATAATATCTCCTTTGTTATGCTGATGACACCCAGCTGTACCTCCCGCTGAAATTGTGCGATCCATGCAATGTTAACTCCCTTCTTAACTGCACTGAGGATATAAAATCCTGGATGGCAAAAAGCTTCCTTCAGTTAAACCAGAATAAAACTGAGGTCCTAATCTTCGGCCCTGCAGTCAACCCCGCAGCCACAATCAATGCCCTCGGGCCTCTGTCGTTGAATGTTAAGTCCCACACAAGAAATCTCGGTGTTATCTTTGATTCTGGTTTAAAATTTGATAAACAAATCAACTCAGCCATCAGCACTAGCTTCTTCCATCTTAGATCACTTGCAAAATTAAAATCATTCCTGTCCGTCAAAGATTTGGAGACTATAATTCACGCTTTTATTTCCTCTCGCCTCAACTACTGCAATTCTCTCTATGTGGGAATCAGTCAGTCAGCCCTAGCTTGTCTGCAGCTGGTTCAAAATGCAGCAGCAAGACTCCTCGCTGGTAGCAAGAAGAGAGACCACATCTCCCCTGTACTAGCCTCTCTTCACTGATTACCAGTGAAGTACAGAATTGATTTTAAGATTCTTTTATTTGTTGGCACCAGGTTACATCTCTGAGGTGCTCATCCCCTATTCCACCTCCCGACCCCTGAGATCTGGTGACCAATCACTGCTCTTCATTCCCCACACCCAGTTAAAAACCAAAGGTGATCGAGCATTTTCAGTTGTTGGCCCTAAATTGGCCCTAAAAGATCTAAAAATGAGATATTCCCCCTCCATTGATACCTTTAAAACCCGTCTAAAGATCTGTCTCTTTTCTTTAGCTTCTTGACTGTCGTCATCGTTAAAAGATTTCTCTGTAAATGATGTTAGAATAAAAATAACCAAAAAAAATAATAATAACATTAACATTATTGATATGCACATTTTGCCAGTGATGGAAAGTAACTGAGTACGTTTACTCAATTACTGTACTTAATGATAATTTAATTCATTGTACTCCATTACATTTACCTGTCAGCTATAGTTACTGTAATATTTTACATACTAATAAAAACATATGATCAGCTTATAAAATATAATGCACTGTTATGGATTAAACTCTGCAGCAGAATATGAAGTATTTAAAACTAACTTAACCTCGACCAGCTACACCATGAACATACACAATAATGCATCAATTCTACAGGCTTGTAGGGTTTCTTTTCTTTCTTCTACCATTTAGTGCGCAATTAGTTTAAATTTTACACATAAACAGGTGTTATTTAAAAGCATATAGAAGTGCATTTAAGGGTAGAATTGATGTTTTTCTTTTGGTTTTGTACATGTGTTACCAGCAGATGTGCATTATGCAAATATACCGCATTAGTGGTTACGTTTTAACTCTTGCTTCTCTCTTAGTAGTAGCATCATACTGTATATTTTATCATCCATTTTCCCTTCATGCATCGGTCCTTCACTGACCTGTATGACTCTTCGACTGAGGCCCGTCTGCTCCGCCAGTTTCTGCAGCGTTTGGGCATCCGGATTGTTGTCCTGAGCAAACTGGGCCTGCATCACCTGCACGTTCAGATGAAAGAAAATCAGATAAATAACAGACAGGTTGACTTTGTTGTCGTGGGAGGAAATGCATGTCTAACTGTATCAGAAGCACTGCTGTTAACAAAGCATGTGTTTGGAATAAAGACTGTCAAATAGGAATAAATTGATATATATAAATGTGATTTTGTAACAGAAAATATAAACATTTTGGGTAACTCTGGACATCTGTCCTGCTCTGCATGGCCTTAATGCTGTTCATATATTATTGCTTAAACTGGATAGTTCACAAAATTGAAATTATAGTACCCTGAACAATGCACATAATAATTATTTATATTATTAAGAGAGGAAAAACAGTACAAGAGTGTCATTTAAAAACCAGCATACTTGTTTGTGGCATTCTACCTGTATAACATATTAAAATAAATGTTAAACTATATTTATCTAGATTATTACAAATCAACACATACCTTGTACGTGTTTTCATTAAGTGTCTGCTCATCTATCAGAGCTGTGACTCCCACTGGAGAAATTAGGCTGATTTTTTGCACACATAATATTATTAGCTTATTGTTACTACATACCCCATGTTACCATTTTACAATTACCTCATCATCTGAACTCACTTTACTGGATTCATGCATAATTTTTATTTCACAAATTTGTAATTATAATAGCATTTTTAAAGGATGATACCAATGTTTTTAGGCTCAGTTTTAAGGTAAAAAATAGAGAATTCAGTGCATAGTTGTATTATCTATTATTTTTCTTTTTATCTAACTGTCTGTTGTGAGGATGGAGGTTAACCTGCAGCTGGTCGGCAGTGAAGCTGGTCCGCGCTCTCTTGGAGGGTTTTGGCTGATTAATCTCCTGTTCAGTGGGGACAGCCCCCTCCATGTTAACACTGTTTCCTGCAACAGGAGCAGATTCTCATATTTAAACATCTTGAAATATTTAGCACAGAATTAGAATACAGTATTTTAAACCTATTAAATAAAAAGAGCAGCATGCAATAACCATATTTAAACCGAGCCATTAAAAAATGGCACAAGTTCACTTTAATTTCAGATACAGTACTATTGTCAGGACATGATACATGTTGGAAAACCTCTGTAAATTCAGTTTAGGCCTTTTAGTCATTTTCATCTAGACCAAATGATCTATTATCAGTAAAAAGAGGGGACAAACAGCATATTCAACTTCCCTTTCAGTAGCTTGACCTGAAAGGAATTATTGATTGAATTTACAAATCAGAGTTTTGTGATAAACATTTGATTTTATTATTATTATTTATTATTTTTTAGACAATAAGGGCTCTATTGTGTGTTTTTATGGCAAATAACAAATCTGTTGGAAAGTTTTGGAAGTAATTTAAGTAACTGTTCCAGCCTCTAGGAAGCGCTACATGGGCTTAAAGTAAAAACAATATTCCCGGTGTTTTGGAGTAAGGACCGGGTCCTTCAGCTGGCACCGGGCCGTGGGGGGCTCACCTTTCTCCACGGCCCGCTTGAGGTTGTCCAGCATGCAGTCGTAGTGGACCCTGCAGAGCACCTTCTCCTCCACCAGAGCGAACTCCTCCCCGGTGGACAGCTGCCTCTTGCAGGAGAAGCAGGCGAAGCAGGCGAGGTGGTACACGTTGCCCTTCGCCCGACGGACCCAGTCTGTGGAGTGGATGTTCCGGCCGCAGCACGCGCACCAGGTGCCGTATCTTCTGCAGGTGGAGGTCATGGTGAGCAAATCAGACACCCACATAGCTGCCTGAGGGCATTTAGGTTTCAACACTGAAGACTTGTGTCTTATCGGCATTTTAAAGGCTGATGCTTTTTTTTTTTTTACTTTAATTCGGACTGTTTATACAGGCAAGAAATTAAAGAATTGAGTGTTTTCAGCAGAATTAGCCCAGAATTTAGCCTGACATACCACACTAACATATAGCTGCTTATGTGAATTTTTGTGATAAAATAGGCCCTGAATTAAATTAGAAAGAAGTGACAGAAGTCACACATTTTACCCAGCAATCCAGTATTACTAAAATCTATCTATCTATCTATCTATCTATCTATCTACCTATCTATCTATCTATATCTATTACATGTGATGATGGAGAGTTAAAGTGCGGCGAGTCATTTTTTAACAAAGACAAAACCGCATTAGTTTGGAATGATTGATTAATGCCTTTATTGGTCATTAACTGAATGTAAATAATTAGAGTTTAAATTAAATGAATGTCCAGACAAGGCATAGGGAAATGTCAAGTCCTGCGACTATTCTTATTATTATTAATATTATTATGGTCGTTATCAATATTATCATTATTGTCATTATTATTCCTCAATTTACAACACAATATGTAATTATTAAGCGGCTCATATCTTCATAGGTTTAGTTTTCTTCAACAATTTCGTTTCGGTAGCTTCGATAGTCGTTAGAGCAGCACTAATAAAAATCGATGCACGTACCGAAAGTAATCCAGTTTACAGAAAACCTCTTTTTCTTTGATGTAGCAGCTCGTGTGGCTGCCAAGCGAAGTCTGGCACACGCTGCAGGAGAGACAGCGCACATGCCAGCACAAGTCGTTAACCTAAAGCAGAGACAGGATAAATTAGCAGAAGTCAGTCAGTTGGAAGGTGGGCCTCTTGTATATGCACTCATGAATACCCGCGTGAGCCTTAAAACCACACAAATCCAAAAGCAAACGAGAAAAAAATAATCCAGAATCCAAAGTTAAACGAAAGTCCTCGCAAAAAAAACAACAAAAAGTTGCACATAAAAAAAGAGCCGGCAGTGTTTACCTTTAATAAATATTTATCCACTATTTCCTCGTTGCAGCTCGCGCACACAGCTCTGCCCAACAGAGGCGCAGATGCCATCGCCTGCAGCGACGAGGCGTCTTCATCCAAAACTTCCACCGGCGCGCCCTGAAGGGATCAGACCTGCGGTTAGAAAATTACGCACAGGTACGCATCCACCTCATACCTACAGTACAGCGTGTTATACATGCAGTAATCTGTCTGAACTCAGTTCACCTGTTACTGCCAACAGCATGATGACAAACTGCAAAAATAACTTCAGAAGTTCAGAAGTACTTCACTTTCTAGTTTTCCTCAGTTTTCTTCGGTTTAATTTGCTTCAAGATTTGTGTCAATATCTTAAAACATGGCAGAATAAGGTCAGTTTACAGAATGCTGTTAGCAGCCAGAAAAGTCATTTTAAAAACGAAATGTCGGGATTTTGGAAAGAAGTGACATTTTCTTCACTCCTTACCTAATTGGCTAAAAAGAAAAGTTTGATTTTAACAGCTGCCTGCACATTGAATGTCTTTTTAGATGCTAATTTGAAGTAAATCCAGCAGAAATATTTGTGATCTTTGCCCCAAATGTTGTCTTTTTTGTCCACAGTTAAAAATATTTCAAACTGTATCCGTCCAAAATGGCCTCTGGTTAATTCTCCACCTGTTTTTGGGAATAAATGAATAAAGTTTTAGCTACAACAGTTCATTCCTACCATTATGTCTCTCCTGTCCTCAGTGCATTTGCCTAGCAGCTCTTCGTCTCCTTTGCAATCTTCACACATGACGAGAAGCTACGGCGGGAAGAGGATGTTGGTCTGTCAGACTGTAGCAGCTGCCTTAAATGCCCCCCTGCTCCTTCCCATAAATATCATGCCTTTCACTTTTCACCATGACAACGTTGGCGATTACCAAAATGACATTTAAAAGAGAAGGATAGTCATTACTTACACAAACAGACAACACTTGAACTAATACTTATCCTATGTGCATTATGTTCTTGAGATCTGCATTTGGGATTCAACGACTGCTCGCGGCGTGCGCGCGTGCTGCGGTTAAACCCCAACAAGCCAATTTCACGCGTCAATCAAAAAGCCAGCGCGAGGTCTCGGGGGGAAAAGGGGATTGATTTTTTTAATAACAGCAATTAAAAGGCTAAGTTCGCCACAAACGTCTAACCGGAGCAACCAAAAGGTGAAGAGGTCTCATTAACTACTTGAGTTTTAATTGCAGAATTCAGGGAGGGGTAATTTTCTTCGACATTTCTTCAAATGTGAAAATACTGAGCTGTCACCTTGTGGAAGGCCGGCTTTAATGACAGGATGGAGCCCACTTTGATTTAATTGGTGAGGCAATTTCGACTAATATTTAATCCCTGATACACCGACTCACACCTCAACCTGCTGGTAGGAAATATGCGTCTGTCTTCAATTGTCACTACTCACCTCATCGTTGGACAACAGGGACCCGGTCTCGTCCTCGCTGACAACGCAACACTCGACTTTTACTTCACTTTTCCAGCGCATGTCTGCGTCCAGGAGTGCGAGGCTTCCCAGTTTCAAAGTAAAAGTGCTGTTAATCTTTCTTTCTCGTCCAGGATTCCTCTGCGTGTGTCAGTCAGTCTGCCCTGAGCTGTTTCTAGAGGGCGGATCGTAGTTCATATTTTCCTGTCCTCTTTGGCCGCGCCTCCCTTTGGAAATAAGCGTGTTGTGTGTTTTTATGCTTTGAGGGGGGGAAAAAAAGTCTCACAGTTTTTCTTTTCTCATAAATACTTTTAAAATGCAATTTGCCTTCAGGTAACTCCTGAAAAGACACACATAATGTATTTTAACGAGTAATAACCAATGGTGAAAGTACATTCACTGAAGTACCTACTATATGCAAGTATAATTTTGAGGTACTTGTACTTAACTTGAGTATTTTAATTATTGGCAACACTTTATACCTCTACTCTACAACATTTATGAAGGCAATGTTGTACTTTTTACTCCACTTTTTAGATCTTACACGCAAAACATGTGATTATCTAGTAAAATATGATGCATTGTTATAGATCAAACTACACAACAGTATGTAAGATTTAAAAAAAGCAACAACATGCTCATTACACGCTAATACATCAACCATAATTATCCAGTAATACTAAATATATAAGAATATAATCAGCACTGTGAAAGGGGCCATCCTGAATAACAAGTACTTTTACTTTTGAGACTTTAAGTGCATTTTACTGCTAATACTTCAGTACTTTTGCTTAAGTAAAATTTGGAATGCAGGACTTTTACGTACAAATTAAGTAATATAATGGGGCATTGCTGCTTCTACTTAAGTCGAAGATCGGTATACTTCTTCCACCACTGGCACTTACCCCATGAACATGATGAGTGTATAGCCAGTTTATTAGGTACACCTAGCTAAAACTAATGCAGTCTAATACAACAATCCTGCCTTCATGAAGGTTATTATGTTCAGATTTTGTTGTATTTGTTGTAAATGTTCTTTCCTTTCCGCTACTTTTCTCTAGAACATGTTCTCTGTCAAAATAGGAGAATGTAGCTGTGGCTGTAAAATGAACGAGTCAGTGTATACCACATTATTTTCTCCTATTCTGAGAAAGAAAACAAAAGCTGCACACACATACTCACACACAATGAAAGGTCGATTGTTCCAAACAGTGTCCTTTCAACAGAAGTTAAGGGAACATTACAGGTGTAAAAGTTTAGGGGTATTGTCTGTAAATAGAAAGTCTCAAAATTGAAAGCACTAATTATACAGAATGACCCACAGAGTCTTATGTTTTTTGTTCCTAATTTTAGGAGAATTACCCATAAACATGACATTTCTTTGTCTCTGAATGATTTTTTTGCCAAAGAAGCAGTGGTGGAAGAAGTACTTAAGTAAAGCAATACCACAGTGCAAAAGTCCTGCATTCAAAATTTTACTTAAGTAAAAGTACAAAATTATTAGCATCAAAATATACTTAAAGTACCAAAAGTAAAAGTACTCATTATACAGGATGGCCCTTTTCGGAATAATAATAATAACAATGTTATATTGTGTAAGCCCAGTTTGTGGCAAATGGGAGGGTTACCAATTTGATACTTTTCTACATGTTGAGTTTTAAGGTCTGAAGAAAAGAAAGAAAACAATTAAAGGAAAAATATTGGTTGATTTTGCGATTATTATTATTTTTACACATACAGCAATGTGGTCTGTGGGAACCCAAACAATGAGGAAGTAAAGCCAGTGTCAGCTAAATACAAAGGTCACATGTACTTGAGTAAATGTGCTTAATTACTTTCCAGCACTGCTCTTTGGCCCTCCGAGTATTTTTGCATCTTCAGCGGCACCATGCTGCGTTGCTCAAAATCAGGCAGCCCACCTGCTTTAAGTCTGCATGCAAATCAGCTTTCAGTCTACATCTGAGCAGTGAGAGGGGACACCACACATGCTTTTTAAGAGGTAAAGCAGATACTTCACAAGGATTAGAAGGACGGGAGTCTCATAAACAAACTCTTTGGGTTACTTGAAAGAAAACACACAGTCGCTTACTTGTTTCTTTTTTATCTTTTTTCACTCACTCATTCAACCCAGTCGCTCACGCAATCCCACCCATCATCACTGCCACACACACTCACAACCTGCAACCCCAACCGCCACACACACACACACACACACAGAGCAAAGGGCTATTTTCTGTCCTGACGGGATAACAGTCCGACCTGCACCGGCATGAGTCTGCGTCCGTATCGCACCATCGCAGAGGGATAAAGGAGTTAGCGTGCCTCCATCGAGATGTGTCCTGTTCCACCTGGTGGAGATGAATGCTCTTTATCAGATAACGCATCTCAAGCGTTGCATGCTGCAGAGCAGACAGTTCACTAAGGCAGCCTGTGAGACAACCAATCCTCCACTCCTGAGTCCTTATTACTGCAGAACTCTTTGAGCACTTTAAAGTCCTGAAAAGCTTTATTTTGGCCTCGGTGATGAGTTCAGAGGGAGAGGTCAAAGGTGAGAGGAGAGATGTAATGCCCACGAGGCGGTGTCACTGTGAAGTATAATATCAAAGCAAATAATGCCTAGCTTTCGAGCATTTTATCATGAAAAGACAAATCCTTCCTCAGACATGAGAGTCTTTATCACTCCCACGCACCATCTGTAGAATCCGTGATGTGATCGCAGATGTTGGGAAAGATGCAAATCTGAGTGTGTAACAGTTGCATGTTTTCATTTTCCACGTTGCATGGCTGACTTCATAAATGTTGTGCGTGATGTGGACCAGACGAAAACAATGTCTCATCTGTCAACATACTTACAAACTTGTTCTGCTGCTCTGCTGCTTTACGTCTGGCTGCTGCGGTATGTACAGTAGGATCTTTAAATACTCCATCATTATGTGATCGTGACGACATGCAAGATGACAACAGTGAATTGTGTTAATATTATTATTAGAATATACACTCACCTTTTATTCAGTATGGAAGTCTTCTAGAGAGATTGAGGACTTTTCTTAACCCTAATGTTCAGTTTGGGATCCTGGAGATCCTCGGCCCTCTTTAACAGCTGAAAAAACATACTTAATGTCGTTTTATCAGCTTAAAACTTCAAGACTCTCCATAATTTTATGAGAATTGCTAATAAACATGATTTTGAACTGACCAGATTCAGAAGTCCGATACAGATAATACCCCTTTTCTTCTGTTTGGGGTCTCAGGGACCCTAGCTGTAAAATACAATTAAATACAATGGATTTCTATATCTGTGATTGATTCTGACAGCACTTTTTATGCAGCACTAACCCTCCCAAATCAAGTCTATTTATTGGGTCTGGGGACGTCTGTTATTGGAGTATTATAAGTTTGTTCATCAAATTGACCCCAAACATCTATGTAGGATAACGTACTGTACATTTATTTGTCACACAAATGGCATGTATGTTTATTCATGCATAGCCCATATAAAATATAAAACGTGTAACATTTATTGGTGTAACAGTCATTTCTGTATTTTGTCACCTTCATCAAATGTGCAAGCCGTGTTAGTGGCAAAGGGAAGAAAAAACACTTCAATAGTTTTCAACATTTTGGGTTTTAAAAAAAGGTCAGACGGAAAGAAAAAATAAAAGATGTATTTAAAAGAAAAGAATTATTTAATTTTGCAGTTTATTTTCACACATACAGCAGTGGAGGCTGTGAGACCCCAAACAAAGAGGAAGTAACATTAACAAAACACAAGGGTTAACACAGTTACATAAGTGCTTAAAATAAGAACCTAAAATGAAGAAGTAGAGACCAGTACTGTTACAGGACAGAATCACTCTCACTCACCCACATAGCCTCTAAAAGACATTACGCTATATCTCCAAACAAGAAATGTAGTGAGGATTATTACTGAAAATATTGAAACTTCTTCGGTACATTGCATCAGCAAATTTTCATCTTACATGATGCAAAAGTGGCACAATTCGGCATGTTTCTACATTACTTTGTAAAAGTTTCATTTAAGAAGATACACAGGACAGTTAAGAACAAGGAATGTGGGAGACTCTCTCCTAGAGAGGCGATGAACGTTTAGCCCCAGCAAGCCTCTGAGAAAATCTCCTAATTTGCTACTTCCACATGGACCTTTGCTTTCTTTGGGGGCTGCAACTACTCATTTATTTCATTGAAATCAGTCCGAATTGGGGTGGTTTACAATTGACACAACGAGTTTGGCATGACCTTTTCTCCTTGCTGTAAATGGGTACTCATCGAATCTGAAGGGGGAGGTGGGGTGCTGGAGGAGGGATGGAGGGGGGGGAGTGTTGGAGGGGGGTGGGAGTTGCGTTGGCTGGGGGCCAATGGGGGATTGGGTGGAAATCACAGCAGTGAAAATGGCAGTGCAGTGAAAGAGAGGCCTGATTGCATTGGGACAGCATGCGAGAGGGAGCAGCATGTTCATCCCAATCAGAGTGACATAAGGAAAAAGTGCTCTTATCCATCAGTAATGGCCCACTTGACAATCACACAGGCACAAAAGTGCTCTATTTAACACTGATTGCAAAAACTGCTGCCCCCCCCCATCTCGGAGCCGCATGACTCCCCGACATCTCCCTGCCACCTCCCAGCTTACAGCCAAGACCCTTTCCTGAATGGAATTTATAATCACCCCTCCTCTATTTCTACGCTAATTGTTATTTTAAGACTTGCGTTGTGTATTAGGCATTTAGTGCCGGTGAAATGTCTGCCTTGATTACTGTGTTTATTGCGAGCATTGAAGGCATATCCATCTCAATTTCACCAGCTTGACAGGTATTGCATGTTTGAACAGGTGTCTCTCTCTGTGTCATCTACCTGGCTGTTCACCTTAGTTCATGTCCACTGCTTAGTGTGAGAGACACCTGCTGCAGCGCACATCTGTACAAGTAAAAGTTTGAGGTGATTAAGCTCTGCAAAGCTTGTTCTCCGCAGCTCTGATGATTAATGAAATACTCTGACAATCAACAGCTATTTTAGTTTCAGTCTCTACTTTAATGAGATGGGGTGAAAAATAACATTTTTTAGGATCTCAGTGATTTCACATTATTCACACAGTTCCACATGTGTATCTTGATTTGGCAGCACACACTGTTACAGCAACCTGCTCTTATTTCACTAATACTTACTACTAAATAACAGTATGTAATATAGATATTTCTCCATTTTGTTTGCTCCTGAATATATTTGTTTATTCCTTGTATAAGGAAGATGCAATTACTTTTTTGTATTGTTTGTATTTTGTACCATATACTTTACAAGAATATGCGTGTGGCAGTTATTTAGCTAAAGTCTAAAGACTTTAATTTTGTAAATAAACATGTGAACAGAGCTTTGTAGGGTTCTCAGCATGAACGTTGTAAAATGTCTTATAACAAAAACCTACACAGACCAATAGGCACATGATTCATTTTCCACTATACACGCAGATACCCATGCTATCACTCTTTTTTGTTTTTTCTATTTATTTCTATCTATTTCTTTTCCTGTTTCATCACTCCTCTCCCTTCCCTTCCCACTTTCTTCTTTTCTTTTCTCCTGCGTTGTGCAGCCCGGTTGCATCAAACATCCACAGGTTTGTGTGTTGGCGTCCTGGTGTGAAACAAGACGGAAAGAGAGCAAAGCAGAGACGCTGGTGAGTATAAATAGGCGACAACCTGGTCTGGGTCCTGTCCATCTCACGTCCACCAAGCAAAGCTCGGCCAAAGAGAACAAAGAAACTGGCAAAAAATATATATTATTATATTAATTATTAAATATTATATATTAATCATGATAAATTAAGTTCTCTTACTTTATCTGTTATCTGTTTTATTTGTTTTTACAGTATATTTTCAATATATGCTTGGGGAAAAATACATTATAAAAGACGGTTGTAACCTTGGCGCAGGGTTTATTATTATCATTATTATTATTATTATTATTATTATCAGCACAACAGTCAACTGTATTGCTGTTTACATGGATCACAATGTTTGATGGGGCACACTGGTGCACTGCCACAGAGATTTATGTCCACTTTATAACCTCCATACCTCACTTGCTTTAATGAAAAAAATGATCTTTGGATTTGTAAGAGAAGGTAAGTGCTGCTTATTTTATTTGTGTTATTGTGGTCCAACTTTTGCAAAATGCCTACAGGTCAAAATAATGAATATTTGCATACTGACACTTTTGAGCCAACTGATTCGTTTCTTTGCGGCAGGACAACTTGTTCAGTAGAGACTCTGGGTTCCACCTCCTATGTCCAGCATCGTGTTCAAGAGAAAGACTACCAGCTGAAGGGAGACTGTTCTGCTGGTCTGCCAGGTCTAACCTCTCAGTTTCCTGTAAGTTTCATATTATATGTACTGCACATTATGTTAGTCAAAATGATCAGCTGTTTCCCTGTTGCGTATCTGTGTCTCCTGTTGCATGTTGAAACAGGATAGTCGTCGACAAAGCAGAGACCAGTCTTCTTCTCTTCCTTCCAAATGTATTTATCAGTGATCCTCAGGGAGCAAAACCCCAAGATTTGTCGCATCTTGAGACAGAAACATGGCTCCTCTCACTGGTCAACTCTGGTACTGACAAAACACTTCAATCTGTTATGAAAATTACCAGTTTGCGCCACAAAGGCTGTTTCTGACATATTGTGTGATACTTCAACACCATATGAAGGCAATGAGACAGACAGCAGCAAGCCAAGCCACCACACTTATATGTATCATAACTATAGAAGATAAACATTTGACCAAATATACCATTCATGATTATCTATTCATGTTGCTCTAATTAGTTTCACATAAGAGTTGTCTTGTATTGGCTATACACTAATAGAAAATGTGGAAATGACTCTGTGTCCTGGCAAAAATCATTTTCCACTTTTCCACAAGAGGGCCACAGAGCACCTGCAGCTGAAGCTCATCCTGTTAAACTGTGAACATATTTTCTGAGGTGAAAACTGTGAGTTTTCGCAACTGAATCCGTGATGCTCTCATTGTGCTCGGAGGTTCACGTGTTTTATAACCTTTTAAAATCAGCGGCTAGCGCAGTGATTTGATGTGATTTTAACCTGCCAGTCTGCCTGTGAAAGCAAAGAAATACTGTTTAATTAGCAGATTGATTGTGTCAAGACCCTACAGTTTTGTATTTAACTTGATGGATACCACATAGTGGAAATATACAACACCAACATCTCTACGAGCACTCCCACACAGTTAGTTTATACACTCAAACACACACACACACACACACACACACACACACACACACACACACACACAATAGCGATTGCATTAATCAGCAGTACTGTGCAAATCACTTTCCATTACAGATCTCTAGGGATATTACAGTAATCACTATTCTGCCTGCTTTCATTTTGCTATTAACTATTGTTGCGTACAATATCTAAGAAAGTGTGACCAATAATTACAGTGTTTCATATAAATACATTTGTGATTATGATGATAAAGCTTTGTTTTGAACTGTTTTTAAATTTTGTTGTCATAATAAGTGGATATTTGAAGCATCACTGGATTAAACTGAAGCCATTTATCATGTATCTGACAGCTGTAGTTAATAGTTACTTTACAGATGAAGATTTTACACATGATAAGGTTATAAAATACAACACATTGTTAAAGAATAAACCAGTGGTTCCCACTTTTTAAGCTTGTATCCTTGTACCCTTATTAAAAAAATCAGTGAACAGTTTGAGCCCTTTGTTGTGTTTCAGATGTTTATAGTGACTTTTCCTCTAAACTTCTCTTTTCTTTCACAAAAAGGCAAAGATTAGAGTAAAAACCAAAATATGAATACAAATTTGTAGCAGAATTTTGTTTTTGTTTTCCTCTCCCATTAATCATCTCATCACCCCTCCGATTTTTCCTGTGTCCCTTTGAAAGGGGCCTGACCCCCAGGTTGAGAACCACTGGACTAAACTACCTGACTGTATGTAAACTAATTAAAAGTAGATCCACCTAACCAGCTGTAAAATGCTGCTTATGTAAAGATGCATCTGTATTAACAATGTTATAAGAGTGTCATATACAATAATATATCACTGTCAGGGACCATTTTTCTGCAGAACAAGTACTTTTACTTTCATACTTCGAGTACATTTTGCTGATGATACTTTTGTGTTTTTACTCAAGTAGGATTTTGAATGCAGGACTTTTTCTTGTCATGGAGTGTTTCTTCCACCACTGACTAAAGCTTTATGACATTTTATAAATGTGACAGGCAAACATGCAACTAAGTACATTTACTCAAGTACTGTACTTAAGCACAAATTTGAGGTACTTGTACTTTACTTGAGTATTTTCTTTTCACGCCACTGTCTGTTTCTACTCCACATTTCAGAGGGAAATATTGTACTTTTTAATTCAGTACAGTTAATTCACAGCTTTAGTTACTTTTCAAATTAAGATTGTTGCATTCAAAACATATGAAGAGTTTATAGAATATGATGTTTTGTTATAAATTAAACTACCAAACAGTTTATACAAGTGCAGCTGAAACGATTAGTCAATTAATCAATTAGTCGATTGACAGAAAATTAATTGGTAACCATTTTGATAATCTCATTTAGTCATTTTTCATGCAAAAACATGTCATGGTTCCAGCATCTCAAATGTGAGGATCTGCTGCTTTTCCTTTTAATTATTTTGATGATTTTAATAATGTTGAGGTTTGGACTGTTGGTTGGACAAAATAAACATTGCGCAGGTCTCACTTTGGGTTCTGGGTAATTGTGACGACATTTCTCACGATTTTCTCAATTTCTACAAACCAACAATCAATCGATTAATGGAGAAACTAATCAGAAGATTAATCCATAATGAAAATAATCATTACAGTAAAACAGCAACAACAATAACAACAGTAACATCCTGCTTTTACATTAATGCGTGTCATATATATAATATATAATAGTACAACAGTCACAGGGGACATTTTTCTGCATAATGAGTACTTTTAATACTTTAAGTACATTTTCCTGATTATACTTACATTCTTTTATTTCCATAATATTTTGAGTGCAGGACTTTTACTTGTTACAGACTACTTTTACTGTGTGGTATTAGTACTTTTACTTAAGTAAAGGATCAGAATACTTCCTCCAGCACTGCATTCAATAACTCACCAGTGAATCTGAAATAAGTTGACATGCTGGTCGGCTGAGAAGATCAGATATAAAATGAAATAAATTGAGAAGGTTGACTTTGAACATATGCTCTTAAATTACAACTGCTACTATCTGATGTGCCAAAAAACATGTAGTTCAGAGTGTATGAGTGTGTGTAGTATCCTGGTTTAAATGTTAGTGGGACTCTCTGTAAGTGGAAACCAGCTTCATTGGCAGCATCGTCACGTGATCTCCCATGGCAACCGGTGAGTGTCATCAGTTCCGCTGTGAGAGAAGTGCAGCCTCAGTCCGACCGACAATTTACTGCTGCACTTTATAAGAACTCTGCTGGTTACTTTTGACTTTACATTGGCCCAGGCGTCTTCCAGTGAAGTCCATGTCCCTCCTTACCTGAAATATTGGAGGGATTTTTTTTAAAGAGAGCGCGAGCTGAAAACCATGAGTCACCTCAGCCCGGGGTAGGTGGTATTTAATTTCTTGTATTCAAGAGTGGAGGGAGCTGAGATATGCTCAATGATGCGGTATTTTTCAGTTCATAGACCTGTCATATGTAGGTCAGAGTAATGCTCTACTTTTTGGTTTTACTTAATCTTGGCTTCCTTCCTTATAATTACTTAAAAACGTATTAATATAAACATATCATGGGAGTAAAATGTCCAGCATTATAGTGACTACAGGGGCAGAATTAACTGCTTTTAATTGACTCTAAACCAATGCTAATGCGACTGTTAGGCTAGTCTACCAATGGGTCCCTACGACTAATAAAGAAAACTTCACATACAGCAGGTTTAAGAAACAAAGTGCGTCATAAAACGACACTATTGTACAATAATATGGGAAAACAATGTCAAGCAACACCCCTGAGGCACAATTAAGTACTTTTAATTGACTCAATACCAATGCTACTTTTAGGCTGCTGTACTGTAAAACTTTGTAAAACAAAGTGCTTTACTGTGAACAATAAATGACGTTGAACACGACCTGAAAAGAAAAGATGAAACAGCAGAAACAAAGATAAAGAGCGATGAAAACTCTGTTTGTCGGAGAGGTATTCAGATTTTACGTCACGTATCAATATATATCAATAACACAACACAATTTACTCTGTTACCACTAGTGGAATGTGGTACATTTACTCAAGCTCTGTACTTAAGTACAAATTTGAGGTGCTTGTTTTATAGTATTTCAGTGAAATGCTACTTTTACTCCACCACATTTATCTGACAAGTATAGTCACTTTACAGACAAAGATTTGACATTAAACAGTTTACAAAATATGATGCATTGTTATGGATTAAACAGAAGCAGTTAAAATTAGCTCCACCTTGAACTGCAACATGAAAGTTGAGCATAGCTACATATTAATATATCAATAATAATGATCCAATAATATAATAATACAACACTGATCATTAACGCTGCTGCATAATGAGTACTTTTACTTCTGATACTTCTAAGTACATTTTGTTGCTACTACTTCTATACTTGTACTTCAGTAAATACTTGTACTTGTAATTAAGTATTTTTCTAGTGTAGTATTCAACTTTCAACTCAAGTAAGTTATTTGAATACTTCTTTCACTACTTTTAGAGATTTGATTTTTTTAGGCCAACAACTTAGACTTAATTTTTTTTTATCCAGGCTTAGCTGTTTTTTAATAACTTTAGAAACCCTATTAACTTGTTGATAAAATATATACAATGTACAGCATTATAGTCACGACAGAGACATAATGAACTACCTTTAATTGACTCCAAATGTATGCCAATGCCGCTGTTAGTCTAGTGTACTAATAGGCCCACTAAAAACTAATAAAAAACTTCACATACAGCAGTTCTAGAAAACAAAGAGCTCAACTGTAAACACAAACAACGCTGAACACAATCTGACAAGAAAGACGGTGAAGCAGAAACAAACACAGTTGTAAGAGTAATATATTCACTCTTTTTGTCTTTACTGCGTTGACACATAATATATATTTCTGTGCCACGTGTCAACTCAAAGCATCACTGGGTCAGAGAAAGTCACGTATAAAATGACAAGTGATAGTTAAACCTCCATGTTGTGGTTCAAAGAGAAATCTGCAGCCAGAGCTGGGGAGCACCAGAGACAAACAAGTCAGGTGCACAAAGAGGAGGCAGACAGGGTTAAGTGTGCTATCCCCTCTAATTCCTGTGCGTAATCAGACACCGGTAACAGACCCTATAGTTGTAAGATCCTGTTGTCTCGTACACAAACGCTGGAGGAAATCAAATCTGTGTTGGAAAAAAAAAAAAGCTGCTTTCAGACGGGCCAGGCTGTGAACGACCTGATGTCTTGTTAATGAGGACAACAAACAAACATGGTGTTGTGCCCCACTAAACCATTTGATTGAGATTCTGGTTTTCTGTTAACTGTAATCAAGAACTCTCGAGTTACGCTCGTAGAAAACAAAATTTAAAGTCTGGATGTCCTTCACAAAGTGAGGCCTTTTTTTTTTAGATTAATTCAGTGTCTCTTTTGTTTTACTGGACTTGTTTCTGCAGACTTATTTCAGCCTACAACAGTCTCACAGACAAACATCTCGCTGGATACTTCAGCAACACTCGGATCAGGAGACACCTGCAGAGAGCAGGACTGGTACGTCAGCAGGAGGATGATGATGATGATGATGATGATGATGATACAGTGGAAACTGGCTACAGTCTTGGTCTATCCTAGCTACAAATTCAAGATATCCGTGTCTCTATTACCACCAACAGTGTCACTCATTTTACATCCTGTGATCTCTCACAGTGAGGGAAATGTTGTTCAGTTGCTGATATTGCAATCTAGTAATCATCTTTTATTAAATATTGGCTATTAGATACTGTAGTTGCCATCACTAATATGAAACTTCCTCCCTGAGCACAGCTGCATTAAACATTGTGTAAAAGCTGTAATGAAATGTACTTTCAGATTTAAAGATGTTAAAAAGTTGGCTTCTAAGTTTAAGTAATTAAGTTTAGTTAACAGTCAAAAACTCAGCCAGTCTGCCTCATCAGGACTGTGTGGGTGTGGTTTAATCAGATTTGATTGACAGTGACCAAAGTGCTAAAACCTGATTGGTGCACAGGAGTACATGACATCACCTTTTTCCAGCCAAGCACACTTCAAAGAATATCACAAATACAGAAATCTGTTGTGTGAAATAAGGAAAGGCTGTGTTCATTTAGGACCTCGTTATTCGTAGTAAGAAGCTGACTGAGAAAATGCGTTTTCAGGGCCTTTAATGAGTTTGTATTTCTGCACAAAGTATCTGTTGTTGGTGACATCAGTTTGAAAACATTGTTAACCGTCTTCAAAAACCCTAATAGACTGAACCCTGCTGAGACTGTTGTTGTCATCAGATCACCAGGAGTGGGCGTATTGTTCCAGACAAGGAGTACAGACACAAGCTGATCCAGAGAGCCCACCAGAGACATGTCCGAGAATGCCTGGCCCAGGCCATTTTCCACAAGGTGCTGGAGATGGAGGTGGGACGAACACGGTGTACCAGAGAGAAAAACACTCAAAACACTGTCAGCTAATCTGTGTTTCTCCTTGCATAACAAATGATGCTAATTTGTTCTGTGCCCCTCCCATACAGCGTGTCCATCAAATAGAGATCAAAAGGAGACTGGAGGAGTTTGCAAGGAGGGAAAGAGTGCATAAGATCAAGGTACATCATTTACATTTAAACACTGCTTTGCTGCCCTATTTTGTTAACTAATGACTCATCAATCATGTAAAACAAAAACAGCTCAGCCTTTATTCAGAAGAGTTCATTTCCAAATTATTGTTCATCCATTTAAATAAACATCCTGAGTGTCCAATTTTTATTTTCCATTATTAGCATTTACTATTATTTACATTGCCATTATTTCTAAATAATTTTGTACAAATATATCTCAGTTACATTAATAAATGGTCTTGTTTGGAAGGTGGAGCGCTCTAAAAGATATGAAGAAGAAATCATCCGCATCCTGTCTCCACGCCCACCCACGGGTGCCAGGGGCATCCGAAAACAGCACTCTGGGCCAGAGGGGGAGCACTCTGAATCCTCCGAGTCTGTGAGTCAAAACATCCGTCAAGATTGTGTGGATATTGCTGTAATATCACATTTAATATGTTGTCATCTGTGAATGATACAAGCACCACTTTGGCCAATCAGGAACACCACTAATCCAAGTTCTTAATCAAGTGCCTTTAATTTGACCTTTAATTATCGTCAAATCGTGCAAAGAAGGTTTGTTAAATGCCACAACACAGTTAGAAATGGTCTCTGAGATTCAAGTCTGAGTTAAAAACCTCGACCTTTAGTTAAAGAGTCTTTATTAGGCCAATCAGTTTAAGATGGATAGGTCAATCAGACCTGTGTTTTACACTATACGAATATGAGGTTTTAATTTTAATTTTTAGTTCCCTCATCAGTAAGATTTTTATTGCCTGAAAAACTCAGTGTCAAAATGCATCATCCCTCCAGCTTTGGTTAAAATCAGACAGCTGATGTGTGAGATGTTGGGTTTGTATTTAAAATGTTGACATTTAATTAAAGGAATAGTTTGGGAAATATTCTCTCTCTTGATGAGAATTAGATGAGTATATTGATCCACTCTCATATCTGTACAACAAATATGAAGCTACAGCCAGTTAGCTTAGCTTAGCATTAAGATAAAGTAAAGTTGTGGTTTTTAGGGGTGGGTAATGTGAGCAATGTCTTCCTGGAGTCTCTGGTGGTTGGCAACTGCTTACCTTTAGACAGAGCCAGGCTAGCTGTTTCCTCTGTTTCCAGTCTTTATGCTAAGCTAAGCTAAATGCCTGCTGACTCCAGGACAGATTTATCTACTGTACTGTACAGACATGTATCAAACTTCTCATCTAAGCAAATCATTTCCCAAAATGTTGAACTATTCCTTTACTTGCGGAACCTACATTCGGCCAATCATTGTAGATTTTACGTTGTAATGTTTTGATCACTCAAACTCAGTCACAGTTGAGTGGTGTCTAAGTCCAAGACTTATTTGAGGTGATGTCTCTCTGTAATGAAAATCATCATCTATGCATGCTGATAGTTGGCATGCTTACACCGACACTTCTGCTGTTTGCTTTGTGTGCAAACAAGAGTGTTTTAAGTGAAGTAGTGGGATTAGAAGTGTGTTATCTTTGAAGTATAAAAAGTCACAGACCTTGATACCAGAATAAATAGAGCTGGTAATCCTGACCTTGATCTCTGTGTTTACCCTGTAAAATCTCTCTGCTCTTAAGTCTGCAAACATCAGGTAGAGGCTTGTTTGAAATACAGTGATATGTTGGGAAAAATGTCAAGGCTCTTCTAGGAAGATTACTGATGTGCACTTGCACAAACCTATTATGTCATTTATCATGAGTTGCAGCAAAAAAGAACAAAGAAAAAATCTGAATAATGATATAAATGATAAACAGAGCAGATTACATTAAACTCAGCTATTTAATATAACATTATAGCAGCATGCTTAGGTGGTGTGCAAAAAAACAGCAGTTGACCACATACACACACACTTGAAAATGCTGAATTATGCACTGTACGAGAAAATCACGAAAATATACGATGGGAAATATCAAACTGTAGAATAATAAAATGCCACTTCCTCCAGTTATGTGTGCCTCGAACACGTGTTGATATTCTCTGCATCGGTGAATAATGAAATAAAGCAAAAAAATATATAATAGCATGGAGAAAAAAGGCTGCATTTAACAGAACACAACCTAAAATTAAAAAAACAACATATTTGACATTAAATAATGTTACGACCTGCATATGTGTTGTGCAAAGAAACAGCAGTAGACCACAGTGATTGACAGGGAAATGCTGAATTATACACTATGTGACAAAACATGCAAATACAATATATAATGACAATAAAAAATACAATATATATTAAATAACGATATATGTCCTTAAAACGCTCAAGAAATTTGAATTCACAGCCTTGTATTCATTGTGTTGTATTCACTGTATTACATTAGTCTTACACCGTATTTATTGTATGTCACATTAAATGTTCATCTGTTTCTTCAGTACTGCTGATGAAGTGTTGATAGAGGTTTCCATAGCGATACATATACAGTGTTTGCAGTTAGCAGAATGCTGACTGTATGTGTGTTATCTGAGCTGCAGCCGGGCTCGTCTCGACCCAACACAGCTCCAGGGAAGATGCAGAGGCCGGTGCGTCTGAAGCCGATCCACAGTAACAGCACCACGGCTTCGCTCAGACGCAGCTCCCCTTACAGACTCCTCGAGTCCTCCAATGAGAACGACCAGCCGTTCAACTGCACTGTGAGACCGAGACACATGAGACGCACACTCATTCATTCATTCACCCATTCATGTGCCTACTTGTATAGAGGGTGTGTAGGTCAGACAAAAAAAATCATATTTATTTTTGGTTTGGTTCTAGAGTGAGACCAGTATTATCTACCTTTGGTCACATTGTTTGGAAACTACTCTTTAGAGGTGTAGAAACGTGCAGTTGTACAGAAATAGAAATCAACATCACAGTACGTCAGTGTTTCCACAGTGACATTCACCCTCAGCTCTGTCAGTGGACAAACACCTCTCCAATAAACTTTTGTCACACTAAAAGTAACTGTTTTTACAAGCACGTACACAGACACTGTCATTACCTACGCACTGAAGTCTTTTCGCAATGTGACTTCTTTAACCTCTCTCCCAGATGGACAAGGAGACGTCCCGGAGACGTTTGACCACAATGGAGGCCTCCCGTGGCATCTCACCCTACTGCCTCCCAGTCATCAACAACTTTGTCACCCCAGTGCCTCCAGCCACGAAGAGGAAAGAGAGGGGGGTAAAGGTCACTCCCAGCGGCACGCTCAGAGGACGCAGACTGCGTCCTACCACCGCCTCCAGTGGAGCTGACGTCAGTGAGGTCTTTATCTCTCTTTATGTTCTCCCTGGCAACAAAACTTTCCACAACAAACTTACAAGCTGCAGCCCCTTTGGATTAATTAGGAATGACAATTCAAATTTCCAGGAGATGCACTGACCTTTGCTAGACCTAGCAGGAGGAGGTTATATTATGTGTCTTTGTGTGTGTAAATTTGTGTCTAAACTTTGCCAAAATGAAAATACAGAACATACAGAATACAGATCCTGAGCATTTTCTATTACTTCATCTGTAGTCACAGATTAATATTAAATGCTGTATATTTGCACAGTTAACTCAGTGGTAACACTGCGGCTGGACAATTAACAAATCAGATGAACACAGATCAAATTAAGAGACAACATGAAAAAGAAAATATAATTCAGTGATATATTATAAGAATAATTTGCATGATATTTATCATTATAGAGTAAATTTCATCCAGACCCTGGTAACACCTGTGTAGATCAGTCACATCAAATTTGGGATTAGTAAATTAAAATTATTTCCTAAACTGGATTAAATTGATATCAAACAGACCCCAACCTGCCCTTTTTTCTGTCCAGGACCCCCCCATGCTGAGGAGCTCTGTGCACCAGACCAGAGTGTGTATGAACATGGTGTACTTTGGCAAATCGGTGCATCTCTCCCACGACCTGACCGACATGAGGGATGAGGTCAAAGTGTTTCAGCAACACTGTGGAGGAGAGAACCTGTGTGTTTACAAGGGCAAGCTCCGCGAGGGAGGTCAGTGTGAGGATCTGTGATTGTGTTTGTTAGATATGTGTGTTTGTGTACACAATCCGGGGGGGAGGTCATTTAGATAACACAAGTGTGTACAACAGCCTTTGAGCAAACAAACGAACTCTATTAAGGGGTCACCCAGTTTACAGGATAACTTTAAATTGAGTTATTTCTGTATCTTTAATTTAGTTGATGAACTGCTCTCACCTACACTCTCAATCTTTCCCTCAGAGCCTTTCCAGTTCATTTCAAGGCGACACCGAGGTTTCCCCTTCAGCTTGACCTTCTTCCTGAACGGGCTTCAGGTGGAGCGGCTGAGCTCCTGCTGCGAGTTCAAACACAGGAAGGGCTCCAGACTTGGCGGCAGGCATGGACACTTTGGCTTCTCCAGCGTAGAGGGGGCCTCTCCCTGCTACAAGTAAGGTCTCCTTTTAAAGGCACACTGGGTCTTCAAAGGGGAACTCCACTGACTTTACACATCAAAGTCTCTTTACTGGTCTTGGAGAGTGCTACTGCATATGTGAAACAAATTGTATAAAGCCTTTTGTGGTTCCAGAAGCTGCACTAACTTAACAAACCTGAATCTCAGACTGAACTGTCAGTGTTTACAGTTTTTTTTTTTGCTGCCAAAAAATCTTCTCATCTAACTCTTGGCAAGAAAGCGAATAAGCGTATTTCATAAAATATCAAACTAATCCTCTAAACTGAGTTCTTACGGTATATTGTGCAATTTTTTTCAGGTGCATCATAGCAATGGGACTGGACAAAAAACCCACTCCTCCACCAAAGAGGGTCAAAGAGGATGGAGGAAGAGAGGAGTCAGTCATCAGCCCAAAGGATGCTCCTGAGATGAAGACGGAGAGGACTGGAGAGGACGCTGCATCCCATTCAGAGTGTGAAACCAGCCCGCCACAGGACATGGAAACTCAAGTCAAAGAAGAAACAGCAGCTGAGGAGGACAAAGTCAGAGATGGTATAATGGCTGAAACATCTGAGTATAAAAATAAACATGTCTGCGTCAATAAGAAATAAATATACGTAACAGACTTGACAGATCTTTTCCATACAGTGTATCTCAGTTAATTTTCTTTATGTCTTCCTTCCCAGATTATGAAGAAGACTTTGAAGCAGACGATGAGGGCCCTGCAGAAGATGTTGAGGCAAAAGAAAAGAAATCTCCATCTCCATTCGGTGAAACTGAAAGGCAGGTTAAAGAGAGAGAAGCCTCTGAGAGTGAAGACGATGAGAAGGATGGTGGGTGAAATCTCTTGTTTGAACACATCTTTCAAGTGCTGCATGAGAAGAAAATAGCTGAGTAAAGTAGCATTTCATCACGCATAATTTAGTCACTTGACAACTGCTTCTAATACAGCAAAACAGAATCACTCGGCCTCTTTTTGAGGGCATTCAAACACTAATTTCTGCTGATCTATGGAGCCTAGATTTCAGTAATTTAAATAGTTTAATTATGTATTTCCCTACTTTGAGAAGAGATGCTACTTCTACGTATTTACAGTATAAATCAGAAGTTTGGAGTTGTTCTGTTAAAGAATTTAAAATGCTCTGTCTGTCTTGCACAGAAGACATAAAGTCTCGTTCAGGCTCCAGCTCCTCAGGCAGCGACCGGGAGGAGAGTGATGCTGAAGCCATCAAAGACTCCAGAGAGGAAGAGAAGGCAGAGCAACCTAAAGAAGTCGATCAAGAGGAAACTGCTGTTCCACCAGATGAAAAAGACGAACCAAATCCAGCAAATCCAGAAGAAGCCGCTGCCACTGAGGCCGAGCCTGCTGTGGGTAAAGACTCAGACGTACAGAACAGTGCAGGGGACAGCACAGAGATAGACATCTCCGAGACCAGCGTGCCCTCAGGGAACGAGAATAAACAGACTGACGACACCTCAGGAGACAAAGAGGTTGAGAAAACAGTAGATGAGAGCAAACAGGAGGAGGAACAGGAGAGAGGTGAGTATAAACCAACAAGTACAGCTCTGGAGCTTTCACCTGAGTGAGAAAATGGATCCATCTTGTATGGAGGTTTTTCCACTATTATCACAACCAGGGCTGTAGTCAAGACCACTTTCTGTGAGTCCAAGTCAGCGCCAGGAGCAGGTGGTACCACCCTGACAACAACTAAATAATTATCACAGTACCGCCAGTACTGTATTGTCAGTTTGTGATATTTAAAGTAATGACATTGTTGTACAATTTAATAGTGGAAAAATTACTTTTAATTTTTTTTCTTATTTTTCTTTTGTTTGTGTGTAATGATTTTCTGTCTGATCCACTTTTTAATGCCAAAGTCAATTTTTTTTATGAGTTTGGAGATGTTTGGATATTAATAAGAAATTCTCACCTATATCAGTATTTTTATTGTATTTCTATCGCTCCCGACAATGTTTTTAGGCTTAAAGAAAAAGGCTTTTCTAACTCATGTTTGGTTTTTACTCAGTTTGTTTTTCTTAAAGCTGCACTATGTAGTTCTGGTTGAAGCAAAAATTATGTGAAATAAATAAACATTTCAAAATATAGCTCGGGAAACAAAAGGAAAAGCCTGTAGGGGGTGAGAATGCAATCAGAAGAGGAGGAGGAAGCTTCCACTGATGTGAAAATACATATATTTTCATACAGTACACACTTAAAAGTCCCTGTATTTCAAAAAGCACAAAATATGCAACTGTGAGGAGCTGCTGCATATTTATAGTCGTATATAGAGTGTTCCCAAACAAATCTACTTTTGCATTACTAGCAGCATTCGCCCTTTTCTTATTATCTGTAAATATATAACTCACACAAAATATATCATTAATGAAACCAGAATTTCCACATCCAAACTGTGATTCTGGGATCCATTTGTACAAAACACTTCACTTCAGTTTCAGAGTTTCAAATTTATATCCTAAAACTACATAAAGTAGGTTTAAAATAGGTAGTTTCATTGTGTTTCCATTTTGGTTGTGTACTGAATGCTTGTTTGTGTGTTTTTTTTTCTTTCTGTGCATGTTAATTATCATTTTGCATGTTGTGTTGCTCCCTTATGTTGGTACCTGGAAAGATTAAAGACATAATTTTTGTTTATGGTTGTATGTTTCTTCATTGGCTCAGTTCTCTCATTGTATTTGCATTGTTCATATACTGCCTTGTTCGTGTTAACATTCAGACATCATGCGTGGCTCACAACAGTTTATCCTGTGCTTTCTTAAACAAAGTTATGTCACTGCGTGTGCCGTGTCTCTTTTTGTTTCCCAAGCCAAATCTGTGCAGGAGAAGCTGGCAGAAGCCATACTGAAGGAGTCCCAGTGCAGCTCTGAACCTGAACTGAGTGACACCAGTACTGAGGAGGAGGAGGAGTCCACAGAGAAAGGCCCTGAACAGGACAACAAGGGTACCAGATTCTCATTTTCATTAAAATTAATTAGCAAACTACACAAGACAACTCCTGCACTAAAATACATTTCCTAAACAATCTCTCAATTGTATTTGCAGATGCAGTTCCAGAGAAATCAGTGACATTTACAGAACAGCAGCAGACCCTCATAGAAGAGACAAAATGTGAGGAAGGTGTCGTTGGCAAAGCTGAAGTGGTGGTACAGGATCAGGAAGAGATGTCTGAACCAAAAGAACAAGAGCACGAAACTGAACAAGAGCCCCACAAAAACAGTGACAGTACTAAAGATGAGAGGGTCAAAATAGATGAGGAAGATGAAAAGGCTGCATCAGAAGAAGACAAGAACATAGCAGAGAATGATAAATCAGAGGACACAGAAGATACAGGTCTGCATCCTGTATCTGAAGAGGAAATGGCTGAGGATGACAAGACTTCAGAGCCTCAAGAAGATGCAGCAGCTAAATCAACTGATGCCGCCGAGAAAGACGAGGGAAACGAAGAGAAAACTGCTGTGGAGGCTGACACGCAGCCCGATGAGACGGGGCAAGGGGCAAAAAGCAGCGAGGAGGATGAGTCATCAGTATCGGAGCCGAATAAAAAGACTGATGAGACAGCAGTGCCAGATAATGCAGAGGCGGAGGCGCTGACAGCGAGCAAGACAATAGAGATGAAAGCAGAGCCCTCTGAGGAGCGAGAGGCCCTCAACTGTGAAGAGGCACCTGTAAGCGACACAGAGAAAAGACACCAAGGAGACGGCGAAGACAGAGACGCAGAATCAGAAACAGAAGTCACAGCAGAGAATTCAAGCAGCTCGATGGAGGGGAGCGGAGACACCACAGTTGAAAAAACAGCAGATACAAGTAAGGACAAAGCAAAAGATGAGAGCAGTAAAGATGATTTTAAAGAGGAGGAAGCAGAGGAAGCGTCAGCAGCAGAGGCTAGTAAAGATGACAATCAACAAGAAAGGTGTGATGTGGGAGAAGAGCAGACAGAAAAATCTGTGGAAATAGATGAGAAGGCAGAAGAGAAATCTGAAGAGGAAGGTAAAGAGGAAGAAAAGCAAACAACTCCAGATGAGATGACAGAAGGTGGAAATAGTGAATTAAGGGAAACAGGTGATAAAGATAAGACAGAAGAAGACAAAAATGAGAGTAAGACAGATGAAGGGATAGAAAACGAGGAAAACATTTCAGAGTGGACTAAAAATGACGCAAACACAGAAGGAAAGGCAAATGAAGAACAAGATGAGAAAACCCACAGCCAAGAGGATAAATTGGCAAATGAAGAGAAGGCAGACGAATCAGAAAAGACAGAGAAAGATGAAGCTAGTGAGTGTGTCAAGAATGAAAATGACGAGGAAGAATCTGAAGAAAAGGGAGCCGCAACTGATGAAACCAATGAGGGTGAAAAGATAAATGAGACAAACACAGCTGCTGATGAAGAAAATGATGATGAAGTAGAAAAGGAAGAGAAAGATCAGAGTGAGAACAAAGCTGAGCAAAGTGAAGTTGTTAAAGATGACGAAGAATCTGAAGGGGAAAAAGTTGTAACTGTAGAGGGAGAAGAAATATCTGAGATCACAGAAGAGCCGGAGAAAAGTGCAAATGCAGACTTGGATAAAGATAATGTGAAAATATCTGATGAAAATATTGTTGAGTCAGAGGATGTCGGTGACAGTGAAGCAGCGAATGTAGCACATGAGACTAAAACGACTGAAGAGGCGCTAAATAACACGAAGGAGGCTGAAGGTGTGACGAAAGAAACTGAAAGAGGAAGCGACGAAAGTGAAAAGGGAGAAATTGATGCTGAAAATGGAGAGATTTCTTCCGGAGCAGAGAACAAAACTCATGAGGATGAGGCTCAAGCTGAGGGCGAAAATGACGTGAAAACAGCAGAGCATACAGAAGACGAGGTAAAAGCTGAGGAACCCACGGAAGATGAGAGCACAGAGGTAAAGGAAGTAACTGCGGAGTCTGGAGATGGTGCTGAAAAAGATGAAGAGGACAAGGTTGACCAGGCTCCTGACACTGATGCGGTAGAAAGTGAGGCTAAGGAAGGGGATGACGGTGTGGAAAAGCAAGATGAATCTACTAAAAACAACTCCGAGCCAGAGACACCGGGTATGGAAATAAAAGCGGAATCTAAATCCGATGACAGAAAGGACAGCGAGGAGACAAAACAAGATGAAAATGGAAACATATCTGACCCTGATCATGAAAACAGAGATTCAGATCTGACCAAAAAGAACGATAACATCCAGAGTAATGTCAACGAGGTGATAGTTGCTTCTTCAGGTGATCAGGCACAATCTTCAACACTCGTAGCTGCGGATTTAGACGATACAGCTCACAAGTTAGAAGAATCCGCTGCACCGTCTGACTCCAAGACTGACAAACACCCACACGCCGGTGAAAATGCTGCTGACGCCGCTGACCTCTCTGCTGCCGACGGAGAAAACGGAGACACAGAGGAGGCGAGCAAGGCCTCGGAGGAAGGAGCGAGTGTGCTGCTCAAACCTCAAGCACAGTCATCACAGCTGATACAAAACAATGAGGCTGACAACACAGAAGAGAGCGTCGCAGTAGAAAAAGAAACTCCAGAGGCCTTGGCAATAGAAGACAACACAGATCTGGTCATAAACTGGGTGACCACGCATCAAGCATCAAAGTTTTTTGAGACGTTTGTCGAACCTTTAGAAGACTTGAAGCCTTCAGACGTTCAAGTGTCCAACGCCAATAAAGAAGCGACACAATCTACAGAGCCACCGAGATCAGCGAGTCCACTTAAGACGGTGAAGATGTCTGAGAATGCAGAACAAGAGCACACACTACAAGATGTAAATGACTCAACGGACAAAACCAAAGAGGAAGCTGTAGAGTCTGGCCTTGAAAGCAATCACTCTGAAGATGGTGAACCATGTGAGAATGACCCTGCCAAAGACGCACTGCAAGTGGAGGAGGAGACCGAGGTGAAAGACTTCATACCAAAAGCAGAGAGTGAACAAAATGATAAAGAGTCTGTGAACGGGCAAAACGTGAGGCCAGAAGAGCACAAGGGAAGCAGGGGGTCTCTGGAAGGAGTCAAGGTTCAAGAGGGTTTAATGCAGGATAATACTGAACAAACTGAAGTGGAAAGCATTGCAGGTACCCATCATTCAGTAACCAGCGGCAGACCTGAGAGCGTCTCTGAGAAAACTGTGGAGAAAACTACTGATTATGGTCCAAACTTAACTGAAAAACAAACAGCAGTTGAAGAGACGAAAGATCTTCTACCTTCATCCGAAACAGAAGAGCGCCGTGAGCGTTCAACGAGTCCCAAAGGGCCCTCTGAATTGAAAGCAAATGAACTGGAAGATAGAGAAGAAACGTGGGAGAAAAGTCGAGAAGTTACAGAAATAACTGATTTTACAGCGTCCAAGTCAGAAGATGGAAGCCAGGAGGAGTCCCACCATAGAGAGATTCAACCCAAAACATCAGACGAGAGCATCAACGGAGACAGAAGAGACGTGCAGCTGATCCAAGACATCAAACACACTCTCAGTAAAGACCGGCTGAGCACTTTCTCAGTGGATGAAACGCTGTTTGGTCGAAGTTCATATCCTTTGCTGACCGCTGCGAGGACAGAGAGTGGACATTAGAGTGGGACTAAGGTACAGTGATGCTTTGCTTGCTTTTTTTGCATTTTTAATTTTACAAGAAAACATACATAAAAGCAGTTCAATTATAAAAGTGACTATTTATAAAGCTGAACACGTGCAGACATTCAAGAGAAAGCACTTTTGCACGGCGATTAGACAATCAGGCGGCTAGAATATTCGTAGCGATCAGGAAATGTAATCTGATTTTAGTTTTGACAGAGGCCCTCAAGTGTCTTGTGGTTCCTGTGTTTACATTACAATGACTTCTTAGATAGTCTTCATCCTTCAGTCACCAGAAAGAAGAAGCTGCATAATGAGTTTTGACAGCTGCATAAAATGTTTACAATAGACCATCTCTTCCTATTGTTGGTAACAAAGAGGCATAGTTTGTGTGTGGTATCAAGTACAGCTGCTATCACCTATTACCTGTAAACAGATACTCTTCCACTCACGCTCACAAATGATTGAATAATTCATAGTTGTTGGCCTCCCGCAGTTTGGTTAGTACACTTTACATTTCCACTGACCAGGCACAAGATGTTACAGTACTTCAGCTGGAGATGTGTAGTTGCACTGTGTCTGTGTTAATGACAGTTTTAGTCAGTGCTTTAATTTAATTATTCGTTTCGACGACTTCTAGACAAAAAAAGCTAACGTGGATAATTCATTCATCATTAGGCTGCTAATTAGTTAAAACAGTGGTAACATTGTGAAATGTCAAATCTAGGCACTGATTTGTGTCATCATTGCTGCTAACTACCTCTATACTTAATATTTATTTGTACTGCCTTTTCAGCTGATTTTTATGGGTAGTTTGGGTTTGTTCATTTGATATTCTGTCAATGACTGAACGCTTGTGTGATTTGGCCACTCAGAAAATAAAAACAGTCAGACAGACAGTGACTTTCTGCTTTTTTGTGTGTACATTGAATGTCAGAATTAACGCACACATCGACTGGGATTCTCAAAGCTTGTATTTCAGATTTATGCAAACCATGTAGACAAAAACAAATTTTGCTTGTCACGCATGCGTTATTTACAAGATCTAAAAGCCTCAACAAAATATTTAAAAATTGTTTACATAATGCATGTAACAAATAAACCTCATATAACACAAAACTAGAGATATTAAGAGTGTACTGTAAACAACTCATCCATATTCAGTATGTTACAACTAAATAGTTTAGTTAGCAAGTTAGTTAGCAATATCTAGTACTTCTACCATCTATTTATACAGTTTTACTTTTACTGAATCAAAAACAAGCATGAATGTCTGAATTAATAAGGTAATAATAAAGAGGACTAGGAGCTCCAAGCGGGTTTAGTTACTGTCCTCGAAGCTGCCACTGCTGCTGAAAGAAGAGCAGAATCTCATGGTGCTCATGGGATCAGACACGTACCCTGAAAAAGAGACAAATAAACTGTGACTCTGACTCTCTATTTATGGTCAGTTTCATTTGTGAGTAATAATATTAACAAAAACAACATTATTACAATTGACACTTAAGAAAAGGCTGCTGAAAGTCTGTATTATTATCTAGTTTATTTTGGGTCAATCCCACATACACCGTCCTGCTGCCAGAAATACTCACATGGGCACCAAATGTGTATTCATCCGCTGCTGAAAATAGTCCCCAACACTTGCACCTTTTACTCCTGTTTGAGTAAAACTACAGTGCCCAGTGAAGTTTTTTTTTTTTCAAATTAACCTGTACATTTGTGACTGTATATTTGGGGCTGAGTGCCACAGATACGGTAGGGAAGTCAAAAGATATTGAGTGATGGACTAACTCTTTGATTTTAGACTTTTGGTGGGATTTGTTTACAGTAAGAAAAATATAGAATAGCACCAACCTTATCTTTTAAATTACTATGTATTACCTAACAGCAGAACTTACAGTTTCTTTTGCAAAAAGTTTTAAAAATTAAGAAGTACCCTATATGAACAATTAGATAAAAAAAAACAAATTTAATAGAGGATAAAATAAACAATAACATCAGGTAAAAACAAAACTGGACAAAATCAGCATTGCATAAGAACAAGTCAAAAGGACATTTGAAGATACTTAATTTGCTTGCCTACAGGATGTCACAGAATCTGAATTGATCCCAACACCAGTACTGAAGTGTTAAACTGCAACAGCTTTACTTTCAAACACAATTACTGTGACTATACAATATCAGTGCACATGTGTTCTGCAAACAAACCATTTCGATCAATAGGAGAAAACTGCATGTTCCTTCTGAGTTCCTCCAGTGAAAGGCCTCCGGACGCACGACGCCGCTCGCTGAAAAATGAAATAAATAAACAAAGTCAACCCTTACTCTAATCCACATGCAAAGCAACACTAGTCCAGAAATATATACTGCTTCGTTTACATGGAGAAAGACAGATAAGATGGAGCCAGATAGAAGCAGAAGAAATTCAATATGTAATGTCTGCTCTCACTTTCTCTGCAGGAGTGCAGTATACAAAATTGATGTATACTGGTTTGATGGGATGACACAATCTGCACACCACTTCATGAAATGAAAGAAAATAATTTTTTGTGCTAATATTTATTTATAGGGAATCTGATTACTTTTCTCAGCATTTGATATTTTAACATTTTATACAATATATTTATGATTTGTGAAAGTTAAACACACTTCTTTGGGACATAAACATCCAGAAAGGTCTTATCTAACTTTTGATGCAGCAGCAGGGAATTACTGACAATTCATTGCCACGCCACAGTAACCCCACCTCCTGTTTCTGGGTTCATAGTGACTGTTACCAGGCTCCAACTCCTCTGACACACACACAGCACAAAGCCAGGCGTCTAATAGAGGCCTTCCTCCTCGGTCAGCATGCCATGCATGTTTTATTGCATTTGCTTTTCTTTTGTTTCCTGTTCAGTATCCAAGCAACTCCACTCCTCACTGTTGCAGTAAGTATCTTAACTGGTCTACATGCTGGCATAACAATTGTTTAGAGGGACTCGTTCCACAAATTAGAGCAAGCCCAGACATGATGTTTGTGGAATTCCTGTTAGCATAGTTTTAAGCCGAAAACATTTAATTGAACCTCCTCTGGTGAAAAACAACTTCAGTTTTCTTGATCAAAGCTTTTTAACTACTTTTTGAGGCCATTTCTAAGGCGTATCCACATGGTAGCTGTATAAAGACATCTGAACATCTGTGTTTTTGAATAACAAATATACATATGAGGTGAAATATCCTGGTTAGAATTACAGCCTGATTATGAGACACAGTTGAGATGTTAATGACTGCTCTGTTTTTCATTAATTTTCTATGGCAAAATGCTCCATCAGTGGTCAGGTCATCTCAGGTGGAAAGTAGCCATCAGGCCGTCTGTCACAGGCAATATTCGTTATATCACTGATTTTACATTGTGCTAATGAAAATTGGGTGGGTCATTGCCACAGTAGGTTCCAGTATTTCCAAATTAAACTGATTGCTTGAGTGTTCGTCAAGTCCAATATTTAAGATGCTGCTGATTTGATTTTCACTGAATTTTAGTGAATTCTGCATCTCATGTCGTCCCACCATTTTAAAAACTATCCTGCAGGGCTTTGATTACATTGGTTGGTAAGGTCACTCTTGTGTTAAAAAAAACAACAACATGACACCCGTTCTGGGAACATTGTCAAATTTCTCCCAAACTATCCACCCAAATTAGTTTTGAAGTAAGCATAAGAAAGGAAGCCATTGTAATCATGCAGGATGATGGACCTACAATGTCAAGTTTTATATGAATTTTGACAATATTAATAAATAAATTAAATCTTATTACTCTGTTTCTGCATTTACAAAACTGCCCTGATTAGCCTAAGTGAGAGGCCACAGCTGTTTAATTATGTGCCAATCAAGAAACAAAAGTCATTTGTAGCTAAGTCATTAAACTACAAAGACTCAACAGCAGGGTTATCAAAGCTTCATGCAAACAACTTAAGCTGATTAAAACCTCACCCAGACTCGGCCACAACTAATAGCTGGGTTATTGGGTGAGTGTGAATGTGGCCATTGTGCAATTATTCCCACCCTCTCGACCTCCACCTGTCTGTGGAGGTGCTTGAGTTCTCTTACCTCTGAGTCCAGAAGGCGTACGCGCGGGTGTTGAGAGCGTACTCAAGCTCAAAACGGGAGCGCAGGGCGGCCACGTGGCTCCGGCCGGGTCCTCCTCGTCCGAGCAGGCAGTCAGAGGAGGAGGAGGGCGACAGGGAGCCGCTGCTGTTACTGGAGGCTGGAGACATCAGCTGCCACACACACACACACACACACACACACAACAGCAGAAATATAGTCAAAATCAAGAGAATTGAATTATCACAACATATATGTCATGCACTGCAACGTTAAAACGGGATGATATTTAAGAATATATGGGATATTTTTATACCTCAACATTGCACAGGCATTCCTCCAGGTTGGAAACCACTTCAGAGAACTCTGGCCTGTCCTGAAGTGGGCAAAGCAAACTTTAATTTTTCGATGCTGAACAATCAAACGCATCAGGTAAATCCCACAACACACAGACACACGTGTATGCTCTCAAACACTGCCCTGTATGTTGTGCTCCTTTTAGTCCACCCACACGTGAAGCAAAGGTGAACTCTGCTTCAAAAGCAGTCCTTAGATCTCTCGCCTCACTGTAAAAGAACAAACACTGCCACCCCAGAGCTGTTCAATTATACATCACATCCTCAGACAGTGGCCAAGGTCTGTCTGTGCACTATTTCCAATACAGGAACACGGAAAAATGAAGACATCACAGTAAAGATGAAAACATACATAACAACAAGATAATAGCAGCCATCTCATTTGGATTTCTGCAAATGCTTTTCATAAATTGTTGTGTTCATGTAGTTTTTGACAGTAATCAAGTAATTTCTGCTCTATTAGAAAAACACTTCACTGTCACGCTTCACAGTCACAGAAAAAAAAGGGTTCATCTGAGAGCAGTGTTGTAAAATCTGCTTACCCTGCAGCATTCATCCTCTCAGGCTTTAACGAATACCGTTTTCAGTACAGTAAACACAGTGCAGCGTGTCCCTCTTTTAAACCTCACAGGAGCTGGTGTACTGTACAGGTGAGGCACCATGAGAGATAAGTGCACATGAAACTTTGTGACAGGCTATTATGATCCCACTCTTGTTAAAAAAGTGCCTTGACGAAGTTGCACTGGGACGAGGCGATCACAGAGGGAGGAGGCAACTGGTTGGCAACCTTAACTGGCAAACAGGAAAGAGCTGTACCACAGAGGGAGAAATGCTCTCCCATGCTCGGCCGTGTTATGATGTGTCTTAATGAGGCCGAGATAAAAACACGCCGGGCTGATTATGAACGCCACAGCACCGAGGGAGGATCATCCAGGTCGTGTGTGCTCCTAAATGTGAACAGCCGTGCAATAATGTATCATCTGGGGACCCACTGGTCCCATTCATTACTGCTGCACGTTTGCAGGAGCAGCTGACTCAGCATCACTTGCCTCTCTGAGCTTCAGTATATCTAAATGGCTAATGACATGGAAGGATTTTATCAGTGAGATCATTTTACAGTTTGAAACTACAAAGCAATCACTGCGAGAGTATCCGCTGGACAGTTCATACTGGATATACACTACTTTGAGCACCATTGTATAAAATGTACTGTAAATTAATTTGAGTGACCATTTCTGATAATCAGAGCTCAAATGAAATTCAACTCAGGTGAAATCGGGTCCTTTACCTCTGGGCAGGCGTACCAGCCTCTCATCAGAAGTGCAGAGATAGGTTTGGGGATGGAGTAGCCAATAGGAGGCCGGACGTGATGGTACGCCATGTCTGCTGCTGCAGCAGCTGAGGACAGAAGGAACATCTTAAATTTAATTTCAAAATGATCTAATGTCGTCTGACAGCCTTTTTCTTCTGTGTTTGTGTACCATTTTATTTTTTGTGTGTCTTTTCAATATATTTTGTCAAACTTTAAAAACCGTGAGTAAAATATTTGTGGCCATGCTGGCTCTAGGGACGGAAATGTCAGTCTGTTGGTCCAAACTGAAATATGTCAACAACTATGACATTGAGACTCTGTGCAGACTACTATGGTCGACAGACGATGTATCCTAATGACTTTGGTGATTCCCTGACTTTGCCACCAAGAGGCTGACATTTGTGGTTTTGAGTGAAATTTCTCAACAACTATTGGATTACCATGAAATTTGGTACAGACACTCATTTCATTCATTCATTTTTTGTCATTTTACAACACAGGGTCGCACAATGAAATGAAAGTTGTAGCCCCTTCCGTGCCACACACAAAGGACATTTATACAAATATTTAAAATTAGAATAGAATATGTCCCCCACTGGATCAATTGAGGTAACTATGGTGATCCTGTAACTTCCTCTAACTTCCATCATCAGGTCAAAATTTTTCCGATACGTTGGTTTATGATCAAATATCCACAAAACCAATGACATTTGGACCAACTGGACACTAAAACGCAACTAAAATTGAGGCTAATGAAGTTTAAGCATCAGGTTCAGCAGCATTTTGACTTGTCATAGAAGGAAAAAGACAGTGTTGTTATAACATTAACAACGACTCCATTCTATCAAATGTCCCAGTAAGTCATGACAGTGTGACTGTGAGCCAGCACTCAACCATCATTAATTTTATTATCTGCACCTGTTTTTCATACTGTGATATCTCAAAATGTCCTCAATGAAAAAGGTGCATTGTGGAGTCCCCCTCCTCAGTTTGAACTCTAATATGCACATTTGCTTTCACCATTTAAGCTCATGACTGGTGTGAAGAAAAATACCAGGTTTCAAGTGAGCGAAGGGAATCTCTCCAGTGAGCAGCTCCCACAGACAGAGGGCGTAGCTGAACATGTCGGCCTTCACGGAGTAGCGGGTACACTGGGTGAACACCTCAGGAGCCATCCAACGCAGGTTCTGCACAAACACACGCAGATATGCACATACACAAATATACATACATACAACAATCATAACACTGTGGTATTTCAAGACATCGGGCCATCATGCACACACACACACACACAAAACTAAGACCCAATTACCGACATAAACACTGTGTCCCAGCAAGGGCAAGTAGCTCCTCACAACAGGCAGTTCTCAAGAGATGTAACACACTTAACACCAAACTGCAGGCCAAGCACTCTGGGTAGTGATGAGTCAGCACACTGGGACAAAATCTGCATGAAGGCAGTTTTTTTTTTTGCTGGTGGGTAATTGATGGCAGGTGCCAGCAGAAGCTCTGGCTTGAACTCCCACAAAATAACAGCATACGCTTTAAAACAAAGTGCCTTATTCTTCCATGGATGCTGCAGATGGTGTGACAGCATTTGGCCAAAGCGGGGGGAAAAACTAATTTCAAAAGATTTTTGTGTGTGTCATCAAATAAATCAAAAAGAGGAAACAGCACTGACCCCCGGCTGCTTAGTCATGTTATCCTCTTCCACAGATTGTAGAAATCTAGATTCTGCAGGAGAAGGGAAGGACGTGTAATATGTCAAACAATGAACATCCACTGGCAGCTAAGTCATTTAGCTGTGCTTTCATCTGGATTCACTCACACTGGGCTGAGCCAGTGAATAAAACCTTTGAAACAGAAGTGAAACCAACAGAAACATGGCTGCAAAAACTAAATATTTCCCTTGAGGTTAGGGACGGGTGATAGCGAAGATATTATTATAGATATTCTAAACTATATCACAGTTTTGGCTAAAAGACTAGTTGAGTTAAAGCACGAGAAAACAAAATTACCCGGGCAGAAGAAGTTCATTTTCCTTTCCTATTTCTCCTTTATTTTTAAAACAATATTGACTACCTATGACTTTAAAGCTGCGTTAAAACACGGCTGTATAAACTTTGGCTGAACACCGACCACTGTGGTCACAGGTGACAATTACGGGATCTATCTATCTATTGAAAGTTTGCTAAGACAAGTTAGCATTAGCCACCATAAGCTACTGGTGGTCATACCAGACCAAGTGAGGCTGTAGCAGCAAAAAACGTTGATAATGAAATCAACACATTTGTACAAATGTAAAGTTGTTTCTTCTTTCATTTCATTTAAGGTCCATAGCTTAGTAATCTTTTACCACTAGTAGACAGAAAGAGCTTCTCAAGTTGTTATGGATGTATCAAACAATAGATCCAAAGATGGCCGTCCATTCATTCAAATAAATGCCATTCACTCAGCATGTGCATTTCTCACAATACCAGAAGTCATTTGTATGGTGGCCCTGAGAGTGTCCTGCAAAGTGAGAAAACACAACCAAACACAAAAACGCGCTGCAAAAACAGCGTTGTGTTTTCAGTATTTGCAGGATTTTTTCTACATGCTGCTCGTGTGTTGTCAAATTGGTGAAGATTCTTAATTTGCTTGTGTTTTGTCTATTTGCATGTGTCCTCTTAAGTTGGAGTGTATTGACCTGTCAGGGCCACCATACATTTGATTCAATATTATCATAAAAAATGGTTAATGCAGCTTTAATTTTCTTGTACGGAAAATAAAACACTGCAAAATGTCTCTTACCTCCAAAATCAGCCACCACCGCATGTCCATCCTCATACAGCAGAATGTTGTGGCTGGAGGGAACACGTGTATAATTAGTAATGACAACAGTTATTTCAGACAGCCAATACCATCCCACCACATATGCTACCACTGCGGCACCCACCTGTTGAGGTCCCTGTGGATGATAGGCTGGGTGAGGTTGTGCAGGTACTCCATTCCCTTGGCCACGTCGATGGCAATGATGAGCTTGGACTGCAGGTCGATAAGCCTGTCCATTGACACATCATTAAAGCAGCAGCCACTTAGTGCCAGATCAATGGTCCCTGCCAATCACACGCGGCACTTTACACAGATCAATAGGGCAGTCCATAAAGACAGCACCTGGCCACACAGTTAGCAGAACACTTCATCTGGATCAATGATGATCCCGACCGAGGGGAGAGAGATCGGTGAGGGGACGCCTCCAAGGAGGATAATGAGACCTGAAACAGTCGGCTGTGCTGTGCAAACATGTCCTTGTTAGACAGAGAGTATCTCCTTAAGGTAGTTTAAGCTCAAACATCAGGGTTTAGTCAGTGCTTAAGTGTGTGAGGAATCAAACGTGACATCAAACAAACTCTGCATTTATGCCCTGATGTTACCAAACCTCACCCTACAGGACTTACCAGGACTTCTACTTGGGTTTTTAAGCTTCCTTTGCTTAATTTAATAGTAGTTTAACAGAAATATCTTTAAGATGGAATGCAATGCAATGCAAGGGCCCTGTAATAAATAAGAACTTACTTGAAACGTTCAGTTTTTCTTGAGTTTTTGACTCACCTCTGTGGTCCTGAGGCTGTAGTTTGCTGGGGTGGACTGGACTATATTATACTGCAAAATGTCCCTATTATTATGTCCACCTCATTTACATATATCAAAGAACTAAATACTGGAAGTACAACAACACCCAACTGGAGAGTCAAAACTTGTCATTGTGTTGAACATCTTTCTGACACAGTGAGTGTGTGCAACAATTAAAAATTTGAAGTTTAACAAAGATTTATTGTAGAATTGCAACTAATGATTATTTTCATTATCAGTTCATTTGTTGATTATCATTCGATTAATAGTGCATATCCAAAAAAAGCGAAAAATGTTGCTGTGGCTGTTCGTGTGTAAAATTGTTATAAGTGATAACTCCATGAAAACATCACAGGGCAGTTCTAGTTTAGTAGCTTATGTGTGTCAGTGTGCACTTTGTGAGGGCTATTACAGACAGTATAATATACCGTACGCTCCGGTGTGTAATGCACACTTCCTCACCTCTTCTGCTCGTGCAGCAGAGAGAACAGAGAGCCTCCAGAGACGTACTGGGTTACGATGGCAAACTGGCTGGGGTCGTCCAGACACGCCCCCACAAACTGGATGATACAGGGGTGGTTGAGGCGACACAGGATGGAGACCTCTCTGCAGAACATGTCCACGTCTGACTTCGAGCAGTACGTGTTGGCTCGGTAGCTACAAACAACAGTGGACACCGAAGAACTCATCAGTTTCCCCCTCACCAAAGATGGGATGCAAAATGTCACCTTTAAAGGTATGTTACGTGGACAAGTACCGTTTTATGGCAACAATTTTGTTTCGGCATTTGCCTCTGTAGACCCTTCCAAAGGAGCCTGAGTGTAAAACAGATTTGATGCTCAATAATATTATCTGATTGTCTGAAGAAAAGAAAACAGAAAACGTATGAGCGGAGTTACCTGATCCAATAATCTCATTAAACTCCAGCTCAGACAGCTGAAGTTGGAAATGAGACGGGAGGCTGGCCCTGAGCAGGAGAACTTCTGCTTTCTCTGAAAATAGAGAGCAACATAGAAAACTTTATCTCATCAATGAAGAGCTTTACAGGAAAGAAAGACACCTCTTTTTAATTGAGCATGTTTCCAGGTTAATCTGCACAAGGCACATTTGAGAATCACTTTAGTTTCAAATTGTTATATTATTCTAACAGCATGGCTGATTCTCAGATCAAATAATATAAACATAATGATCAGGGTATAATGAATAAAACTGGTGTGGAAATATGGACAAAATACTTGTATGCCAATCAAAAATATGTTTAAAGCATAATAGTTGCCTCATAGTGCAGTTTATTTGTCAAAATCTTGGCTGATTTTTTCATCTGAGCTACAGATGTTATTTATTTTGGATTGGATGAGAAAAGAAGCATTTTATTAGTGAAAATCCTGTTATTTCCTTTAGACTGGTTGTAGGCCACTTTTTAACAAATAGCTCTGCAGATGATTCAACGTCTATTCCCCTTCTGAGAGGCTAAGAAGATATTGAATATCACACAGACAGAGACTGATCTGTAGTTCACACCGCCCCCCACCAATTGCACAGACAGTGTGTGCTGTCACGTCAGCTGACAGCGATGTGAATTGTGGGGAAATCTGCTGCGCTTCACTCCACCTCACTACCTTTAGTCATGCTTTTGATCTTCCCCAAAGGAGATGGGACAGAAACGTAGGACCCATCTGGAAGAGAGCCGACATGTTCAGACAGATTAACGGAGGAGGACCTGTGTGATTTTTTTAGATCAGATAATCATTTCTAGAGGGGTGACTCACCCCCTCCTGGCTGGGAGTACTCATTGCAGGGGGAGTCATCTGGACGTTTGTAGTGTTTCAGTAAGGTGACGATGGCGTCGTGACCTGAGGAGGAAAAACAAGTAATATTAGTTTTCATCAGATCTCTCCTGACAGCCAAGCAGGGGCGTAGCACAAAATTCTGAACCCAGTACATAGGAATTCTCTATGGGCCCCTCCCCACATCCACAGCTATTCACTCTAGTATCTTTGTGGGCCCTCCTCACATGAGGGCCCTGTATACTCAGTCCCTTTTGTCCCCCAGTCCTACGCCCCTGCAGCCAAGCTCATCATCACACAAACAGACCTTTTTCATAAGCCCACATCAGGCAGGTCTGCTCGTCCTTCTCCCCACTGGACCTGCTGGGGTCGCAGGCAACCAGGTTCATGTCTGCCCCGCTGTCCAGCAAGAACTGCACCAGGCGGATGTGGCCGTGATAACAGGCACTGTGAAGAGCTAAACAGAGTAGTTAGGGACATTTACTACACACAGTTATAATTAAAAACACAACTGCTCCTGCACTTAATTTAACACGTGAATAGAGGAGTTGTAAGAGTCACCTGTGTGTCCGTCTCTGCCCTGATGGTTGACATTCATGGCATTCTGGCTCAACAAGAACTTCACCATCTCCAGGTCTTTACCATAAGTGCATGCACTGCGACACAAGACATGTACTCATTATCACCTCAGAGCAATATGAATCACAGGTTAGAGGTGACGCTCATAAGTTAAACGGCTTGTCAACGCGCAGTATGTGTATGTATTTCTGTTTTGCAGACTATAAATAAATACAGCGTGTGAGATAATACCTGTGAAGTGCTGTCTCGCTGAATATGTTCTCCTTTGACAGACTCTCTGTGCCGGAAAGCTGTATGATCTCCTTCCCTGCCTCAAATTTCCCATTATAGCAGGCCCTGATGAAACACAACATTCAATACTGCACTTCATGTCATCTTACCAAAAACTTCTAGGAGGCTACAGATGCTTTAGACCATTTACAGGTGTAATGGCGTGTCCCCGTAGATATTGACAGAGTGAGGCTGGACATCAGAGTTGCCCTGCAGGAGGAAGCGCACAATCTCATGGTGACCGAAGCGGGCACAGAAGTGGAGAGGAACATGATCTTCATTGTCCTGGGCATTTACTGAGGGAGACGAGCAGAAGAAAGTTAAACAATCAATCCCATCTTCAACAACAGAATTGAATTCTCTTCCCTCTGGTTTTAAAGAAGGGAATCAGTAGGTTCAGCAAGTGGATGTATTCAAGTAACTTCAAGGCTGTTGTAGGGAAGCACTTGTGGAGTCTCAGGTCTCACCATTAGCTTTGCTCCCTTCCCCCATCAGCAGTTTGATGATGCCAAGGAAACCCTTGGCTGCAGCCAGGTGCAGCGGCCGGTCGCCTACCTCCCCACTCGCATTCACATCTGCCCCAAACTTGAGCAGCAGCTTTGCCACCTGAAAGGCAGCGAGAGAGAGAGAAGAAGAAACATATAAATTCAGATGAGAAAAGTGAACAACTCTAAACAAAGTAAAGGAGTTTTATTTCTATCAGTCAAGAATGCAGAGGTGGTTGATATGAGCAATTTACCTGCTCGTGGCTGTTATAAGAAGCAATATGCAGTGGGGTGAAAAACACAGCATCCTGAACATTCACATAAGCTCCGTGCTGCAGGAGTATATCTGCTGCCTGGTGGGAGGGGGGAAATGGCAAGTTATGAATGTGCAAAAGCAATGAAAAGTCGATCGCTGTTGATCATTTAAAAGACAAAAAAAAAGCCCAGCTCTCACCTCATGGTGCCCAGCCAACGTGGCAACATGCAGGGCAGTGAGGGCGCCGTAGCCCACCTGCTGCACGTCTGACCCTCCATGGAGAAGTGCAGTCACCAGCTCAGCATTATCCTGTGGTACAGAAAAGGAAACCACAACGGCTCTATTATTATCACACACTCACTTTTAACTTTATGTAGATTGTTCTGCCTTTCCCACATCCCTGCATCAACATCGCAATAAAGCAATTCAGAGATCCAGCCAATCATACTGGCTTTGTGTGTACTTGCACTCCACCATGTGGTAAAACTCAGACAGCTCTTCACCACAACATCACAACACAAGAAACAAAGACATATATGGCACCAGGAAACATATTTTGAATCTGTATTTATTGCTCTTGAATTCTCTTCACCTTGTAAGCAGCCAGGTGGAGCGCAGTGAATCCATTCCTGGACAGCCTGGAAGGACGCAGGCCTTTGAGCATCAGGGTGCGGATATGGGCCTTGCTACCTGGTCACAAATACAAAATATCATGTGCTGGTGAAATATTTCAATCAACAAAACATTATGTTTATTGTGAATGACATAACAAGGTGGAATAATAAACTAAAATCTAAGAGGCAGGCAAGCTGTTGTACAGTTTATTTAAAATCTTCTGTTTGCTTTTATGTGACCAACACCAGAGAGGTCATCTTCAGACAATAAAGTCAGTCTGTCCATAGTAATCCTTCCTTCCACTGCCACATTTCGTCGAGGAGTTATTAATAGACTCTAGTGGTCATGCATACCTCCACACACGCAGCAGAGATGCAGCAGCGACAGCCCCTTCTCTGTCCGATAGCAGACGTTCACCTTCTGAAAAGCCTCATCAGAGCTGAGCCACAGAAAATCAACATCACCTGCTTGTGATACATGAAACCGACACTGACACAGAAAAATAAGCAGAGCGAGGGCAGGCATAAAAAAAA
>NTHP01000025.1:882900-898626 GCA_003416845.1 Oplegnathus fasciatus
AAAAAAAAAAGCACAACTTGTTACATGAAACGCGGTCCATACTGTGACTCACACGGACCCCATTCCAATTTTAAAAAATCACCTGAAAGCAAGTTTGAGCTCCGCGAGCTCGCTGTCTTTGAGCTGAAGGTCGTCTTCCAGCTTCTCCACAATCACAGAGTACGACTCGCCCACCTTCTTCTTCCACTCATCTTCACAGCCCCAGCATCAGGGTTAAACATTTAATAAAAACAATTTAATAATATCATTCACATTGCTTATTATTGCCCTGAACATATGCAAAAATACACATATTTTACCTTCTATATAAATTTGTATAACAACTATATATTGCACTGTATTTGAGCACTACTACAGTCACTAACAGTTTTAAAAAGACTTGAACTTGTCAGTGTTTATGGGAGAGAGTGATGGCAGCTAACAGTAAAACCCACCCCCCCAGGCCTTCCTTCTTCAATTCAAACCTCGTTCTCAGTCCTGCGGATACATCTGAAATTTAAATATTCTCACACAATCACACCAAGCCATTACCTGTACACGTCTGAGATGGTCTTGATTTGTAATTTCCCATTGATGAGGCCCTTCTCTTGTAATATGTGCTGTGTAGTTTGGTTTACTAGAGTAAAGCAGTAATACAATCTCTCACTCTGCCACAATTGCTCAGGTCCAGATAACGGGGGATCATGGCTGTGGGCTAAAAATAAACACCTTTGAGTGGAATGCCTAACAACTACGACAACTGATCTCTGCAAGCAGGCGAGTATCAGTGTGACAGTGTGTGTGCGTGTGCATGCACAGTATAAAAACAAAGCAGGTGATCAGTGCTCTGCACCGTGCCAGGTACCCTGCCACTGCAATCAGTCTGTGATGTAGGAGAGTCTGGTTGAAATTGAAGTACTTCACATTTTTGTATGGTTTTATTTGCCTAATAAAAGGCTAGTTCAAATCACAGCAGACATGTTGACAGGTGGAGCTAATATCATGAACACTGACTACGTTCCAGTAATTAATGCAATAAATGTCTGCTGTGAAAAAGGCGTATTAAGAAAGATAAGATGAAAGTGCCCTTTGCCTCACACTGTTACAAGACATTGGACATCTATGTAGAGCTTCAAATACCCACCATGACCCAAACTGGTTTCTCCATGTCTGCTGACATGCCTTTATACCTTTGATGCTGCCATATAAACACCTTATCTCCTTGTCAAGAGCTAAAAAATAGAAAGAATAAAGTCAAATGCTTCTAAAAGATACCAGAAAGTTATATTTTCAATGAGAAAAACTTACAAAACTTAACAAAATTTAAGAATGAACTTTATGAAAGGTTATACCACAATGTATCAGATGACAAAATCCATATCAGAACCTCATACTGCTGACAAAAGCTCAGTCTTGACTGCTGAAAAATCATGGAATGATCATACAATACATCAATGATTTATAGCACAATCAGTGTGATCTCGTACTTAAACTGAAAACATAAAACTTAACTTAAAATCTCAATCAAAACTAGTAACTTCAAGTGTTCCATTTTCTCCCTGTGATGTCTTCATATAGTCCCGTCCTGAACTTCAACATCTCCTCCAGGTTCTTACACTGTAAGGACTCTTGCATGGACATCAGCTTTGTGTCTTTGGGTAAGGTGAATGTGGAGCCAGTCAGGACGGCCTGCAGCATCTCCAGAGACATTGAGAATGAGCTTTGTGGATCAGCGCAAACAGGAAATAAACAAGCGTTCCACAAACTACAGCTGGATGCATCAGCGGAGAACTTCAGGACTTCATTTTTCAGCCCCCAGTGGGACAGACACTCCAACAGGCTGAAACCGAAAAGCTTCAGCTCTTCCACATATGCAGGGGCTTCCACACTGCGCTTCAAGTTGTCATTAATCCCAAAGACGACAGTTACAAATCTGGTTTGGTGCTTGTGATTCACACACAGTGAATGCATGAAGACTCCGTCAGGCACAGAGAGGCCTGTACTGACCCGGCAGCTGCTGACGATGGAGCCCCTACCTATGGAAACCCCTGCTCCCAGTCTGGTGTACTCCACCACTGATCCAGCTCCCACAGAGCAACTGGGATCAAGGACACTGTACATAACGCAGCATCCCGAGGAGCCCTCAGAGTTTTCACTCGTGTGTACGCTGAAGGCAGACGACAGGAGGCCCAGCTCCCTCCTCAGCGCCACATCCTCAGTGAGGTGAAAGAGGTACTCCGATGTGGATCCAATGTGATAAAACTTGGAGTTATTCAGGAGAATGACATTCAAGGGAGTCCCTTTAAGAAGATGGAAGATCTTTTGGCGGATTTCCACCAGACTGTTCTCCTCTTTGGTGACATTGGCCGTGTTGCTGGTGTAATCTATTGTGGCTTTAGAGCCCAGTGCTTGGAGGAAGTCCCCGTATGCATCTACCTCACAGTCCAAAGGCCCCAACTCCTTCAGCAGATTCAGAAGAGACTTTGCAGTATCAGAGTCGACATAATAGGTGCTGTCTGTGTAGACAAACTCAGTATCAGAAAGAGAAAAGGAACCGCTCTGCCTTTTACAAACAGCTCCACTGTCTCTCATCTTATCGATGCTCGGCTTGTGCAGAAAGCGCAGGCAGGAACTGCTCTCCATTTCAGAGTAAGTCGACTTTTCATATGAATCCAACACAAACACTCCGTGCGTCGTCCCAATAGACAGCGGGGAGGGGTGGGCCAAAGCTGTAAAGCCAGGTTTGTCAAACCTAACGCTCTCGTCCTCTGCGATACTGTAGAGCTCTATGTCATCTGCACAGGTCACTAGCACACCAGGCTTCATCTGGGATGGGAAATCCACATACATGGCCAGTTTGAGTTCCAGCATCTGGTAGAGAGGGTCACCCAGCGGCATGGCGGCGAAGATCTTCCCCAGGGCGCTGGCGCTGGGCAAACGCTGACTCAACCCTCCTGGAAGGACGAGAAGAGAAATGTCAACGTGGGAAACACCACACACAATACGTGCATTATTTAAAATGTCTGAGCACTTGCAATCAACCCCTCAACTTTGGAATAACTTAGCCAAGAAAAAATATTTAGTTAACTTTCATCTTCTTTTAAGAGCTAAACAAAAAGTCAGTTTTAGACACTTTCTTTCTTTTGAAGCCTCAAACGCACGTCATCAGAATAATTTGGAAGACGCTATAATCACATTAAAATCATACACATTTTAACTGCTCACATGTTTTGGTCTCATCATGAGCAAACTATTTATTTTCACAATGTGCCACATTATTGAAAGAATGTAAAATTGTCTTTTGACGTATGAGATCAGTTTTTTGTGATTTTTGGATCTATTGGGGTTAATGAGATCATGATGATCCGCTGCTGTAGGAGGAAGTGGAAAGGCAGAGTTTAAGTAAGTTTAAGTTTAAGTAAGCATAGAGCTTGTAGGGAGTGTGTGTGTGCAGTTTTTGACCTCATGTTAGACTCTGCAGTGCTGCCATATTTTATTTATTGTTGCTTAAAAGTGAAAATAAATGAGCTGACGTGGATGCAACAGTGTTGTGATCTGGACTGCGTGAGTCAAGAAGCGGAGCCCCTTTGCGGTGATGAAGTTTAAAAGGCCATAACATCACGTTGAAGTATAGTTGCTTATTTTATTAGGGCAGTAATACTGTCTAGTGTCTGACTTTAGCAAGTGGCTTTAACAATTCATAGGTCATTCATGGATTTTCAATTACTTTTATAGTATATAAGCATGCAAGCCATCCATCTTTTTTTTTCCCTGTAGTCCCTTTTTTGTAACCAGGGTCATAAGGGAGATGGAGGTCATCATCGCATGTACCTGTAGTGCTGAAATGTTTAGTCAATTAATCAAATAAATTCATTGTCCACAGTTTTTGATAATCAGTTCATCGTTTCAGTTATTTTTCAAGCAAAAGTGTCAAAACTTTTCTGGCTCCAGCCTCCAGTCCAAAAGATGAGCGTTACATTAACACATTCCTTAGCAAATATTTTTGCTCATTCCTGCACAAACTGTACAGTACTTTCATTTAAATAACAGTCATATTGTACATATTGTCTTTACCTTTATTTTATTTATTTTTTCATATTTCATTGTCTTTTTTCTATTTAATTTATGCTTCTCACTTGCAGTATTGCTTTCACCTTTTCCTATATTTTCTACTTACAGTACTATGTTTATTATTATGCACCAACACACCAAGACAAATTCATTGTATGTGAAAACCTACTTGGCAATACATCTACATCCTACTTAATTTAGGCCTATATGATATTAAACTGAATCTCTTTGGTTGTGTTTTGGTTTTGAACTGTGACGACACATCGGGCTCTGGAAAATTGTAATGGGCATTCTTTTCTTTTTTTTTACTATTTTCTGATATTTTAGAGACCAAACAATGAATCGATTAATCAACTAAGTATTCGGCAGATCAATAATGACAATAACTGAAAATAGTTGCAACCCTACCAGCATGCATTGGAAGAAAAGAAGTGGAAGAAATAATGTATTTAAGTGTGTAACAGCAACAAAAGGCCCTAGAAATCTGATACCTGCGTGGATGAGGAGGACTCTAAGTCTGTCCAGAGTCTTCCCATAGAAGTCATTCAGCTGCTGCAGCGCGTACAGAGTGGAGCCCCCATTCCCTTGAAAACACAAGGTCATATTAGTAATAATAATAATAATGCAGTGCTTTGTTGATTCCCCCCTCAGCTACAAACACAGGACAGTGAAATGAAACTGGGGCGTGCTGTCTGACTCACTCACCTATTTTAGATCCAGGCGGATCTGAGAAGACCTTGTAGTGAATTCCGAGGGGAAGCTCTTTCCTGTCCACTTTCTCTCTGATCTGCAGCTCATACGCTTCCCTCTGGCTCCCGTCCACAGCAGTCACAACCACCACGTCCCAGAGCTCACCAGGCTGCACCTCTCGGCCTTCAGGCAAAGACAGAGCAGCCAGTTGTGACAGAGTAAAATACAGGCAGGTCTTTTTCAGCTAAATGTTTCACTGAACTAAAGGACACTCAGGTGAACTCACCTCGCAGAGAGTTAAATTTTCCGAGTTTTTCTCTTGTTGCGGTTTGTAACTTTGTGACATATTCCTGACTCATACTGTCGCTCCCAATGTCGCAAGTTTTAACAAATGATTACAGTTACAGTGCAGCAAGCCTCTCTGTTTCAGGCTGTCTCTCACTTCCGGGTGCCGTCACGTGGTTAGTTGTGTTTACAGCGTAGGCGGGGAGTGAACGAGCACGTGGGGAGGTGAAAAATAAAGTGTTCAGTCTTTCCAAAAACCTTTTACAGTGCTACATTCTTTAAAAAAAATAAAAAAAAGAAAGAAAATTAAACAGAAAACACAAATATCAGACGAGGCAGTTAATTTTGCTAAACGGGAGTTGAAATAATAAATATTAGTACGTGGACTTCCTTAAATTTATTCCTTAATAAAATCAGTGAAGCTTTCTTCCAATTCACAGAAAAAAAATAAGTATTTTCCTGAAGGAAAGAGTCTATTTTGAGAGTGAACATGTTATATAATCTATTTTTATTATTTATGCTTTTACTATTGCTGTTTTACATGTATTTATTATTAATATGAATAATATAATACTTCTATTAAACTTACCTTATGGTGTTTTGCCTCTTATTGTTGTGTTTTGTGTTGTTGTTGTTTCCTGTTCCATAAAGAAGAAAAAACCTAAGAAATCAGATTATTAAAATGGTAAATTAATTGCCAAGGAAGCTCATACAATAACATAATGCATGTCAACACCATTCTCTACATGGGACCAGACAATTGGAGGAAGAATTCAGACAATGTCAACAACTTAGGATGTATTTATCATTTAGAGTCTGTTCCTTCCATAGTGATTGGACACGAACATCACTAATGACTTGTTTTCAACATGCAATATACTGTTGATTGTAATCAGCTGTGGGTTTTAACAAACCATGAGCAAAATATTTGAAAAGTGAAAGAAAAGGATGAAACAAACTGATTCTCTAGAGATAATTCTTTAGACATTATTGGACATCCAGTACTTACCAATTTAAGTGTTTCATTTTCATAATTACTGAGGTTTTCTTTGCTTGAATACTTCTTTGTAAGAGGTCTTATAAGACCGTGCAATTCTGGTGCACTGAGAGCAAAGAACACATTATCCCTCCAGTATTGCTAAGATGAGGCTGAGCAGTTTGTACCGAAGCTCTCAGAGCTTTGTCAACAAGGCTGGAGGCCAACAGGTGGCAGAACATGAGCAGGAGGTTGGTAAACCAGCCTCAGATGGAGGCTGCTCTGAAAGTCAGTGGGGACAGGTAGGTGTAGGATGCAGGGGCATGCTGCATTTCTAAAACAGAGGAGAAGGTGGATAGCTTGGGAGTGGGGGGCAGCTTGCCTCACTGACTGTGGCTTTTACAAGAACAGCACACATCAGATGCTGCTCAGTGATCTGCAGAGCGGTGTGTGGCAGCGAGCGTCAAGCTGCAGGCTAAGACACATGACACACTCATCCAGGGACGCTTCGGACAGATTTCTTTCACAGGATTACTGACTGGCTTGTGTCTGACAGTATTTCATTGTTTTTACCTGAAACTTCACACTATACTGACCATTACATACATTACATTTTTCATTACAGATGCATTCGCTTGTGCTTTCGTTCTCCCTGTTTTGCTGTCCAGGAAGCAGTGTAAACATAACAGGATGATCATGGGGCAAACACAATACCTGGAAAGCAAGCAGAGCAACCAACTCCTTTAAACCCCAGTCAGAGGCAGCCAGCAGAGGCCTGCTGTCTCACTCCGACTCCATCGTACTCCTCTGCTGGCCTGTGCACCTATCACAACACTACAATCACAAGTTACAGTGGGATACAACTGCAAGCTGTGTTTTTCTTTCTTTCTTTTTTCATGAAAAATGGTTAAGGAATGACAGGAATGCAGGGTGAGGGAGGTGAACACAACAGCTAAAATGAGCATAATCCACTGGTCTATTGTGTTTATTGTTTCAGTTCAATCAGGAAAACAGCTCGTCATGTGAGATACTTGGACATTGAAAGTCAACATATTATACAAATCAGTCCAAGAGTTGTCCTCTAATACTATACATCGTTGTCGCAGAATAAAACAGCATCATTACACACTAAATGTACATCTTGCCTTGCTCATATTTTAGGTCTTAATCAAATAGTTTAAAAACTTTATTTAGGAGGTAGAAAATAAACTACAACAAAAAAGGCTGATTCGAACATCTCAGCATAGACTAGTTTTATCCTCGTGTTAGTTTCTGTGAAGACTGGCAATACCATTAAAAACATGGCAAGATAATAGATTGCTGAGACTGTGTCAAATACTTAAACCTATGTACCAAAATGTGATTCATTGATCTATAAATTAGTACAGCACAGAACGCTTTCCATAATATTGTGCTCTAATAAAACTTAAGAGGCTTAAAATCCAAGAGAGAGTCAGAAACATTGTGCACTCTAGCTTTATACCTGTTAATCTTGCTGAAAACATGGAGCAAGTTCTATACAAGTTCTTGCTTTATCCTTTTTAAAGAGAATTTATCTCATTTTCAGGATGAATATACAGTGAGAACTGAGGTTTAAAGACTTGAAAAAAACTACAAATCCATTGCAAAGACGTCTGTAATCTCAGAGTGGGACACTATGAACTCTCCAAGAGCACAGCGCCTCCACAACAGAGATGAAATGACCATAATCCTAATCCCTCCTACTGATGCTACTGCTCCTCTTGTGGGGAGACCATGGTGCTGTTGTTGTGTCACAGTGCAGAGGGTGGCAGAGCAGCCAGGCTGTCCTTGTTGGCCTCCAGGAAGTTGCTACAGGCGGAAAAGGCGCTGTAAAAGCTGGAGGAGAGGCCAGCGATGTCTGTGGAGATGTAGGGGAGGACACCCGGAGTGGCCTGGTTGTAGTAGGTGATCTGAAACAAAACACATCAGCTCAGATGTGGTGCAGTAAATGGCTGTGTCTTGTAATTTGCTTTAGTTTTGCAGTTGTGAGCTGTTAAGCTGCAGCAATGTGCTCATAGCAAGCGTGCAGGCTGAACTGCGTGCCCCTCTCATTTGGCCAACCTTGGTGACAGTACTGGACTCTTCCCAGATTGTGAAGCCAGCACAGAGCACCTCTCCCCTGGTGTAGTCCTCAGTGGGAGGGTGAGTGGGCAAAGTGACAGAACGCAGAGCGATCAGATATGGGTCCCTGAGAGGGACAAAAAGGATAGCATCACGAGACTTTATGAAAGAGCAAGCAGGAGGCAGTGATGAAAGTAATGTAATATAATATAATATAAGGTGGAATAGGAAATCAAGAAACAAAGTGAAATGACATGAGCAAGGTCATTTCTAAGGGTTTATTATGCAGTATGTTACAACACCTGGCATCACATGGCTTCCTCCTAGATGCCAGCAAGATAAAGTCCTTGCCTTTGCCCCCTTTACTGACAGACGGCGTAGCTACGCGATAAAGGGTGTCATCCTCATCTGCTTGGTTGATCACCTCACATTCCCTGCAGTGGCCACAAAGCAATGAGCATGTGATAGAATACAAATGTTAAGTGTTAATGTCTCACGCTGCTGTCACTATCAATCAAGACAAATAAGTAACTTCTGTAACTTTTTGGGGATATTTTGCATTTCTCCTGTTGTCAATAAATCCAATGAAAAGATCAAAATCAACAATTAATTTATCCTGATTCCTCTGTGCCATATACCTCCATTGTTGTTCAAGAATTATTATTATTAACCCCACTATTGCACTGGGTGACATGTCCCTTTATTACCATGAATACGGGCACTGTAAGTTATTTTGAGTCCATCCCACATACACTGTCCTGCTGCTGTAAATACTCACTAAAGCACCAAATGTATATTAATCCGTGGCTGAAAATAGTCCCCTAAGAAACACTCTATGTACCCCTGATTGAGTAACATTTGCTAAAAACTACAGTGCCCTGCTGGTTTAGGAAATTACTGATCCCTTTTTAAAAATGAAACGGTATATTTGTGACCCATTTTTACCCACATCTTCTGTAGAAACAAACGGACCTGTGGCTGTGTGCCACAAACAGGGTAGTGAGGGAGAGACTAAAGAAAGAAAGAAAAACTAGAAAAATATAGAACATCCTTTACGCCTATTCTGCTGTTGCACTGACTGTAAGTTGCTGTGCGCCAAATGACGCTAAATGCCAAAAATGGACATGTTACTGACTCATAGTGCCGGTCCCACTCCTTTCTCCGCCTCAGGTCTGACAGTAGGTGGAACGTCTGCTCTGCTGGTACACTGACGTGCATCTCCACCTTGAAACACAGCATGTGGTTTTCCTCCAGCGTGTACAGTCTGACCTAAGAACAGAGCAAAAAGGAGGTGGGCTCCATGTGTATAAATAGGATTAGTTCCAGTTATTTTCATTTGCACACATCAAGTTTGACTGCCACATTGCTGGTGGGCGCATGACAGATTATATGGTAATTATACATATTCTGAGGATGACTATGCTCAAGTCTTGTTCTCTAAATCTCTGAAAATCACTTTTGGAGACGGGTGGCGCAGAAGTAAGTTTAAAGTTTCAGCTTTAGACAGCGTTTTCGGACTTATTCTGCATTATTCCACAATTTCATTTAAGCGATATGGGCCTACTTCCAGGACAGTCACTGTGACTGTGGCTTGTCCGAAATAATACAGATCAGAATGCGTGGTGGAATCACAACAGCTGTACCTATTGAACAAGCGACATCCTGGATGATAACACAAACAACACTGACCTTGTTTTTCTCAGAAGTTAATACCCAGTTGTTTCTGGTATCCATTAGTTTCAGTGCTGATACATTATTGTAGCTCAGGTACATCTGAAAAAACAAAGGGCTGTCTGAACTCTTGAACACAATATCTAATAAGCCTTACTAAGCATGTGTGCCTCTGTTTGCCAGAAATTGCAATACCTGGTTACTTGGATCCCAGGGTACAGACAGAGGCACTTCAGTTTGCTTGCAGGAGATAATGTATTTCCTGTAAAACATGTTGTAGGGCACAGCAATTTACATTCAGGGACAAAAGAAAGATATGAGAAGCTGACCAATATGAACCTTTTCATTCTAGCATTAATCCAACACATTTGGTTATCAAACAGTGGGATGAAGATTATACCAGAAGCTGGGTATTTTACAGTTGAACAATGAACTTATTATGCTTGACAGACTCTGCACCAAAGTCTGCTCAGCTGTGATATGCTGCTCTGCCAAGTCATGTGCTGCTGCAGAGTATTGTAAACAATGGATTCTGCAGAGCGACCCTGGACAAACGAGGCAATGATGACACCGTTTCTGTATTACTTCCATTTATGCTGCAGCATGTACTATAATTGTTTTGTTTTCAGTGTATTTGTTGGTTTTGTACTGGTTTATGATAACTCATCTTGCATACAATGAGGGTTTGTGGTGTACTACTGTGTCAGGTTTAGAGGTGTCAACTTATCCAGTTGTACCCATCAACACTTATGGTTGGGACTATTTCTTCAATGACATAAACCTGAGTCTGTTTGATTCCTCTGTAGCTGATGAGGAGCCACTTTAGGCTCAAAACATAATTATAAGATTTTTTAAAGGGAGCAGATGACAGTGTATATATTTTTTGCATTAGACCAACTTTTACAATACATAAATGTCTGCAATAAACCATGTCAGGCCTCTGGTATATCAGTAGGCTGTACAAAGAACAAAACCTGATGGTTTAAGGGGAGATACTAACCTATCAAGGCGAATCTTCTTTCTGGCAATAGCTTCTTGATAGCGTCTTTTTCCATCCTGTAAAACATGAGAAAACCTAATGCTGAAATCCTCACAAAAGGATGCTCATTTTGGGAACTTCGTACTAACAATTAGCTTTTTTTTGGCTCTATGCTTTACTGTACATTATGGGCTCTCAGGCAGTGACAGAACACTTAGGAAACTCACCACGGGCTCAGGTCGTATCCGTGGCAGCGTGCTTGGTTTCCTGTCACTGTCCAGCACCTCAAAGGTCATAAAAGCACTATTTATATGGCGCAAAGGTTCTCCACCCTGGTAGGCCTCAGCACACACTCCCACCTCCATGCTAGAGCACACCATGTATGCAGGCATGTGGGTTCACGAAAGATACGCACACACACAAGCGTACAGTAAAAACACACTTACAATGTTAAGCTACATTGCAAACATTTATTAGATGAGTTGAGAGCTATGTTCCCTTTGTGTGTTAAGAATGTGTCATTATGTGTATACTCACCTGTGCTTGAAGGCATTGTTAACAATGGCTTTCAGCACCAGTCGGTCACCGATGTGAGACGGGCCACGAAAATGGAACATGTCTATGGTCCTCAGGGTTGGGTGAGCGTTACACAAGCGACTAAATCAAAATATGAAGACAAAAGAGGAAGGTGTTTGTAGTTTGTCTTGTGTGTTGCTGTTTTGAACCTTGGCCTCGATACAAATGGCCTCTTGGCAAACTTGGAATTGTTAGAAATTAATTGGAATATACTTTTTCATTTTTGTTGCCGAGACTTATGAGAAGATCAGTATCACTCTCATACGTGCCAGTAAAATATAAAGCTACTGCCAGTGCCAGTTAGCTTAGCTTAGCTTTAACACTGGAAACAGGAGAAACAGCTAGCCTAACTCTGTCCAAAGGAAAAATAACCCACCTACCAGCATCTCTAAAGCTCACTAATTATCATGTTTTATCTCATTTGTGTGATCCATACAAATACTGAAGTGTAAAAAAGACTATTTGTGGTTTTATAGGGGGTTCTGTGTGGGACTATTTCTTGGCCAGTGCAGTGACGTCCTACAGTCTCTGGTGGTATACTGGCAACCTCATAGAGAAGCCACGACTCCACAAAGTTACAACGCCCGACCAAATAGTCCTCCACATAACTCCACATGAAACCACAACTTGTTATTATTAGATATAATGTGTTAATTAGTGAGCTTTATGGGTTCCATTCTTTATGCTAAGCTAAGCTAACTGACTGGTGGCAGTTGCTTCATTTTTAATGTGCAGATATGAGAGTGATCTTCTCATCTAACTCATCTAAAGAAAGTGAGTATTACGCATATTTCTCAAAATGTCAAACTATTTGTTTAAAGATAGTTTACCTCTTATTCATAATAAACCGTGAAAAGAAAGACAGAAAAACTAGGTACACACCTTGCTGCAATTGTGGCCACATTCTCCATCCAGGCCATGATCTGGCCCCCAAAGGTGCTGACTTGATGGTTGGCATGTGGCGGCAGCACCAGCTCCACGCTCTCCACTCGTGTCCGCTCGGCTGGCACAGCGTCCTGATACTCCTGGCATTCTCCTGGTGAGAGCGCAAAAACAAGGAGCTTTAATCCATCAGATTTTAAATGGTGCAGACGCCTAGCCAAGTGCTGTGTTATAAAGCCCCACGTCTACAGCCTGTACCCAGTTGAGCTGTGCTGCTGCTCAGTAGGTCTGTAATGATCTCAGCATGGATGAGCCTCATCCTCCTCCGCTCCGCTGCCAGGCTGTACTCCATCTGCTCCATCTGTGTGCGAGGAATCACCTGCTTCAGCTGTACCTGAGTACACAAAACAAACAAACCCAGAGGATGTTGAACCAGCTTTGGTAAAATGTTTTTGTGTCCATATCTTTGTCTCTGTCCCTTACCTTCCCAGCTTCAGTTCGCCTGGCAACAAAGGTAGCAAAGGCGTGGCAAACCTTCCACTGCCTGTCAGTGTAAAGGTCCTCACAAGTCACCAATATACCCACCTGAAAAGAACAGAATCACCATCATCACCAATCACTTTTTTTCTGAAATAAAACGAATGTTCACTGTGCTGAAATCAAAAACAATGTCCACCAACCTCCATACTGGATGTGAAGGCTCTGTTGACGTTTGCTATGATGTTGACTACCTTTCCCACCCTGCAGTAGACAGACACAGATGCTTCTCTTTACTATCAACACGAGGCAGTGATTACAGTATCAACACAATCTCAACGTCTCTACCGTGAGACCTAAAGTTCAGTTAGTGTCAGTTTGGTCAGCAATCTCCACCTTTTTCTGCCTGTATCTGGAGAGACATGCTAGTAGGTTTTGATTAATTGATTTTGATGGTTTTGCTGATATCATTGCCAATGTTTTGTAACAGAAAACAGATTTTTTAGTAGCATTTATCTTCCAGCTTTGGTGAAAGTTGACTACAAGTCATCATTTTTTGTCTGACTGACTCTTTTTGTTCTCTCCCCCGTAGTCAATGCATGCAATATGTTCTGTATCTGCTACTCAGTTGGAGAAGCACCTGGATAGAGCAGCATTAAGGCTAATACCTTACCCTATGGTGTGTTCAAAATGGATGTCGTCCACAGATGCAGTGATACAGGAACAACCTGCATGTCTCTCAGCTGGGAGAGGAGAGATTACACAAATATTTAGGCAGTGCAGCAAGAAGTCACAAAGCAGAAACAGCTTATGAGCTGTAAGTATGTGCATCTATAAAGGCACACAGAAATATTCTATCACGCTGAAAGACTTCAGACCTGTTTCAGATGTGAATACATTTAATTTGTCTATACAGCACCAGAATATATTAATGCCTAAGCGTTATCAATTGCTTCCATGAGACAATATAAATCAGTGAACTGTCACAGATTTTTCTCTATCATTTATGCTGTTGTAGCTATCCCTTTAATACTTCTGGATTAATCAGGCAATGATTATGCAAATAAATGTGCAGGACTGCTTTATGGCAATATTGGACTTTATATCATTTTTCACATTAATGTAATGAAGTGCCTTAAATAGTTTGTCAAATGATTTTCCAGAAAATATAGAAACTATATTGTCATGCATACGAATCCAGAAAATATATAATTTCATATAATGTGATTGGAGAAATTATCCTTATTGCCCACTCCTAGTATGGAACTTAATCTGAAACGAAGCAGAGCTTGCATGTTCATTCCTGACCCTGGAAACAGCAGTTAGACAAAAAAAAAATCTTAGCAACAATTTGTCAAACTGTAACAAAGTACTTTATCATTTTTGAGGGATGTACAGTAGATACGACATTATAGTTGAGAGTAAGTCGCTTGTAAGAAACCCTTCCAAGGAGGTCAAGACTGAGACCAGAGCAAGTCATGGCCTAGTCCAACACTAAAACGGGTAAGAAACTATCATACCTTGACAAAACAACATCACAAATGCTGAGATACAAGTGTTTTATGGAAGCATTTTTCATGAACATTTCAATTGTGTATGTTTAAAACACACACACACTCACTTACACTTAGTATAGAATTGTCACATCACTTTGGAGACCCGGGTTTCAAATCTTGGCTGAGGAACCTCTGGTTTGAGATGTCTTAGTTGTTGCGTTAGAGGGTCCAGCTTCCGTGCTGAGTCACTCCTCCCTTACTACCATCATTGAGGTGTCCTTGAGCACAGCAGTTAACTTGTAGTTGCACTGGGAAGCTTCTAGGTGTGAATGTGTGAATGCAGTGGAGTGTGGTGAAAAAAGCACCTGCGCTGAAGAATTTAATTCTGTGTGTCCACTACTTCCTGCTAGAATACCTAGTGGACATGATGGGCATATTTAAGGCTTTTTGACTTCCGGTTGAGTAGTTAATATTTCATGAGTTACATGCTGTGAAACTAGGAGGTAGGAGAACTACTGAGAGTTTAAAAGCAACAATTTAGCTTTTTATTAATTTGGCTTGGATTGTAAAAGTGAAAGGTTTTCGGATGTTTTCCTACCAGACAAGCAGGCTGTGGAGTCCATCCACTTCAGCAGCTGTCCAACACTCAGCTCTCCGCAGTGGTTGGCATGGCATGGCAGCACGATCTGACTCATCTTTACTTCAGTGGGGTTTCTGTACACTTCCTCACCCTCCTGAATGAACAGAAGGTCCTGCACGGTGTCGACATGTTTCCCCTCCGACATCATAACTCAAAACTACATAGACAGGAGACACAGAAAAACTTACCACAGCAGAACCAGGACACTGTCCACTTTAATTTGGAAATATAATAAGTACAGGTGCAACCTGTGATCCAAATGTAAACAAAATTGTCGCCACATCTCCAAAATTTAAAACATATGATCGGAACCTGCAACACTTGATAAAGCTAAATCTATGTTATTGATGTGTTCTGATGCACTAGTGTGGCATTAGCGGACTCAGGCTGTCTGAGGGGCAGGGGTGACAAACTAAAAAGGGCACCAGTGCACAGAAAGTTGTGATGCATTTATGGTGAAACAGTTCCAAACCCTTTTCTAGCATGTAGGGCAGTCTACATGGCACTGCATCATGTTTTCTCCACTGAGAGGGCATCCAGAGGGCACTTTATCATGTTTAATCCACCATAGGGGCATCCAAGAGGGCACTGTTGCTGTGTTTTGTTTTGTTTTTCAAATATGGGGGCACCAGGAGGGGCGATCGCCCCTGCCCCTCCCCTGAGTCCACCACTGAACGGATGTAAACAGGGGCCTTTTCAGCATCAAATCTGGAACACGTCCTGATGTAGAAACATCAGTTCCACTTTTAATTCAGCAATCCAGAAAACTCCGTAAAGGTGCTTCTTGGAACGAGCCCCAGGCCTCCATTTTAATCATAATGGCTGAAAAAAGCACACACTTCTTGGTAATTTAAAAATTCACTCAATTTGTTAAATTTTTAAATTCTGACTTCCTAAAACACAAAATGATCTTTGATCACCA
>NTHP01000025.1:907868-921609 GCA_003416845.1 Oplegnathus fasciatus
GTGTGTGTGTGTGTACATCCATCCTTGAAGTAATCATTGCTTGTTTGCGTACATCTGCACTATAATGTGAGTGAGCTACGCATTAACAAATGGGACCAAAGGAGCTTCTCTTGTTCTGTAGCCATTCTTTGGAAGCTAAACCCCACAGCTCTGAAGACATTAGCCCATCTCAGATTGCTTCAGCTACAGGGAAGAAAAACTCAGTCAATTAGGAGCGTGTGACCGAAGCAAATGGCACATTAGTGAATTAGGGCTGCGGTTTGAGCAGGAAATCGGCCCAGCAAGCCCCTGCTGTGTAGCAGCACTTTGGAGCCACTGACTCAGTGAATCCCACTGACACTTATCTGATCCACTGGATCCCCCCATTAACACCCCCTTCATACTGGAAACCCACAAATGATGCAGGTCTACTGAATGCATGTTGTTGCTCTCCATTTTTTAGATGAAAAATAAAAATATATTTCTGACAATAACATTTCATCTGCACATTAAAGTTTTATGCGTGCACTGAGATTTGTCTTAACTAGTCAACATATCATGTGTGGCACACTGAGAGGTTGTAATATTTCTGTTTTGTCTCTTCTTTTCTCTTAGAGTGCAGCAGCAGCTCCCAGTCCTGTGATGGGAGGGATGCCCCCTGGTGAGGGCATGCCAGGAGGACCCATGCCACCCGGCTTTTTCCAGGTCAGCCAATCACCACACCGATGCTGTCTGTTACTGTTAGGAATACTCTTAAATGTACTTCATTCCCACATTTATTATTAAATCACTTCATCATCAATTATCAAAATTGTCATGAATAAGCTTCCTGTGGGTGGACAAAGTAATTAATTAATGGACTGATCAGTTTCCTAGCTGCACCTCTGCAGGCTCCAGCTCTGTAAAATGCTGTCAGGGTTTTGTTCATCTTATGAAGCTGTAGGTCTCCACATTGGTGTCTATACTGCTTTTGTCTTTTGTTTTTCTCCACTCTGGTATGTGAACTTGTAGTAAACGTCATAGACGTTCTGTCTGCCTGGGCCCCTCCAGTGCTGTAAACAGGCAGGCGTGGTCTGGCCATTTTCCCTAATGGAGAAATCGAAAGGTGCAGCACCTACTGTAAATCAATATCTCATGAGGATAAACTCTTGGCAGGCAACTGTGTGGAACTGGCTCTAAGAGGTGACATAGAATTGCAATGTTGCTCTGCCTCCACTAGACCAAACTACAGTATTCACTTTAAATCCACCAGCTTATTATGTGCTAGAAGCCACAAAGGCGTGACTCATTATGTGATCATGTTAATATCAGGAAATACATTTTGACATTGATACATGAACGCACACACACTCATACTTTCCATACCAGAATCTATTGGAGGAGGCTCAATTAGACCCCTCACTCTCTGTCAGATCAGCAACATTAGCGACACAGTGCCGGTGTTTAGTGTTGTTACACAGCTAATTGCATAGAGCTTAATTGACGCTGTTAATTCAGGGAAATTAGCACTGATAACATGCTGCATGCAGCAGGCTTCTTAATGTCTTGACTGACAGGCAAAAGAGCACACATCCTCTCCATCTCTCTGTCTCTTTTCTCTCATTCAAGGCTAAGTCATTTGCTTGCTCTTCTCTGCTCAGTCTCTCTCCTTTACTGTGTTCGGTACATGAAAATGAGCATCTTATTTTTGTACATTTTTACGTTTTTTGCGCCACACTTTGGTTCTTGCACTCCAACTATCCTCTGCCCTGCAGTAACCCTGCTTCTCTCTCTGCCCCTCTTTTGTCACTTCTGTTTCTCGCTCCCTCTTTCTCTCTTCGTCTCACCCTCCGCTCTCTCCCTCCTCTATCTTCCTCCTTGCCTCTTTTATTTTGTGCGATGCCACAGGGTCCTCCTGGTCCCCAGGGCTCTCCTCACCCTCAGCCTCCTCCCCCTAACAGTATGATGGGACCTCACAGTCAGGTAATGCTCCCTCTCCCTCTTTCTCTTTTTTTCTGTTTTTGCTATCTGCGGTCATTTGGGAACGCTGGTTCTCAGTGCTGATGCTTCATGCTTTGGCATTCGTCTCAGCTTAAAGCTTAATGCTGCTTTCAGTAGTCACACAAACATGCTATTGAGAAGTTCATGGTTTTATTGTCATTATTACAGGATTGCAAAATGAAATGCAGTTGTACACCCCCTCCTTGTTACACACACAGAAAGTGTATAAACAGATATTCAGCTTTTTAAATTGGAATAGAATATAAACATTAGAATAGTACTGCATTTTGAGGGATTTATGTCACTTTTTATTGAAATCTCATGGAGCAGTGTTGTTTCTGTTGTAGTCCTTCATGTCGCCTCGCTTCGCTGGAGGCCCAAGAGGTCCCCCCATCAGAATGGCCAACCAGGTAGAGCTCACACACACACACACACACACACACACACCATGGATGCAGAATACACGGCACATACTTAAAACTGCAGTTTCAACGTGTCTTTGTGTTTTATCCACGGTAGCCACCGGGCGGAGGACCGGGTCCTCATCCAATGCTGCCCAACATGGACCCTACACGACCACAAGGTGTGACTCAATACTGTATTCACTTAAACTACATACACCTGCAATAGAGAAATGATTTCCTGGCTTCTCTCTTCATGTAAATTTTCTTTTTTCCCTCCAGGCCATCCTAACTTGGGGCCAATGCAGAGAATGAGCGGCCCTCGAGGCATGGGACCCATGGGGCCCGGCCCTCAGGTGGGCTATTCTACTTACATAGTCATGTCACCACTGGCTTAGTCATCTTAGACCCATTAATCATGGGTCTTTGCTAGACTGGTGCTGGTGATTAAGGGGTGTCATTTGTAAACAGGTTTTGTAAATTTTGTTCCAACCAATTCCAAACCAAAGTTTTTTTGATGGTCTTAATGTCCATATCATGGATTTTTCTTTTTTTACTGTACCCTGTGGCTTAAATCCTTAAAATGAATTTTCACAGAGAATTTTATGATTTTTGGTTGTCTTCTCAGAACTTCGGTGGTGGGATGAGGCCTCCACACAACACCATGGGTCCCGGTATGCCAGGAGTGAACATGTGAGCCTTTTTTAAAATTTGTAAATATATTCTCTCAACCTTAATGCATTATCTAAATAAAATTTCCATTGGTCTTACCATCTAGGGGCCCAGGGACTGGTCGACCATGGCCTAATCCCAACAATGCCAACTCTGTGAGTACTAATGCACACACACAAACACACACATAAACCCAGAAAAATGCTGGTTCAGATTGCAGTCAGATCTCCTCTCAGAGCTGCAGAGGTCTAATGTGTTCCAAGGTTCAAGTCTGGGATGTAATTGTAGTATTATGTGTCACGGTTTCCACAGACAGTTGGACAGACGGCCATAATGGTATTAGGATGATCAAATGATGAATGATGACATTTTGAGGTATAGAAAGGGTTTGCACTCACCCATTTCTGGTCTGTAATGTTTGTGTTTTTGGTTTCAGATGCCTTACTCATCACCCTCTCCTGGTGCATACGGGGTGAGAACACATCCTGGCATCTTAACTTGCACATACTTTGACTTTCAGCTTAGGAAGATCTTTTTTTTTTCACAGTTTTTACATGTAAATTTATAATGTGTCTTTTATTTTTTGACTTATTCTCCGTAGGGTGCTTCTGGAGGTGGGGGACCCCCAGGAACTCCCATCATGCCCAGCCCTGCAGGTTAGTGCTTCACTGACCTCAGCTGTTAATCATTACCTTTTTCATGCACTATCCAGTACCAATTATATGTATGATTGCACCTTTTCCAGACTCAAACAACTCTGGTGACAATTTGTACACCATGATCAACACTGGACCCGGCAACCGAAATAATGTAAGTTCTCTTCGTTCTGCATTAAGTGTGGATATAGGGATCATTAGGTTAAATAGAAGTGTTATTAGTACAGTTAGCATAGATTTGAAGACAGAGTACTTTCCAGAAAATTATTTTGGTATCCCACCAACTACCTAATTACTTATATCCTTTTTGCAACAAGCCCACAACCCATATCAGTGATGTCCTGTGTCAAGAAATGTGTTTTTGTGTTTTAACGACGCACCTAAACATCAGGGTCAGCCCAGTGAATGTAATGGGGGTCACTTAGTAAAAAGGTGGTTGACGGAGATCAACAATTAAGTGGCTGAGGTGTGCAGTGTGTTGTGGTCGTTATGAGAAGCTTGTACCATTAACCAAACACCTGACCTCTCTACCATCTCAACATACTCCCTTGTCTAATGACAGCTGGTGGGATAGTGACAATTTCCATCCTCTGGTCTATACATCCATATTGCTAGGCAAATTCATTTTATCCTTGTTGGAGTTAAAAATGTTAACAGTGTGAAGAATAAAAGGGCTTACAAACAGTCTTTTGTTTTTTCAAACTACACTAGTAAAAATCTTCTATGGATTCTGCTGTCAGCCACGTGATGAAGTGACTGAATCTGGTTTGAATTGAAATTTTACTTAATGTCTCACCCCACTAACTTGCCTACATTACATGACCTAGTCTTCTATCTTTCTCACAGATGTAAGATGTAGTAGCTTTTAGACGGATCAACACACACATTAAGCTAAGTCCCTGCTGTTAAAGGAGAGAAACTACACTAGACATCATCTTTTTAAAAAAAAAGATAATTGAAAGTATTCAATGTTACGGTTTATTTAGCACATTTGACTTCCTTGTGCATAGATAGAGCTGGCCTGAATAAAAAACAATTTCACTCAACACTGGTATCCTGGCCTTACTAAAGCACATTTGCACTTTTCCCGAGCTGGACTATCCACCCAGGAATGTACACAAGAGATTTTTACAGAAACAAAACAAATGTACTTGTTATACTGGTTCCGCTCGTGTGTTATTTGATAGTGTAGGCTACTGTTTCAGTCACTCTTGGAGAATGAGGATTTTTCAGTTGAAAGAGGGACTGAAGTTTACAGTAGCAGAAATAAGTAAATGTACTATATAGTAACTGAATTACTGGTTATTTGTACTCACTTTTACTTTGAACCTGGTAGTTCTTAGTACTGCGGACTTCCAGTTAGAACTGTGCTGTGGAGATGTGGGTAGTGAGTCCATGCCGTCTTGTTTCCCCTCCAGTTCCCTATGGGCCCCGGCTCTGACGGACCCCTGGGAGCCATGGCTGGGATGGAACCACACCACATGAACGGGTCACTAGGTAACACCACCCACTACACTACACTTACTAACACAGCATACTTCAGTAGAGGACAATATATCGTATTTCAGGTAGAGCCACTGCATAAAAATGGCTTTCTTATGGTATTCAAACATTGTGTCATTGTTTCTCATATTGTTTTATTCCTAGGCTCTGGTGATATGGATGGCATGAACAAGGTAAATATTGTAACCACGCAGATAGTCTTTGCATTTAGAGCTTAATCTTGAATAAAGTGAAATGTTATACATTTAAAAAACATTGTGCGCTCTTTGTTTCCAGAATTCCCCAAACAATTTAAGTGGCATTAGCAATCCTCCTGGGACCCCAAGGGATGACGGGGAGCTGAGTGGAAACTTCCTCCACTCCTTTCAGAGCGAGAACGTAAGTCTTCCCTTCTTGCCAGGTCCTCTCTTCAGCTAACGTCACTGGACTGTTGGTAACTGTAATAGCACTTTGATGAAGCCAGAGGTAGAGCGCTGTCGACCGCACAGTAAAGCCACAGTCGCAGCACATTAACATCACTGACTACAGTGGCGAGCTAGCTGGGCGTCTGACCAAGGAGAACTTGGTAGGGAAAAGGTGTGTTTTTTAATCCTCTCTTCTCTGTGCCTCCACAGTACTCTCCAACCATGACGATGAGTGTGTGACCCCCCCTCCACCCCACCCAACATTATTTGCCATCATTCCGAGGATCTGAACTCACTATAGGACACGGCCAAACACATCAGCACCGAATCAGGGACAGGCGCCATTTTGGTTCCACACTAACGCCAGAATGCTGATCGGAGAAAAATCGAAATGGCTGGCGACTACTGCTCCTTGCTCAAAATGAAGGACAATTTCTCCATTTATCACAACCCCAAGTGTGACAAAACCAGCTACTGAAAATGCATACATGACACGTTTTTATGTTCTTTGCAGAGCCCCCATGACCCTCTCAGTCCCCTCAACCCTAGAGCGAAGAGAGAAAAAAAATGGTTGAAGTTTACCTCTTGTACTTTTTAATTATTGCTTTGTGGTGCAAGATGTGCAGGAAATGTCTCCGCTTTTGTCTCTTAAAACACTGGAGAGTGTGTATATGCATTGTGAGCTTGGAAAGTCTTTGTCTTGTCATTTTACTTATCGCCATGCATACTGTGTCACCAAAGCCAGTTGACATAGGACTCAGAATTTGCCTTTTACTCTGTGGCCACCTTTATGAAACATGTACTATTCTTCCCGATGCCCACCCTTCTATTTAAAGAGGTTTGTAAGGGGAAAAGACTTGAAAGAATACGGCTTTTATTGTGACGACCTTTCACAGTAAGTGCTCAGATGGTTCTTACAATGTCAAATTGATCCCATTTGATCAATTTCAGTCTCTTATTGTTGACAGCGACGCGATTCTGCGCTCTTTGCTGTTTTTAATTTTAAACAGCTGGATTGCTGTCCCGTTCTGTCAAGGGAAACCAGACTTCGGCATAAGAAGTGAGTGCATGAATGCTGAGAATCTGTGTACAACATACTACCTAGTGCTGCTCTTCTCTATGTGGACACCTGCTTTAAGACGTGGTGTATATCTCTTTACCTGTCTGTGCTTAACACTCTGTGCTCTTCATCGTCGTAGCCTTCTGTGTTATTTCCAGTTCGGTTGAGTTATGATGAAATGGCTATGAATGAGCTGCCCATTTTAATCTCTCATACATATTGGTTGCTCATACTTCCCTCCTGTATCGTTGGTCGTCCCCTTGGCCCTGCCCCCTCTTGCCCACCCACACATTTTTTTTATATTTTGATACAATCTTTGACTACATATATTGCCCCAGTTATTCAGAGTTAGTCAAAGCTTTCTAAACCGATTCTAGTAGGCCTCATTATAAACTTAGCGGCAGTCTTGTAAATGTGATGAGAATTTTTTTTTTTTCCTGTGAACATTACGCATTATACACATCTGTCCTATGTTGCCTTTATTTGCTGATATTTTTTTATTTCAAATTGAGGAAAGATTGCTTGTTAATATAATTTTACAATAACTTAACTACCTGTGTGGGTTGTTTTATTTTGCCTGAATGCAGTTGCACTTATAGTACAAAGCAAACACACTACCAGCACAGAATAGCTCATTGTTGTGGCAGTTGTGGGGAAAATACAGGTGTAAAAGTATAACTGTCCGACAGCCAGCAGCTAACATTACATTCACAAGTCCTCTCCTTTGACTGTTACTGCTCCAGCACACACCACACACACCAGCCGGCAGCAAGCAGGATGCACCGGCATCACCAGATCACTGATCTCTTCACTTATTTGTGCCTGCAGTGGAGCCCGCAGCCACCAGACCAATGAGAGGAAATCCTGGAGCACGAGGGAGACTGTGTGGCAGGGAAACACTGCAGGCTGTGACATCAGAAAGGACGAAGGACACAGTGTTTGTGTACACCAGTGGTTCTCAATCTGGGGGGTCGTGACCACTCTAGTAGGTCACTAGATAAATCTGAGGGGTCACAAGACGAGTAATGCAGTAAGAAAGAAGAAAAACACAAATTTGTAGACATTAGACTTTTTTTCTTTTCTAATCTTTGTGGGGATTGTTTTGTGAAATATTGGATAGTTTTACCTCTTGGAAACTAACTTATTCAAATGACACAACCTGAGATGTTCATAGGGGAAAACTAGTCTTTGGTGGAACTCCTCACAACCCATAGACATCTAATGTCTGTGGTGGGGGGTTGCAGGTAGACACTACTTTATTTTACAGGGTCAAAAGCCAAAAGGTGGAAACCTCTGGTCTATACTAACTTGTGAGCTGTTGAGAGATTATGTCAGATTTTCCTTTCCCTGACTATTTACCATAACGGTCGGACCTTCCTCACTGTACATTGATTGGATGACAACAAATCTCTACTTAGTGGGTGGTATAGTGACAGTCCAATAGGTCCTGTAGGCTTAGGAAGGATAGCTTGTGGATATTTGGCAGTTCCCCAAAACTGGCACCTGAAAACATCACTGCACATCCTCGGGCCTTTATTGCTACACAAGCAACATGTGGAACATGGCCAGTACGAGAAATTTTTTTAACACCGTGTAAATAAGATGGTGTTTGGATGCATGCATGGCATCCAAGGGGTGAGACTTGGGTGGGGTGGAGTTGGGGTCCTTCAAGGTACAGGACCGAGTTTACAACCTTACTCCTCTTTCTGTTCTCCCCCCCGGCTGTCTTTCTCTGAGGAAAGGGGTTTGGTATCTGGATTTGTCCATGAGTAAGGCAGCTTAAAGCAACAGAGGTTATTACATTAAAGGAAGTTAACAAGTTTTTTTTGTAGGCCAATGTATTTTGAAGACGATACAAATTCAGCCAGATGGGTCACTCCAAAGTCTGGGAGTTGAAAAGTAAAACAGCCTCATGTTTTTTATGTCTGTTGCTCTCTTGTTGGAGTAAAAATGGCTTCACATTGCCCTCTGGTGGGCTTCGGTGGACTCCTGCTTTGCAGAGACCTCCGGCCTAGACACAATAGTTACCCTCCCTAAAAGCAACTGAACATACTATACAAGCTGGCTTCGGTTTTACTTTAAGATTCAGATGTAAATCTTAACAAAAGTCCATGGTTGGGAGGATCTGACAGTGTTCTGGTTCCTGTCTAACAATAGGAAAGGAGTCTGAGCTGCTGCTGGCTGGTCTCCACAGGAAGTGGCCTAGCTGAGCAGCAGCCAAACCTCCTCTCCAACTTTCACAGCCACACAGTTTAATGTTGTGAAAGCTGTAGCCACGCAAAACCGCCTTGCTCACTACCATATCCTAGTAGTAGACTTGTTACCATGAGTTATAATCCTGTAATTTTCTAAGTCTTATTTGATATGTCACAGGATCATTTTGTGCTTTATATATTAAGGTATTGTTGACTTTTTTCAAAAGCGTACTTTTACAATCACTTTTACACTAGTCAGAGACTAATCTTTACCACTGATGCTGCTCTCTTAGTGCGTGGATCATTAAAAATATAACATTAAAATGTACCCAAATATATGAGCTGGTTATTAATTTAGTGTTGATGTGGAGAGAAAAAGAGGCTATAGAGGCTATAAAAAGCTATAACAAAGAGGAAAGCCAGTTAAACTAATTATAAAAATAGTGTCAAACAGTCAGGAGTCTAATTATTGTTACCTTGAAGGAAATTAAAATATTTGAGTGTTGCATCTACAGTGCTCAGTCTTACATAGACTTTCATAATAAAACATCAACCTTGAACAGCCACAAAAGTCACATTTGATTAAATAGTTATGCAACACAATAGAAGAATTAAAAGAACAGAGAGGCGGTTAGTTCTGTAGTGAGACTTCTCCAAATATTTTGTATCACTTTAGAGACACTGGAAGCCAAAATCAATCGATGTGCAAATATTAGACAGTTAGATATTAACTCACATCAGGGCCTGAATGCAACACTCCACAACTCACATGTATGCATGTGTGCGCACTGGATTCACTGAACTTGCATAGACAAACATACAGTACAGTACGTTTACCATTTATCACTTCCAGACCAGACAGCAAACAACAGCCAGATCGACATGTGGTGGAAGACCGCTGTGTGCGTCAACATTAAAGCCCTGCAGCCAGCTTTCTCAGAAGAATCATGATGTAGAAATGAAAAGCTCTGGAGCTTTGCAGTCAATCTGATTCTGCCTTAACGGGTCGGGGGAGAGAGAGGATGAGTCGCGGCGACTCGGAGACGCGACACTGCAACTGCAGATGTGCGGCAAACAATGGCTTACACACAGTTCCGGTGCTTCTCATTTTAATAATCTACTGTGAGAGCAATAACTTGGATCATCTGTGTTTTTTGAGTGAAAACTGAACAAAATGTGATTTAACTGGAGCTTTTTGTCATTTCCATCAAGCTGTATTGGCTTGCAGTGGAAGAGGGATTATGGAAACTGACAAACTGATCATTCGGTAACCAGTGTCTTAGCTGCAACACCCTTTAGGTCATATATTGCGTATAAATTGAGGACTTGATGCAGGAGTCTTCCCAGGTTATTCTTTATTGTACTATAATGCAAACATTCAAAAGATTATTTTCATAATTTTTTTTTCAATTATTGTGATAGAACATTCAAAGGAAATGCAGATTGTTTAACAAGATGCTTATTATACATTAAATGTGCCACATCATAAATGCTCCTACATAATTCAGAGAGGGCCTACTTTTAAGTCAACTTTCGTCAGATTACAGTTACCAGAGGTTTGCACTGTAATCATCATGTAAAGCAGCCTCCTGTGAAATTACCTTGGGGCATTCATAAACAATAGAAAACCTTAGTGATTAATATGCTGATGGTATACTTAATGATAACTGAACCTGCGAGAGAAGTGGAAAGCAAATGCTTCCATTGGCTTAAAGGTCGTAAGACAACGTAGGTGACATCTCCTGTACATCATGTCATACCTCAAACACAGACTCTTGACTGGACTGTCTCTCTGTGTTTCACTTCATCGGGCTACAGAAGCCAACGGTTTCATCTGTAACCGTCACTAAGAAACACTGAGAGGCGAGTTCAAGCTCAAGAGACTGACAGTTGAGATACATTTTCAGAGTACAGGAAAGCCTGAAGGCAACATTAGTGCAAGTCTGGAGCAGTTATAATATTTCTACGCATGCAAAGGTTGATGGAAGAGATGCCAGAGAGCAGCTACAGAACTACATGTAGATGTGGCAGTGTATTGATTTGAGTTTGACTTTTAAAATAAATGAAAAGAGTATCGTATTGTGTTATATCAGTAATAAATGTTGGTGGTACAATGTTGACAACCTCTATCACCTACTAAACACAGAGACCCCTTCCTTATAAGACTGGTAGGATGGTAAATGCATGGCTTGACTTGAATAAACAACCTTCTTATTTCCTCTTCTCCAGGAACGAACGCACCTCCTGTGGATTGTAGCCCCAAGGCCCCACCCCTCCCTAAGGAACACAGAGCAAGGAAAGTTAATGACACATAAGGAATAACACTTTCATTTAGATACCACTTTCATTAGAATCAGAAAGAACATATACCAACATGAGACATCAGATACGTGTCTTTGCCATGTAATAACGTGCAATTCTACATTTCTGGCATGGCTGACATTAGCCTGGCTCCATGTCAAGAATTTGCGTGTGGAGTTGCTCTTGTTTCACTGCTCCTTCTCACGTAATATCATGAGATTGTGAGATAGCGCAGGGGCCTTTACATGCACAATGCTGGTATTACTTTGAATCACGCGATTGCATGAAAGGAGCAATGAGTGCAGAGTGAAAGACATTTTCCAATTCCCTGGAACCTCTTCAATCAGGATCACATACAATAAGTACAGGAATTTGTATTGGTGTCAGTGGTGCACAGATCTCACCTTGTAGGCGACTTTCCCAGCCTGCAGCACGTACAGCCTCTCAGGCAGAGCACCATACTTTATGGCGGTGACATTGTTCATTTCATCCACAACCACCGGACACAGGGGCTCCTTTTTAACCAGGATCTGTGCCGCAGACAGCCTGTCCTCCAGGCTCCGGTGCTGGTTGATGTCAAAGTTGTTGGTGAAGGCCCAGCCGTCTGAGGCAGAGATAAAGAATGAGATTTCACTGGAGTGACACTGAACGCAGCAGCACATAAAAGTTCAGGAGAATATTATCAATCTTTTTTTATGGTTGTTGCATAAGTGCAATCCAGCATCAAGGGTTAAAGCACTTTTATTACGGTGAACATTATACTGTTTTGCTAAAATACAATGTCAAAAGAAGACTTTATGAACACTTTTATAGTTTCATCATTGAATTAACTGATGCAATCATGCAAAAATTAAAAACTTAAATTGCAGCATTTAAAACTCCTCCACAGCAGGGACTTTTCATCAAGAAGTGAAGTGGTGAACACCATTGATAAATATAGACTGTACTGTATATTTGAGGCTAAAGAAAATCAAGTACTTTCAAGGTATACATCCATGTTCAAAACTTTTAAAGAGTTTATTTTTGTCCAATGTGCATGTTTAAGTATTTCAGGATAGTGCTCCTGAATTAGGTTTGCTTGTTTTCTTGCTTGACCTTCCCCTTGTAGATTTTGGATAAGTTTCATGATGAGAATGACTTCACCTGGCACAACTTTCACTCACCTGTTGAGTGTGCCTCGGCGATGTAGACTACCAGAAAGTCAGTCACATCGCTGAAGTCCTTGACGAGTTGCTTGAACTCCTCAAGTTTGTAGATAAACGGGGGTCAGGTGCAACTTCCAAAACTCAGCACCAGCGGCCTGTTGTCTGCAGAGAAAATACAGCTCAGAATTAACGACCAGAGAGAGATAGAGAACACCGAAGCACGAAAGCGTGAATCTCATAACGCACCTTTCAGGAACTTGCAAATACTTGTTTTCTCTCCCTCCATGTTGACCACGGGTGAGTCCGGAGCTTCTCCTCCTTCAAACGCCTCTTGTCCGAGAGACAACCACATGTGGTGAGAGGCGGTTTTGATGAAGTTCATAGATGTAAATGTCAGACCCCAATCTTCATACTTAAAGTTGGGATTCTGGGTCATGGTGGTCTTTTCACCCATTCTGAGGATTAGCTGCTTGGCGAGGCTTGGTGAAATAAAATGCATGATCCGGGTTAGGAGATTCATTAATATCATAAAGCAAAACAACCATACTGTCGTGAAATAGACCAGCAGTCTTTGCAAAAACATGCTTGCTCCTTGGTGGCGAACTCCTCTTTTGACAGCGTCTGTTACAAGACTGCCATCTGATTGTTAAACATGTCGGGTAACGCCCACTCGGCTCAAGTTTGATAACAGCTGCTTTCAAGGCCTCTTTGTGAGCTCGTATTTGCTAGTTCACAAGAAGCAAACGCTTCGGTGGTACACTGAAGTTGCCTTACAAAGTGAGGGTGAGTCCCATTCCCCCTAAAACGTCTCCTCGTTTATCCCCTACGCACTCCTTTCCTTTTTGATCCGTAAATTGATATAGACATTTCCATCTTACCGGACCTCCTAGAAATGATGTTACTTCAAGGTCTCCCTTTAGAAAGCTTTGTGCGAAGAAGAAGGAGTAGCCATACGACATAATGTAAATGCATGGGACCCCATCAGTCCAAAGCAAAAGGGAAAATGTCATTTGATTTCCAAGGACAGGCCTTGCTTTGGTTAGAAGTTGATCATCCCATGTGTGGCCTCAGCACCCTGAACATTACCCCGTTAACATTTCCTCATGAATGCATTTTAAGACCATGTATTTCCTACGCACATTTATGGAGGCCCATTTCTGCAAATGTGATGGGGAAAAAAAAGATCCTGTAAGTCATTATAATGAGAAACTTTCTCAAAATAATGAGTTAGTATCTCAAAATAATAACTTAGTATGTCAAAATAATGGGAAACTTTCTCAAAATAATGAGAAAGTGCGTTGTGTCCGAAATCATTCACTTATTCACTACTCCCTATACTCACTATCTAGGGAGTTCTTTGTAGAGGACTATATAGTGAGCTCATTGCCAAAATGAAAAAACACTTTCGGACACTACTCGGCTCATTTTCTCTGTGCCGTTAATTA
>NTHP01000025.1:921855-942468 GCA_003416845.1 Oplegnathus fasciatus
AATGTTAAAAACAATTCTGGTGTCTTGAATTAGACAGCAAAGTTAATGTCAGGTAGCCAAAGTGTGAGTCACTAACTATGATAGTCTTAAAGGCACTACAAACAATCGTCTGTTAGCTTATGTTAGCTTGCTGCAAAACAAACTGTTCTGCTATTTGTTTAATGTTACTTGTTTAAGGAAACTGTAGCGCGATTTTGGCAAGCCCGCTGGTGTCTTATTGTTGACTTAATGACTATGATAATCAATTCTAGTCAGCACATTAATTAAACTTAAAAAGATGATTTTAAAAGCATGTCGATATGATCTGTTTCTGTCAGCTACATTAAATCAGCAGTAGCCTATTGTCTTCAGTGTAAATGCTTGTTAAATACTCACTGTTTTGCCATTTTAATCAAGTTTAAATTATCTTAATAATTTTCTATTCGGTTTTCTTGCATCTCTCTCTCTCAGTCTCTCTCTCTCTCTCTCTCTCAGGAGTCGTTGAGGTCTTTAATGGTTCTGCCCTCCTCCACTGTACAATACAGGGAGTCAGTTTGTCAGACGGTCAAGGAGAGATGTTGTATTGTCCTTGTTGAATTTGTTTAATGTATTATTGCTTGTTTATTATTGTATCCAAATATATATGTATGTATGTATAATATATATATACACATATATATATAGCATATATAGCAACCAAGTTGAATTGCAAGACAGAAAGTAACATTTGGGTTGAATAAACTTTTAAAACTATAAGTACTTGGACAGAAAGTAGTATTTGGGTGGAATACTGCCTTGGTTGTACTTTTGCACTCATCCAAATTGCTAGGTGGCGCTGTTGCGAAAAACTAGGGTCCTAGAAATGCAGTCCTGAAACTGCAGCCTCCTGTACTGCAGGAACATAATATTGGCCAGATCAACGTCGGCTGGTGGACCATCCATAATAAATACCGGCTTGTATTTTTTGTGATAAATACATTTATACTGACTGTATTTTCCCAAATTAATAAATATAAAGTACTTTGTGGCCGTTTGTGTCGTGATGCGCTGCTCTCTCTCTTCTCGTCTGTTTGCCGTTTGTCTTTCAGCACAATGCATGATGGTATATAGGACTTGGTTAGTGACCATCCATAGACTGTATAAAATAGTGGACGTAGCTTCTGGGTCTGAAAAGTGAAGCCAATGCGGAAGTGCCTTAAACCTGCATTCTTTCTAATGGCCAGCAGGGGACGACCCCAATGGTTGCAAAAAGAAGTGGACTGCATGCAAGTCTATCTGAAAATAAGCCAACTTATCACTTGATTTATTACCTCAGTAAACACTTTCCAAATGAGTTTATGATCTCAATCACTAGTTTAAGTCTTCTTCAGTACAGCATGATGTTCATTTAGTAAATTAAATTACATTACAGGATCTTTTTTTTCATCACATTGGCGGAAATGGGCTTCCATACAACTAATTTTTTATACCGCAGCCGGATTTGCACGTTCAGAGAGGTGTTTACCTACCAAGCCGACATGATTCAGTGTTTGCCCAGGGCAAAACCAACATTTTATCCAATATTGACATTTTCTACAGACTTGTAATCGGGATACCACTACAACAAGAGTGGGACAGAGTTAGTTTAGCTAATTTACCATCAGTCACTTTGTGGTCTCTGCCTCTGTCGGTTGGGAGAGGTAACAGCCGCACCGGCCTATTTACTTGCCAAAAGACCGGGTATTTCCACCACTGACTTATCTGTAGTAATAATTCCAGGGTACAAGAGATTTAATAGCAGCCGCAGGCAGAGAGACTACAATACAAACTCACAATGAACAGTTAGCTTAGCTTTTACCCGCTCTCCACCGAAGCTAGCGGAGTGTGAGGGAGTCAACATGCGCACGCGCTGCGTCAGTTATTAACGGTTAATTCCATCACAACTGGCGCTGTCATGGCTAACGCTAGCTAGCTAATGTGTTAGCAAACAACTGCTTAGCTACTTAATTTGACTACATCTTAAGGCGACACAGGGCGGCATTCGCATCCCACTGCAGTCTTCTTCCTCGCCACGTGCTGAGTGTAAGTTTAATTTAAGTTCCATGGTTTGGTCTACCACCACCTGAAATGTAGAGTACTGGTTAGCTTGGTTAGCTAAGGTTAGGTCAAATGTTTCTATAACTACTACTGCTTTCTAATGCATTACTGTAGCTACTAACTAATGTAACGAAAAATCTGGCGCATGTATGCCATGACGGTGTTTTGATATATAAAGGTCAAAACATTTTCTGTCTCTGGCACACCTGCTTCACCATGGTCACCCCCCAGAGATGGATGTGTCATGTTTGCTGCATGAATTTTATTCTCAGAAAAACGGCATCTAGACCATGAAACTAAATCTCTTCTATATCTCATTGAACACTTAGTTACCACATGTATGGTGCATTTAGTTGCTATTTTATGCTATTTCAAATTCCAAGTAAATGCCACTTAAAATGGACTCAGACAAAAATGAGGATATGAGCTATCAGCTGTTCTAAATGATTCAGTCTGTGTCCTTTCCTTGGCTTTCCTCACTTCCTTTCCTTGCTAGCAGGTAAGACCACCATATTGTTTCATATTAACATGATATGTATTTGAATGTGTGCACTGTACTTGATGGGAACTTGTGCACTCTAATGCACAGAGAGTGGGAAGATTTGGAAGTATCAATAGGGATCCAGGTCTCATTTTTGCCCAGGGCCCCTAATCTGCCCATATTCCTTACAAGCAGGAAAAAATAATTGGTACACGTCCCAGCAGTTCATGTAACATGTAGGAAATTTGAAAAGAACTCAAAACTCACATCAGTCATAAGCTATTGAATGACTTGAAAGTTAAAGCTGTGGATTCTATACATTTCTTTTACTTTTTGGTTGCATGTGAAAAATAGACATAATACGTAAAAGCACCCTAACAGAATCCTGTTGCATGTAACTGTGTATGTGTGCCAGGCTTATGAAAAAGGTTATACTTACTACATCTACAGGGCCTGTATGTGGCAGTCACCATGTTATAATAATACCCAAGTTCTCTCTCTGTCTCTCTTTATCCTGCTAAAGGGCATATCTGAGTACCTCTGGACTCAAGCACTCATATTTCCAACAGCACGCGAAGGCAGCATCAGATCCAGTTATTCCAGTCGCGCCTCAGATTGTACCGACAGAACAAAGCAAACAGACCCCACCACACCTCTTCCACAACATTTATATATTTTCACTCGACAGTTTGTTTCACCCGCCTTGTATTTGCATAACAATAACCAAGTGTGTCATTACTGACAGTCACCTCTGACCTGAATTAGACTTTTCCCTTCCACGTAAAGGCCATTAGATGGCGATACAGAACAGCATTTCCCACATACAAATACTGTTCTAGATGAACGCCAGCTCTCTCAGCACTCGGTTTATCATAGGAAAGAACAATTTAGCGCGTGATTGTGAACATTGGGAAGACTTGGGAGAAAATTCTTTATTTTTAAACCTGTTTTTACTCAGTAAGTCCAATTTTAAAGCCATTATTCAAAAGATATCCAGGCGATCGTTTTGATCAGTAGAATAATTCAAACAATAAATAATTCAGGGTATCATGCGGTTTAAATAATGTAGGCAGCTCAAACAAAACAACAGCACATGCTGAACAAAATGCCCCTCTGTTCTAATAAACTCTGTTAGTTCCTTTCACATTTTCATTCACGTTTTTTGTGGAATAATAGCCTATCCAATTATTAACCTAATTATATTCTAATTATTAGAATTCACATCCCATTTTCTTTCTCATTTCCCCCATCCATCTCTCTATGCCTTAAAACTGGATGGAAACCAAACAGAATAGAATAAAATAATGAGAGCTGCCGTCTTACTCCAGAGTGCACAGACTACATTGCCTAATAAAAATCGCAATGTCCTGTATTTATATGAAAGTCCACAAAGAACTGTGATGCACTTTATAGCATGATTACTTTCATCTTTCCGAGGTTATGCGGCATAAAACAGTGAATTTGAGCGATATTTTATTAAATGTAGTTGTATATAGTCTCTCGATCATATACATGTTTAGTAACAAAGCAGAGCAATGGCTGTTATGATTTGATCAGTGTGATCAGTTTTACATGTTTTTACATCGAGCTTTGAAGGCGGGGTACACGCCGAGCATCGTAGCATGCGCGCATGCAGGCGCTCACAAACCCCACATCCAAGCTCAGAGCTACAAACACAGCACGTCTTGATCCAGATCTTATCCTCCCACAGAAACACGGACACAGTCTTCATTGGTGCTCCTGAATCCTGCGGAGCTATCGGGTGTCAATCAGAGAGGGAGAGGGAGAGAGAGAGAGAGAGAGAGAGAGAGAGAGAGAGAGAGAGAGAGAGAGAGACATGGGATGCTGATGACTGATCCTCACTGAGAGGATGCTATCGATCAGGCTTGCAGATGCTTCTTTCCCCTCCAGTTTGATCAACATGCTGATGTGCGCAATTAGACTTGTTCTGCTCCTCATTGGCTAATTGGATAAGGTAGGTGTTGCCCTTCCCTGAAGTTGAATCGTTTTGTCCAACGTGTTGATTTTTTCCTGTTTAAATAAATGCATGGTTGCGTGGGGAAAACAAACCGGTTGTCTTCGTGTTGATGCAGTTTGCAGTGATTCAGTTATTTGTCTTTTCATGTGCGCAGGTAATGTGAGCAGCGACTGCTGCACACTGCATGGGAAAGCCGAGTCATCAATGCAGAACTCCTCAGCGCTGTTCGGGATGGTCAGCCACTGTCAGACCCCAACTTTCACGGACTTCACCGGCTTGTCACTCGCCGTGTACGGCAGCAAGGCAGACATCTGCACGCGGCGAGCCGGCAGCGGTGGTTTTGGATCTCAGATCTGCCGGAGCCCCCATGACACCCCGACTCACATGAACTGCGCCAGCCCGAAGAGACTCATCGCGTCCGAGGAAAAGGCGCATCTGTCAGCCAAAGCCCCGCGCTCGTGCCTCACGCTCCCACCCGTGCAAGGTAAGGTCCCGTAGGTCCAACCGTGGGCACGAGCCCTGTACGAGTCTGTAATTGATGCTGTTGAGGTGATTGGAGGCAGAAAAGTTGATTAACAAAGTTGATTTGCAAGTTGAGTGATTTCTGAACATGGCGGGTGAATTGTAATAACATTTAATGTACTGATGATTATTTATTGCGCTCATTAAAACAAACTATGAGGATAACAATAACAAATTCAGTCAAACAGCAGCTGTGTCAGCCTTGCCAGTTTGACCAATTAGCAGCTCCAGGTGATTTGAGACTGATAGAAGTCGTCATCTAAAATAATGCTGCTTCCATCTGGGCTCCTCAAGAGCATCCTTTGATGCAGCTGTACTGTGTATTTGTGTTGAGAGCCCTTGTGTTTGCAGTTGTGGATTAGGTCGGTTAATTAAACCCAGAGCTCTCTTTGGATCCGTGGCCAATTCATAAATAACACCAGAATCAAAGTCTCTCTTGCACACAAAGGCCATGTGAAGAGATGTACAGTATGTGGAATAACTGCCAAGCAAGTGCGCATTTCCTATGGATGTTAACAAGGCATGGCAGCGTTTAGTTCACGGGAAGATTAGTGTGATATTGGCTCATTTAGTTAAATATGAAAAACTTGGCAAAAACAATATTTTAATGAATAATTAATTTAGATTTTCTTTTCTGTTTTTTATCTCAATTTTATCTCAATATTAATCTTAAAAATAATTGAGTCTATATGCTCAAATTGCTCAAAATTCACATTTGAATCTCCCTTGGTGCCTTACAAAATAAAGTTAAATAAACTTTGACATGGGCTCATCTGTGAAAGTGAAAACTTTAAAACAATTACATAGATGAAATGAACACTGTCATACAGATAGCAGCCAGAGTGGAAACTGGGCTTTGAGTCTCTGTGGAAGCCTGCTCCATCCTGTTTAGACAGAGTGTTGTTGTGAGAGGGCGGAGGTAATTACAGCCCCGTCCTAAATTATGATTAGACGGAACAGACTTTTATATTAGCAATCATCCTTGCAGCAAGAAGAGGATCAACGGATTTGATTATTGTTTCTTCTTGCTAAACACAAACCATATGTCTGCTGAATGTGTCTCAGCATTTATGAGTTTGGTTGGAGCGCAGTTGTGCCCTCAGCCCTCCATCCCCAGCATCCCCGACCAGAATGAATCGTCTCATTGTCTTTGTGACGCTTTTGAACTCGCTTCCCGTAAATTGTGGGAATGCAAGATGTGTTATGTGTTTGTGGATTATGTTGTGCAGATTAACATTGAAGCAGACACACACATATCTGTTTGTTTGGTTCTGACTCTGCGAGGCAAATGAGTGATGTTTTAATAATTTCAATATTTTGTGGGTTTATGAATTAAAATAGTTTTCAGCCTCCTTTTGGGGGTGCAAAATAACATCTACTTCCTTAAGCACATACTGATCCAACTGCACACCAAAACATATTACACATTCACAATTGGCTGTTCTTTTTGACATTATATCTGACTGTAATATTTCAATAATGAAAAGTTTTATTCACTTCAACTTTCACTCCTAATGTTGCTGTATCTATCCCATAAGGATATGCACTATATTCCAGGCATTTTTGTGTTGGTTTATAGTCTCTTATGGTGAGCATGGAGTATGAAAGTGATCTCAGTACTCATCAGTCTTTTGTATCATGCCTCATTTCAGGCTGATCGTATTACATACTCCCATTTGGGGACAGAGCTGGAGTTTAAACTGCATTCTCAACCATTACTTTAGATTTATACTGAAAGGAATCTCTGAACAAACACACACTGTAATATTTATCCTGATGGAAGTGAGACAGTGGAGGAAGAACTTACCTCAGACGGGAGATTCCTGACCTTTAATTGTGTACCCTGTGATTGCAAAATGTGAACGATTACTCAGTGATAAATGTGATAAAATATAGTGCACTGCTGATGTCTCATCAATGTAGGATTTTTTTTGAGGGGGGAGGGAAGCTGTAGTGTGTACCAGGATGTACTCTGAGACATTTGCATTCAGTGCTGCTCTGATGATTTCCTAATAACTTCCAAAAATGCAAATCTACGCTGTATATGAACTTTTTATTATGTCAGCGTGTGTGCATCCATGTGTGTTTAAGTGTACAAATGAGTGAGAGAGAGAGAGTGAGAGTGAGAGCGAGAGAGAGAGCGAGAGAGAGAGCGAGAGCGAGAGAGAGAGCTATGAAGGAGTGAGTTACAGAGCTGAGGTGCCGTTGTGTCAGTAGACTCTCGATGCAGACTTGGATTCGAATTTTACGGGCCAGGTATCCTGAATGAAAAAATAATTCAACATTTATTCAAAACCCTTAGCTGTTTCTGTGCAACCTCACCGTCGCTGTGCCTTCGCATTTTAAGAAATGTTCCCAGCATAAATCCGTGGAAAATTATTCTATATTTTTCTTTACATCAATTTGACCGAAGCACAAATCACAGTGGCTTATGTCACACCTGGTGCGTAGGTTTGGAAACGATGTGTATTGCTCTTTCGTGAGTGGAACAGCGGCTGATCATCCTTACACTGCGAGTCCACTGTGCTATAAATATTGGTGCCCACCAGCAAAGAAAATATTTTGCTTGCAAAGAAAAACACTTGACCCCTCTTGAAAAAGAATATCAGGTTTGAATGGAGTGTGTACTCTAGCATCATTCGATACCTTACTAAAGTTTCTCCTGGCCGGGACAAGCTGCCGAGTCTGTGAGCTTATTTCAGGAAAATGTTTGAGTTAGAGGAGTGTGCTGGAGTCCCACACTCTCAGATAAATGCAGAGGTCTGTCTGTTGATTCAGCCTGTGAAAAGATGAGTAATGGGCTTTTGGATTTAATCATTGTTGGGACTTTTTACATTTCTATGGCTATTTCTTGTTGTCTTCTGCCAATACACATCATTGTGACATGTTTTCTATAAACCTGTACATACAATATTTACACATACACACCTGCACACAAACCCACCAGCATCCATTGCTAATACATACAGACACTGTGCCAGCATGTGCTGAACACACACACTAAGCACACATGCCACACATTGACATTGATTCACACACATGTGTATTAAACACACACACTTTTTTGTGGTCAAGTGGCATTGGCACCAATGTTGAATTTCCTCAAAGTGACTTAGTTTCCTGTGTTTTCCCCTGCAGCATTTGTAGACGTCAGACTGCGGGGCGATAATCTGACTGTTATGAGAAACAACCGACCATTATAGCTCCACTTTGAGCCTCTGCAGTGTCAAATGCTTAATGACAGCTTCCCAGTGGCTTGTGAATAGTTCTGGTTGTGTGTGTGCAGAGAAACACATTAAGTGCGTTTGGTAACGTCACTTGTTCTAATCAAACTATGTGGTTTATTCATTATTTTTCTTTGTAGACAGAGAAGCGGGCAGTTAGTATACATTTTCTCTGTAAGACAGTAGAAATGCTGCATGGGATGGATTTCATCATTACTTTGGAAGCCTATGTTCCAAATATATACGTGTATATATATATGTATGTATATATGTATGTATGTGTGTATATATATATATATATATATATAATTCATTATCAACGTAATAAAAAATATGGCACTCAGCCTAACCTACAGGGGAACTGGTGTTCACATTTAAAATATCTGTGTTCCATATTCCTTCTTGGGTAGTTGTCTAGAGACTTTCATCTGAGTAAATCTTCAGATTTGTGTCACATAAAATGTTTATACAGCCATAATTCTGGGGAAATGTTTGCTTCAGCTGTTTCAAAGGGTTTTGAATTTCTTAAATTGCCTTGGACTTCAGGCTTATAATTGCTTCAAGTTTGGCTTTGATTTATGCACAGATCATATTATTTATTCATCTTGGATCTCAGTAATTTTTTTTGGTTTTGGCTCTTGAGCCAGTTGTCATTTGTGACACTGTTATACCCATTTTGCTGAATCAGGAATGTGACCGTAGTCTTTGTCAGTGATTCAAGAGTTTGTTAAGTGGTGGTTTTTTAACTCGTTGCTTAATGTTGAAAAGAACAAAGAGATGGTACTAGATCCTAAATCTTTAGAAATGTATCCCTAATGGATGGATTGATCACCAGGGGGAAATGATTGAGCAGGGTTCGGGTTAGGTGACGCAGTGCAAATATTTAGGTGTGAATTTGGACCACAGTTTAAATTAGGGGCACCATGTTAATATTTTATGATCTTAAATCAATCCTTGTTTGAGCTACCTATGTATAGTAGATTAAGGCTCTGTGGAGTAAATAAGAGCATTATAATGATGTTCTCCCATGTTGCGACTAATGAATCAGTAATTCATTATGGTGTCTTTGATCTTTAGTTTGGCAATCTAACTGTGACATTAAAATTTCTAGAAAAGTCCAGAATGTGATAAGAAGACAAGGGAAAATCGAATATCCAACATCTTTACAGGAGATATTTGAAGAAAAAACAGTTAAGCAAGCCATACGCCATGGGCGGATCTTACGGAGGGGCAGGGGGGTCCGGACCCTCCCTTCCTGGGAAAAACATGAGTTGTCCCCCTCAACATATCATTGTAAACATTGCTGTATAATTTTAAATAATATAATAATATGCATCGAAAGCACTTGTGCTAATTATAGCCGCAAAACAATGCATTTTTAAGTTTCAAAAGATTGCGTCCCCCCTCATACGCCTCACAGTGGTTTGGTCCCATCCGCCAAACCCCACACATGTTAGCCCTTGAACACTCACAACCATTAAGTTATCTACCTATCAGTTATCCAGTATATATAGTCCAACGTTTCCGCTGGTAACGTTTTGCCATGGTAGGCTGCTAAATCACAAAAGAAAACAAAACATTCCGCGATCAATCATCTGATCTGCTTCCTCAATACATGCGCGGTTGTTGTTGCTGCGCAACGCGTTTGTTACTCTACCCTCCCTCACGCTCACATTACAAAATCCAGTCAGTTCATTTTCCAAGTTAATGGCACAATTTTAAAGAAAGTGAGCTTACTCAGATATTTTCCAAGGAAAAGAAAAGCAGAAAATACCGGTCTGGAGAATGACGTGCACAGTCAGCTAATGCAACCTGGTTTATTGACCAACAGACCCATCTCTCTGTCGGTTTTTTGAAAACCTAAAAGTTGCAACCCCCTGCAACTAAAAATATCGAAAAGGCACAGAGGGGGGTTCCCCTCTCTAACAAATCATCTTTGGCCGAGGTTACAGACATTCCACAGGAAACACTACAGTAGTAATTAGGGTTTACATTTAATACATTATTACAATATATTATTAACTGTTACAACAGTACTTTTGGCAGCACCTTTGGTGTCCCCGTCAGGAATTGCTCTTAGGAAATATTTATGTTTACTGACCCTCAAAAATTGAAATGAAATGTCCACCCTTGCCAAAGTCATGTGTTTTACAAAGAATATGAGCTTTTGCCATTGGCAGAAGGTATAGGCTTACATTAAGCATAAATGTTCCTTAGTGCAACAGTAAAACGGGGGTTAGTATTCTTTTATACTGTATTTAATTTACATATTAGATTGGTTGTTAGTTGTTATTCTATCTATTGCAATGTTGCACATTGCATTTTTTAAAAACGTATTTAAAATACTTTGTGTGATTTGATATTTGAATGATTGTATTTTTATTTATACTCAAAGCAAAGCAAATCATGCCACTTTAACATTTACATTTGTTCGTCTTATTTGGATTATAACAATATGATCATTCCTTTCTTATCCCGAAGCAAATACAATTTTTTTTCCTTGCTGAATCATAAGTAAGACACTGAATCCCTGCCACCTCTGCAGATCTCTTCACAGTGGAAAAGAGAATACGTCAGCTTGAGCACCAAAATATATATTTATTAAGTACAGTTCTCAGAGGATCTCAAAATCACCCTCTGTCAATATACCAAAAGGTTTGTAGCAGCAAGGCAAGGTTATAGCAGCTATTCCTCCCAGATGTTGAGAAAGACAGATCAACCCTCAGAGGAAACATTTTGCTGTCACTGCTGCTAAAAGAGATTTGACCTTTTATTGAACTTGTGGTTCACTAAGTTTCACGGCCGAGGTTAACCGAGAACATTTTTGTACCAGATTGTGAAAAGGTTATACAGCACATTTTTTGGCATTACTTGTCAGTTTGCTGTCATATTTTACAAATAATTTGTCAACAGAAACCGACTAACAAACAACCACACATCCTCTCTTTCTGCATTTGTGCCTCTTAAATCATGTGGAACTATACATGCGGGTCTGTTTATGTATATCAAAGTAGTATAGTGATAGTAACATTCTTTTCACAAGTTTTCTCACCAGTCAGTACATTCACATGAGCCAAAGAGAGCGCTTCAGCCCACGTCTTTGTGTCTTGTATGAGCTCAGCAGTGAGTTATGGGTAAATGCGAGGGTGCTGCCTGGGAAGGGTGTTTCAGGGTGTAATGTTTGCAGCATGTTCCATTGATTCATAAAGCTGAAGCCCGGTGATGATTCCACAACGGTATTCCCGTAAACCTCTGTCTGGCTGAGAAGCTGACGGGGGAATGCTGGGTAATGGAATGAGAGCGCTTCCTGAGTCACAGCCACTAGAGAGGGAGAGTGAGAGAACACCCCTGGTCTGGCATCTGTTTGGCTGAATCACCTCAATCAAACTTGGCCAGGAATACACATGACGTGTGTGGAAATAGGAGATAAGTGGCAGAGGAGGAGATGAGTGTTGCATCAGCTTGACTGAGGCTGGGTTCAAAGAGAGAGAAGGAGATTTATGGGAGGTTGTGACTGTTTCTGCTTGAGTATCTTCTGATTAGTCCTCAGAAGTTGCAAAATGAGCATTTGCATGTATGAACACACAAACAAACAGACACAAAACTTAGGATTTTAGCCCTGCTGCCTCTCCGCTGTCCTTTTCCTTCTCCGTATCCAGTGTCAGTCAGGTCAAATGTTCTCATTCTTATGTGACCAGTGTGGTATGACTATGGCATTTCACTGTAACCAAAGGCATTCTGACTTTAATTCTGCCAATGAATCCAACCAGTCACACAGCAAAAATATGATCTGGTTTGAGTAAGTGTCGAAATATCACTGGAATACCAGAAGAAATGTGCTCTGGGCCTCAGTTTAATCAAGAAAAAGCTGCAGAGTTGGCTCAGATATGTCATCATAAAAATGTATTTTTAGTCTAAACCTTGCCTTGAGAAGCACTCACAAAGTTTCATGCACCACACTTTCACTGACGAGGGGAATAAGCTGCCAGGTTTTGTGAATTAGACCAGATTTGTTTTACCTTTTTAACTACTTGTAGCAAAGATAAAGACACGTCTCTGCTTCTCTCTGATTCTTTTCACTTGGACAGACATGCCACAGCTGACCACATGTCTATAGAGTCTGTATTACTCATGCATTTTCAGACAGCAGCGACTCCTCTCGCAGACCTCTCTGTGTATGACTTAGCACACGGGTGGGTTTTTGATTTACATCTCGGCTGTGCCACTTGCTGTTCTTGGCTCGGCGCTGCTGTGTTTCATCAAAGAAAAATCCGCTCCACTCTGACTGTGGCAGTTAAGACGGCCGTCCGCCGCTGCGCTGCCTCTGCCAGAGCGGGGCCGTGAGCTGACTGGGCCCTCGCAGCTGTCAGCTGGAGAGAGACAGAAAGAGAGAGAGAGAGAGAGAGATGGCAGGAGAGAGATGTGGCCATTAGGATCAGGGCTTCACTGACCTCCCTAAACAAGCTGCAAGAACACAGTTTATTTGAGTGTGAAAGGGCAGTTTTGGACATCTGAGTCAATCATGAGGAGGCGCCTATTTCATTTTTTCCACCAGAGCATGCTACTACTGTATCAGCAATTTATTTCCTTTTAACTGTGATCAAGATATGAGTAACATTCACAACACGTAATAGTTGCTAAGTGTGCATCAGAGCTTTGTAAACAGATCGGCATTTAAAACTGCTACAGCAACAGTTTCAAATGCTCGAATGCTCAGGCTCCACTTGTTTAAATGGTGTCTGAAATGGCCCTTTTTTTCTCTTTTCTTTTTTTTTACAAGGCTGGGCATGCTGGAGATTAATCAGCCAGCCAATCAAACATTGGCTTCAACTGAGTGGTCAAAAACAAATGGGCAAACATGATGCGAACCGAGGCTGTTTTAATGCCTTCATTAGAGCGGAGGAGAGAGCAGCCAAAAAGCTTGAGTTTTATCCTCTCTCTTGTTCTCTCTCCATCTCTGCCAGGAAGCTGCCATGGGGCAGTGCCCAGTCAGCTCACTGCACCATTGGCTGGCTCTGCCCCAGAGGACTATGAAAGACATTATAAAGTCTAATAGTGCAGTTTATATACTTTATTAGTGCTTGTTAATAGAAGCCCAGCATTCTGGAAGAATTACTTATTCTCTAGTCATGTGCAATGCAATCCAGCCCCTGCGCTGTATTAACTTGCTCACCAGGACTAATAAGTGCACAAAGGAACGACGGAATAAAGGTTGCTTAGAGAAAAAGAACTCTTGCTCGTCTGTGAATGATGTGGGTCGACATCAATCACAGACCCCGAGCGTGACAACTTGCACTTCTGTACTCTGATGATTTGGACTCAAGATATTCGTATGTGCATTATATCTTGGCAGATACAGATCTGTACGCATTATTGTCCTAAATAGAGAGCCAAGTTTCATCACACAGAGTCAATATCTATTGAATTATTCTTTCAGTGATATATTTTAAAGCACTGGCAAGCAAATCTTTGAGTCAAAATGTATTATAGGTTATGTATTGCTGCAAGTCAAGACCTCTAATGTTCCATCAGCGCAGAGAGTGATATCATCCTGTTCATCCAGTGTCAGCACACGGGCAGCATTATAGCACAGGTGGACTGGTGTTTTGTCACAATGTTTCTTTTTTAGTAGCAAATCTGGACAGCACAGTGCTACATGATGAGAGGAAGTGGGGGATTTTGGGAAAGTGAGGCTGGTGCCCTGTTCAGGTTAATGCTTGTAAGTCCAAGTTGCAGGGAGCTGGGAGCCTGGCCAGGCCGACTCTGGATGTTAATAAAGTTTAGAGGCTCTATGCCAGCACTGTGATCTGTAATGCTTAGGGTTATTTTTACAGACTTTTTACAGACAATTATATTTGAAAGGGAAGGCTGTTTTTCAGTGGGCTAATATCAGAGCAAGGAGATAAAGTATGTGATAAGAAGATGCAATTTCCCATGATGTGATGCTGTGGAGCGTGGAGTGAGGTTTTTTTCATTGTGTGGGAATATCTTTTGTATGAGAACTCCCCATGTATTTAACTGGAACAGCAAACAAGACAATAGTACTTTTGACTTGTATTATTTTACTAAAGGTTTGTTAAAAGTGAAAAAAGTTTATTTTCCCAAGAATGCTCTGCTTCATCATAGCCACACACCCTAACGCCTGGTAGTTGTCCAACTACAACCATAGACAGATGGATGTTGAGTGCCTAAAGGGCGCTTTGACAACATTTTTAAAGGGGATTGTTGATTCATATTCCAAGGATTGTCTGTTTATTCTGTCTGTCACATGTCAATGTCTTTGTTTAATCATCTTTGACGGACTGGTTGCCGAACAGGGAGTTGAAGGAATCTAAGATCACATTGGCCTGTAGTTGCCGTGCTGATGTCGTTGCCTACCAGAGATGTCGGCTTGATTTCAACCTCTGGAACTGAAAACCACATCTCGCACAGATGAGCTGGTTGCTCTGTCCAGAAATTTCCACTGGAAACAGTAGAGACATCTGTTATCTTCTGGCTCCTGTAGTATCTGTCTGCTTTACATTCTCTTCATCAAATTGCATTTGAAAGAAAGCTGTGCAGTTTTCATTTGGCAGCGTAATCCTAAATGAGGAAACAATTCTGCTTTTAGCTGTTTTGTTGAAGACAATCAGTTCTGTTCTTCTTTGATTTACTGTTGCCAGGATTAAATGTAGGACCCCTTTAGTCCATTTGAACTAAGGCTCATATGAGCTGTGCAGTAAGTGTGTTAAATGGATCCATATTACACTGAGTAATAGCCTCAGTATGCACTCTTCATTAACATGCTTAACATTCCCCCCAAGACCCAGAAGTCGGCTTCTATAATACACTGCTTAACACAAACATCATGTTGGACACTGAGGATCTCTTATGGGGCTCGTTGTTGGCAGTTTTAGTAGTGAGCAGATTTGGCCGGTGTGTGTATTTGTGTGTATGTGTGCTAATGTTTGGGTCAAAGTGGAGGACAAGATGGACACGTTCATGAACTCTGAACATAAAAACCTTGAAAAGTTAATAAAAGAAACACACACTTTTTTGCCAGCTAATTAGAGCAGAGATCCAACAGAAAAAGAGGTTAATACATTGCAGTGCAAAATGTTATTGTTTTTAGCTTTTATTTTTTATTTTTTGGCTTGAGGATGAAATCTGTTGCAACACTGGTCAGCCACTTGTTGCATGTTTCCAAAACGGGACACGCAACTTTGTTTTTGAAAGTAAGAAATCTCAATACTTGGCAAAGTACATGCTGAGCCACTGATATTTTTCAACGACTGAATCAATCACCAAAGCGATATTATGGTCATTTAATGCTTTGAGACATTTGAAGACATATTTGATATCTGTGTGTGTTTCTGCATCAGTGTATTTGCACACACTACGTGTGATTAGGTATTTGTGGGTGTATACACGCAGATGTCTGTTGGATTTCTTTCATATTTAATAAAAACGGTGGTGGTGGGCAGGTTATGTTAAAAATGGAAGTTAAAAGATTTGAGCCTAATGGGAACCAGCGCGTAGCTGTCCTAGCTGGCTTGACATTTACAGCCGTTTCCCCCAGCTCAGCGCTCAACCTTTACGACGAAGCCAAAACCCATCAAGAGAGGCTTCACTCACCTTAAAACTGATACGCTGAGATTCTTGGATCCTCACAGACAAGACACATGGGTTCACACGGCTTCAGTAACCAATAAAACCTTCCCGCAGCAGGAAATGTCTCTTATATATCACCAGGAGTTTTTGACAAGAATATTTAGGATGAGTACCTGGCTTTCTCCCCAGTATGTCCTCACTGAAGCTGAGTCACAGATTTAGAGGACGGATAGAGGGAGTGAAGAAAGGAGAGGAGAGCGAGATTTCTCTCTTCTCTCCTTTCTGTTTATCTAACTTTTGTCCTTAAAAAGTCAGCTCACAGCACATGTTGACTAATACCGATAAAAAGCCTAATCAAGCACTTTCAGCTCGTATCGACAGTGATCTAATAGGCATGTGTTTGAAAGTTGAAATGAATTAGGCAGCGTCAGAGCCGTGACAGCCAGGTGCTGAGCACTTGGCCTAGCAAACTGGAGCCTCAGCCAATTGGAAAATGCTTTGCAGAATTTATCTGCACCCTTCTCCCTTGACAAATTATTTTATTGTTCCCACACAGTTGGTTTTCATTTAGTCTTTTGGCTAATGAAAGGCTGAGAGCATGTGGGCTATTGTTATTCCTTTATTCAGCATAGATACTCTGACTGGAAGTGTTCACATCTGATAGTACACTCCCATGCAATAGAAACCAACCAAAACATAACACACAGAAGGTACACAAATGTACACAGATGGTACGCCGAGTTGGAAACTTTAGTATATGGCATATGAAGGACAATCTTGATATGCTTATTACTTTATATGTGCTGTAAGTACCTCTGTGGCATGACCTTAGTGACTGTCTGTCAAACGGGGTAATGCTGCTTCCTGAAGGAACAACTTCTGTACAATCTCCCCTCAGCGAACTCCAAACCTCCCCGCTCCAAAACCTTTAATCACATTATTCAGTGTGTCTCATGTACCCGGACTAGTAGATGCTGTGTGAGAGCTGCAGATGGGAGAGATAGGGTGAAACTCGCCTCGCGTCCGAGCCTTGCACTCTGCCTGACCTGAGCTCAGTACAGCAGGACTAGGCTGCTAATCTTTAACAAATGCTGGGAGTCTCCATGACCGGGCCCTTGCTGAGATGGCTTAGTCAAAACAGCCGCGCTGCTCCTGAACACAACCTCAGCCTCTAGCTTAATTCAAACGCTGATTAACTAACAAATACCTGCTGCTTGTTCCACAGCATTACACAGCCCGGTGCATTCTGCAGTGCTCCATGGAGTTTGACAGTGTGTTTGCTGTCCTGAAGAGGAACACACAGGCCTACTGTGTTACAGGCTTTTCGGGATTTGTTGGCATAATGATGTAGGACATGTTAAGTGAACTGAAGCATAGAAATACTGCTCTAAATGAAGCGAGTTTTATTGTTTAATCTGTCATTATATTTTTCAGGGATAAGAAAAGAACTATATAAATAAAAGTCCAGCATTGTTACTGCGCCGCATTGTGAAAACCTGTGGTATTTTATATAATGGGATACAAACAAAGCAAAAAAAAATTTATACAACAAATAGACATGTTTTCTTTTCTCCCTGTAAGCATTTGTTACACTTAAATTGTGATTTACATTTACTGTGAAAATAAATCACCAAAATCAGCAAGTACCAATTCACACTGACAACCATAAACTAAACAGCCAAGATTTTGACCGTCTGGCTTGAATTGAATGATTTTTTCGATTAAGATGATAGCTGGCTTGGTAGCAGAGTTGCGTCATCACAGCGCCTACTGCCAACTGACTTGACGGGTAAAAGCAAAACAAATATTCTTAGCAGATGATACTGGTAGAAATGATGAAAGATGGCCTTTTTGTCCAGTTTCAAGTTTCATTGGTGTCCTGTTCTTAATCACCCCCAACCCCCAACCTCTCTCACTTCCCATGTTTCAAAGTTTCTAAGAACATTTCCCATTCCACCTGAACACAACAGTACCACCAACACTTATTGGACACGACTCTGCCTCGTCTACTCATACACTGTCACTGTTAACGTGGGCCTCGCCACATTTTCGGACCACTTTGGACTTGAAAAAAACACCATGCAGTTCAAGCTTCTTGCCAGGCTCAGGCACGAAGTCGGACTTTGTAAATGGAACAGTTGGCACACCTGACACGTTGAATTAAGCATCACCACTTGTGCTGTGACTCGTCTTTGAGAAATATCTGAATGTTCCAAGTATGTTTTAAGTATTTAAAATGACCTTGATGCAGAACATAATTGTGAAATGTAAAAGTATGTATTAGTTAGAGTAAGTTTATTTTTAAGAGTCATTTTTATGCTTCTATGGTGCTTTGATTGTCTTGGTACTCATATCTGATTGGACATACTAAATGGCAGCGTATTACTGGCGTCTGGCATAAACTGCCAGTACGTGTTTTTTTTTATTATTTGTAAATTTTTTGAGAAGGATTTAATACACTGGGAACAATAAATCTTCCACAATTTTTGCAATAACAGTCATTATTGTTCTTAAGAATGCTGCTTTTTATTCCAACTAGAAAAAAATGGAAGTTCAACAATAACTATAAACTCAGTAGAATGAATTTGAAAAAATGAAGCTTAGCAAGGATGTACTTTCATTTGAGGGCTAGCAAAGGCTGCAGTTAAAGAAATATTAAATGTATAGCCCCTAAAACCGCAATTCAACAAAAGTCAACAGGACTTGTTAGCTGTGTCCTTGATGGCTTTAGCTGTAAATGTAAATGCACAGTTTACCACAGCGCCTACTTTTACAGGGCCAGACCTGTCATTTGACACGCAAATATGACCAATCTAGGCCACTGTAAAGATGCCAGTCTTCTACAAGCCTCAAGAGCTCTGAGCCATGAAGGAGTCCAGCGAGAGAGGCAAAGCATCAGTATATGTACACTGCAGCCTGCCAAAGTACACTCATTTAACAGCACAAAAAGACTTGCACTGAGAACCTGCATGTTTATGTTAGGGATGATGTAAAATGGCCAGAATTCATATTTCACATCAAATTTCTCTTTTAAGATGGCTTCTCTCAATTTTTACGTGCAAGGAAACAAACATTTGCATTTCAAAGTTCTTCAAATAAAAATAAATGAAAAGCAAACCCTTTTATGGGTTTGGAGACTATATTGGAAAACAGGTCAGGGGCGAAATGAATATTTTTTATGGTTCGTAAAAGAGCTTCACAATGAATGCCAGGTTATGTGAAAGGCTTGACACATGGTACAGGCCAGAGCCCTTCGAGGTTCCCTCTTTATTCAGCCTTTACACTCTCGGGCCAAGAGCAGCCAAACAACACACATGGCAGAGGCCAGGATGATGATGAAGAATGATTTCTTTATTTCTGCTCGTTATCGTCTGATTAGGCTCCTTCTCACCACAGGCCCATCCAAAAATCTATCAACTAACGACCTTCACTTTTTCCTTTTGGGTTTATCACACTCTGGTTGATGTATAATCAACTCAATACTCAGAGCCATTCCAGTTTGCTGGAACTGAACCAGGGACGTTGCAATCGCAGTATAGGGTATGTATCTATATACTGTATACACGCATTAATGTGCATACATTATGATTTAATATGAACAGATGTAGTTTTTACTAAATTAAGCTCTAATTGTATATGTCTATGGGACTACTGTATATGCACACATGCTGTATACTGAAATATATGTGAACTACAACAAATTTAAATGTCATGAGATATGTATGTATATTTTTTCCACATTATTACCTGGACTTCATGTAGTTTGGCTAGTTTCGTATAATACACCACGTGTTCTGTATATGACATACATTTACATGTCATATACAAAACATTTTGGGACCTAAACTAGTATGTACAAAGCAAAGTACAAGTAGGATCTGTGGGAACCCTCATTTATTATCAGTGCACGCTCACCTTAGATGACATTCTTGGTCTACAAGTGATAGATGATGTGTATTGTCTCTTGTTGACAGTTTGCATCGCGTGTCTTTGTCCCACATGTGTCAGGATACACTGTAAAACTATGAGTTCTCGTTAAAGCACCTAATTCAATCATACTTGTCCCCTTTCATATACTGTTTTTAGTTATTGTGATGTTACTAAAGGTGCTGGAGCTGACCCACAGTCAAACAGAGCGACAGGTTCCGACTTGTTTCACTACTGACTCATGTCTCACGTTGGCCGTAACCATCGGCGGACTCACATGGTGAAGGGACGCAGCGAGAACAGAAATCATAATAAAAGGAATCTTATTACAGCCATTAAACAAGAGAAGGGAAAACACAGGAGGACTTTAATGCCTGGACACCCAAAATGCTTACGCAGTGAGAATATATTTGCTCATAAAGGTCTTTGATGGTGGCCCTGTCCGTTCCAACACACAGCGCTGCTGTCTGTGTAAATAGCTGTGTATTGACCTCCCACCGCACAAGATTGAATGTGTTTCCATAGGTGTCATTTGGTACCATTTTGGGTTTTTACAGGCCCCACTGTGCCGTAGTCCCTGTAACCGCGGGGGCGCAGGAGTCATGCCACCACTGCTCAAACAGTGGGCTCTTCCTGAGGTTGCAGAGAGATGAGAGATTGACTATGAACTGCAGCCCCCTCCTCTTCGTCCTCCTCACAGCAGCATTATGGAGCTCTGTTTGATGTGGAGTGATATATAATGTCTGGTGGACTGTCCAGCTCAAGTTACCTAGAGTGCATGTTCCTGTCTCTATGTGTGATCCTGTGTTTGTGAGTGTGTGTGTGTGTGGGGTTTT
>NTHP01000025.1:942495-966018 GCA_003416845.1 Oplegnathus fasciatus
GGGGGGTGTTCCTCAGTGCCAAAGCCTTTGGTGAATGAGGACTCCCCACACAATAAAAGAATGGTATTGCTGACTTCCTTAGGTATGTGTGGTTTGAAACTCAACACAGGTTTGCTCAGTGGGGCCCTCTCTTATTTATTCTATATATCTATGAAAACCCTGATACTGTGGTGCCCTCTGTGTCAAGGAGGAGGTCCCTCTCCAACCTGGGTTATGGTAATTCTTCAGCCAAATGAAAGCCCTTTGGTGGCAGATGTTGACTGCTGTGTAATAGCAAATCTTTTGCATAGTTCCTCACTGTTGGTTTGAATCAGTTACAGAATATTAACCATTTTGTTGTGTCACCAACAGCAACATTTATTTTGAGGATATGCAGGAGGATTTAGTCCCTTATGTTTGAGCAGATCAGTTTACTTTGTGTGCTGAAATGTAAGAGTTTAGAAACCAGTGACATGAAACAACACCAATAATCAAATCAAAATAAAAGCTTCCCCTCTGTGCCCCCACTGTCAAAGCAAATTGTGGGCTTTTGAAAAACTCATATTCCTCAAAGAGCACCATTTTGGGGGTGAGTTAACCCCTAATCATCCTGACTAGCTAATATTCATTGTGGACACTGTGGAGAAGCACTGGCCTCAACTTTAACCGGAAACTTCAAAAGCCAAAGCAATTACTATGCATGCTTTGAACATATCCTTTTCACAAAGTAACATTCCATTATTCTTCCTGTGCTAAAACAACAAAAAGCAACAAAGAAGTAGGAAGTGAAATTGGATTCCTCTTTTGGTTCCCAAAACATCTGGTTTGGCCCCACAACTAGCATCCCCTCTGAGAATAACAGAAGGTTATGTGCACTGTGTGTAGGTAACAAAATAATCATTTTCAAATGTTGCTCCATTCAAATGTGATCTAATTACCATCACTTAAATTCAGCCTCTCAGTTGGACCACCGACCATCAAGGGAATTTTCCTCCAGACGTTTTCCTAACTATTCATTTATTTCTCCCCCACAGCTGCCTCTAAACCATTAAAAATATACAATAATTGCTGCAAATTGATCACTTGTTTTACAGAAGTCATATAAATCTCCACTCTTGTCAAACTGTAATCGATGGCAGGAGGCGGTGCTGGGCGAGAAGAAGAGAGAGTATCTGTCAGATGGGCCTCGATGTGTCTGCAACATGGAGATACTCTCATGTTCTGTGGTTGAGTTTGGCCACTGTCATTTCCGAGGAATTTCCTGCCATCTGTGTTCAATCGAATTCTCTCACAGATTTGGGATTGCTTGTAAATATTGGGTGCTGGCTGAAGAGGACTGAAGGAGTACTGTGAGTTTTGTAGCGACAGCCTCTCGGACCAAAACGAACAGGCCACTGGCACAGGGATGAGCTAGGCTAACAAAGCCTTATTAGTGGGAGTTACGGCTACAGAGACACTTCTATATCTGACGTTACTTATGAGGAAATCAAGTGAATCTTTTCCACAGACTTTGTAGCTCAATGCTGAGTAGGTCTTTGCCCTGCCTATTTTTAACCATTCTAGCGTCAGGATGGCAATGATTGTCTGTCAGTCCAACACTTCGGTCCAAACTACAATATCTCAACAACTATTTGATTGCCATGAAATTTAGAGATATCCATACTGCCCAGAGAACAAATGACTTTGGTGATCCCCTGACTTTTCCTCTAGCGTCACCATGACGTTCACACATGTAGTTTTCAGTGAAATGTCTTGATCACTATTGGATGGATTGCCATGAAATTTGGTACAGATGTTCCACTCGGGATGAATTGTAATCACTTTTGTGATCCCTTCACCTTTCCTCTAGCGCCACCAGCAGTTCAATTTTTTTTAAATTTGTCAAACACTTTGGTTTATGACCAAATGCTTGCAAAACGAATGACATTCCCATCAGCCCCAGCTGTACATTATGTGTAGTGCTAATTAGCAAATGTTAGCATGTTAGCATGCTAACACACCAGGCTAAGCTGGTGATCTTGGTAAACATTGTACCTGCTAAACATCAGCATGTTAGCAGTGTCATTGTGAGCATGTTGCCGTGCTAGCATTAGCATTTAGCTGAAAGCTCAAATCCCTCAGTTTGGGAATATCCAACATATATATTACGTTATACCATCATAAACCTTTTTTTATTCCATTCTTAACTTGGCTGACTAGCTTCTTAACTACTCCATCACATTTTTCTGCTCTTCTAGAAACATGAGTTATTTAACCAACTGGACACCAAACTAATCAAACTAATTAAGTCTTAACATACACAAGTTTTGGAATATAAACATAATATCCAAACATCCAAATATGCAATTCCTGCTAGTAATAAAAAGAATCATCATAATAGTCCAAATCACAAAAAATACATTTGGGGTTTTACAGTTTGCATTTTTTCACTTCCCAATATTTAGGAACTTTTAAGAATAGATTTTTGGTGTCATGATATGAAGAAACAATAATTAAATGAAGACTGAATCTGTAAACATTTCCAAACAGTTATTTTACTTCTCTATGCCGTTTGCATTTTTAAAAAAATGGAGAAATGAGACAAGTAACATTGTGCTGTCACGAGTCTCTCTTTTGTTGCTATGTCACATAGAATAAAATTCAACATGAGAATAAAGCCCTCATTACCAGTGAACTCTGTTTGACAAAAGTTATTTTCCCAAACCAGTCGTTCTCAACAGTACAGATTTATTGTGCTATTATAGTCATTTTGACATATCGAGGGCCATGCTGATGTTTGACGAATGGATCTGATTTCACTACAGTTTCAGGGGGACGTCTGCTGTGTTTTGATACGACTTGAGCGGGCACATGGACAAACTGAGGCCTATTGTTCAGAAAGGGAAAAGGCAGCCTCTGCACTAAATCGCCATGTTTATTTTGTACAGCAGATTTATATACACTGGTTATTCTCAGAAGTGAACGCACACTCACACACACAAAGACAAAAACACAGGCACTCAAAGTAACATATCTAAAACCTTTCAAATAAACACTGATTTAAAGTGTTTTAAAGTACTTTGTAACACCATTTATGTTTAGTTGTTGCAGGAAATAACATGGTTCTGTTGAGAAGTGTACCAGTCTCACCTTTAACACTTTCTCTGAGGGTGTGGTGCGTAGAGTGTTCGTCAGTCCTCTGGACCGGCTACACGCTCTGCCAGTATTTACTGCCGCCTCCCCAAACAGAGCAGCCTCTTGTCTGGCTTTGAAGCACCTCCTGATCCCATGCCGAGGCTTCAGCACTGCTGGCCTGGCTCCGGAGTCGTGTTGTTCACCAGCCCCATAAAGGTGTCTGTCACTAAGCCAGATGTCCCTGTCACGTCTGCCAGCCAAGTGCATCACGCCTTGTCAGTCTGCCGGTCTATCAAGTCAGTCCGTGGGCCTGACTGATGCTTTGTGCACTGTTTGGTCTTTACAATTTTGTGGCTTTTCAGTCAAATTATAGGATGTGGTTTGGCTGAGCACTCCTTGTAAAACTTTGTGATTGTCTATGATTAATCCTGGCAGTGTACAGATTTGTGGGTGAAATCTTGTTATGATAGTGATTGTCAGGATAGTGTTGTGGCTACTAGTGGCTTTAAAGTGGTTTGTTGACAATGCACATTTCTGTTATATTAATAAATGTTTTAAAAGAGTTTGACTTAAAGATAGAGGATATGCTTATTTTTGTGATAATCAATCATTGTTGTGGTGTTTTTTTTCTGCCCTTCCCAGAGGTCAGTGTGCAAACAGTGTCTTGGAGTACTATGAGGACTTTTCCTTGGATTTCCTGGTGATTAAGTCTGGCTTTCTGTATGCTGAGCTCAGTTCTTTTTCTGTTCAGATATCATTATGTTGTTATTATTGCTTATGCTAATTACTCTGTTCTGTTGATTCTGATCATCTTGCTGTTACAGCTGTTGGAAACGTAAACGCATCCCTTCCTGATCAGATAATAATTTAAAGACCTGCCTACACTGAGAGTTTAGAAGAGCAAATGTAAAAAGAACGGGCCTTCCGTGACTCTATCTCTATCTATCTATTAGTTTGTAACAGGGAGGAGCAAAATGGGCATTTATTTATGTGAAAATGTGCAAATTATACATCAACCCCTCAGAGTAAACACTTATTAGGTTTGCCCAGCTAAGACTATTGAACAAAGAGGGTAGACTAAATATTAGGGAGACTTCTCACCATAATGTAATACAATTCAACAGCACCACAAACCACAGCCTCCAAAATGACCATGAAGTCGAATCAACATGGTTTCAACAATAACTGAAAATTATAACCTTTATGAAGTTAGGAGGATTGATTGCAGGGCTGCTGTTTTAGGCATTACTTTTACCTAGGTAATCTTAATAAACTGGCTACTAAATTTAGTTCCGTTATTTCTCCAGTGTTCACAGCCATTGCACATTTAAACAAATCTTTAACGGAAAGGACACTATGTCTGGAACAATATCCTTGAGTTGAATCAGATGTTCTATTAAAACATGTCATCAGTTATTAGATCAAAAGCTTTGTCATGAGCTGCATTGGAGGCCAGTATAAAATTATTACTTTTTAAAATTCAAGCAGAATGGTATGTAACTTCTGACTGACTCATCTGAGCTTGAACCTATATTATCTGCAGGTCTTTATCTAAGGCCATTCTTTTTAATCTTTCTCTCATTGATGTGGCTCACCTGTTGATTGATTTGTTCTCATAAGGGATGGCCCGGAGGGCACAACCAGTGACTAGGTGCTACCACCAGGTGGTGACATGCACAAGTGTAAAGTTTTAATTATGTTAATCAGGGAGGAATGATTGGCTGTGACGGTTAGAAGGAGGTTGTGGGACGTGATCAGGAATGACCACAGCCATTTAGTGCATCCTACTCTGTAAGAGTTCAGTGTGAGTGTGTTCTTTTTAGTGTGTTTGTGTGTGTGTATGTGTGTGTGAGAGAGGGAAAGAGAGAGAGAGGGAGGTGTGTGTGTGTGTGTGTGTGTGTGTGTGCATGCGTGCGTGTGTGCGTGTGTGCGTGTGTGTGTGTGTGTGTGTGTGTGTGGAGTCACGTAATCCCACAACATTTTGTCCCATGTTTGGGTTTTGACTTACAGCGCCCTCTCTTTAAGCCATGCGGTAAAGTGGTTGGTCTTTGGGACTCCGCGGACACCAAACCTGGCACAGGGATGAGGTGGGTGGGGTAGGTTGGTGGGGCTGGGGATGGGAGGGTTGCTGGCTGCCAACTATTTGTTTGTGTTCATGACTGCGGTTAGCACTGCTCCATTTGAAAAGCCCTTGTATTATGAGGACGTCTGCTTCCCACAACATGTGCCCTCTTCTCTAAAAGGCAGGAGGGCTAATCATTTACCAACCGCTGAATTCATCAGTCTAACTTAAAATTTTGTACCCACTTAGTATGAACAACCAGACGTATCCACAAAGAGGCTCATAGTTGTTTCTCAGTTGTTATATATACTAATGATTTCTTTAATGTTATTACTCTTGGAGCTGAAATAAAATATTTTTGTGCTGTGCCCAGAAATAGTCGAGGCTTGCAACTGGATGCCTCTGGAGCCACATATGTCCCCCTTCTTCATTTTTGCATTCAGCTTTCTAGCAGCTAATCTGAGGTTATTGTGTGACCGAGCTGACCATGAGAAAACAGGGAGGAACAAAGATACCTGGTTGAGGGTGGCTAAAATCAGCTCGAACAAATTGATTTTATCCTCATGAAAGTTCTCATGTCCGCTGGTACTGGTAATCCTGCTACGAAAACACTGACATTTCTGTGCTCCGACAGTAATTTAATAGAGTTTTTCTCCTTCCCTCGCTCCGCACCTGCTTTAAGAGGAGCTTTCTCCGTAGACATTGTTATTTTTCATTTACTTGTGCCCCCAGGTTTTTCAATCATACATCCATTACTAAGCAAACAAATAAGTTCCGGGCCTATGCCGCAGACACAAATATAGACATGAGTTATGAGATTCAGAGAAGCCGGGAAAGGCTTTGGACCCTAATATGCAACATCTGCACCGGACAAGACCCACAACCAGAGCATCCCTCTACAAAGTCCCGCAGCCTGCTGTCACACACTTGTATCTGTTGACCCGTCTCGTGTTGAAAGAGAGGAAGGAGAAGGGGAGAAACGATGGCAGGTGGGGGTGTTTGGGCAGACAGGAATAAAATGATCATTATTAACTGTTTAAGTGCTGAATGTTATGATTTATGGAGCCAAAGTGGGGCCAGTTGAGGTGTCACGTCGGATTTCCAGAGGCATCTGTCTTGCGGTTTTGGCAGCTTGTTGTACCTTGGGTTCAGATGTTTGCATCACACTCCTGACGTCCTGTTTCCCTCTCCGACAACCCCCCCTCCTCCAACAGCCTCCTCCTGCTTTAAGTACTGTACACCTCTGATCGCTCCCCTTTCCTCTCCTTAAACCATCTATCCATCTGCACATCTGCTTTTCATTGAGGCCTGCATGTCTCTGAAGACTTGAACGCATTAAACGCTGGCACAAGCACAGTCTCACTCTGGCACTTAACACAACGCTTAGGTGACTTAAAAGGGAAAGGCGAGAATTATAGAAAATGAAGTGTCACCGAAATAAAAAATCGCCTCCAGATTACCACCAATTACACTTAATAATGCTGTCCAGACCATCTGCTGATCAGATGGAGGACTGGTATTGTCTGTGGAGAAATAATGATACCAGCGAGTGTGAGAAGGAGAGAGATTCATTGGGGGAGACAGCATAGAAATAGACTTTCAACTATGTGATGATGTAGTTTGATCTTTTCAGTACTGTATAGACTGGAATGCTTTGTATGGTAATGCAGTCATAACTGCGTATCTTGGGATAATAGCCATGTTGTTTCAGAGGGGTTAAGTTCTGCTAGATTGGAGACATGTGTCTGCTCTGCTTTATTAGTCATTTATTAGTCACTGAGGTCAGGGGAGAGTTTTTAGCCAAGGCACAACACCGCTGAACTTGAACATGACTCTGATCATCAGCCCCTGAGGCAGCTGAATAGGTGTACAATTACAGCGCACCCTAACTGGCCATGATCCCCAATGTGAAATTCATCCAGTATGTGAAGCGCATTCAACAATCAATGTAATCACCGTCACAGTGACCGCAACCTTCCACTGAAGAGTGAGTCTTGCCCTAATTATCAGAATTATCGAGTCTGCATTGCGTTCATTGTTCCTGTCTATTGTCTTATTTTTCAGCCTCCATGGTCACCGTGGCTGCATTAATCAGCGGGAGAGGGATTAGAAAGCACTTTCCACTCACGATCATGATGCATCTGAGTTTTACGGCTTTGTGTGCTGCATTCACAAAGGACTTGACAAGAAGGCAGCATGACAAATGGATGACATCAGGGCAGGCGTATTACGGGGTGATTGGAACCTCTTTTCTCTCCACAACCTCAGCCAAAAAATAATCATACATGTCCCAAAACAAGTTCTCCAATAACCATGTTTATCCCTTTATAATTACACTCTTGTAGGAGGCATTAATTTTTGTATTCATGTGCAATGGAGCATACGAACTGGCATACTGCTCCTTTAGTTTTACTTCTCCTTCTCCTACTTCTCCATGTCTAAGTGAGCTCCTCAATTTACCGTCATCCTGCAGTCACTGAAAGAAACGTGCTACTTTAATTATACAGGAGAGGACAGGAGGCAGAGCGAGCAATAGATACTATGTGATGACATTTATGGAACGGAAGATACCACTTTAGGTGTAACAGAGTATTATTAGACACCTTGTTATCAACAGGAATTGTTTCTCACCCACAATCCTTGTTCCAAAAGTGAGTTGGGGTTTTTTTAGGGTGGTGTTTTAAGAGGCGGATAACAATAGAGTCCTTATTTTGTGCCTGTGTGTTTGGTTGGCAATGTTGACATCAGTGGCTCTTTGTGAGGATGAGCCAGCACATCTGTACATGGTCTCTGTACTGAACACAACATTTGCCCCTGGTACTTCTGGCACTACCTCTTTCTTTCTCTGTCTTTCTTTCTACCCCGGCGTCCCTGATCTCACGCCCTTACAGCGTCACCCCTAATTGGGCCTGAATGCTTGTAACTGTGTATATCAGAGCAGCATCCCACCCTGCTTGTTCTAAGTCGCTCTCTAGAATTGGACACAATACTGAACTCAATTTCCATAGATAATCTGCAGGGATTAATCTGTAAATGCAAGGAATGTTTTTAAATTACTGCGCCTACAGATTGAGATCAACTTAAAAGTGCCCTGTGGAGTTTTCGTGTGAACAAAGAAAAGTTATATTTACATTCAGTGTTTCTTACCAGTGTATCATTGAGGTCGAACAAACATAGTGAATGCATTTCCTTCCTCATAAAACATTTGCAAAGGTTTTGAAACCTGTATTGTTTACATCCCTGTTTACTTGATAGCAGTCTTCCTCTCCACCAACTGTTGATTAGTGGAAAAGCGTGAAACCGGCGGTAGGAATGTGTATTGCGGCGCCCGTGAGCTCGTGCACAAGCATGATACAAACAAAACAGGCACCCACTCGTAAAAACATTCCTCCAATAGCGTTACATTTGGTCAAAAACCTCACGGTACCTTGGAATTTTTGTTTGTTAATTATATCAATGGATTACACAGAGGGATATTTTTTAACAAGTTTTCCCAGAACATAACATGGAAAAAATTCAAATCCAGAGCCAAAGGAATGCAAAGTATGATGAGTACACAGCTGCCTTGCTCAGCAGACCACCCATGAACTCTGCACATTTAAAAAAAGAATTGTCATCCCTCTCTCTCTTTCTTTCTCTCACACTCACTCTTTCATTCACACACACACACACACACACACACACACACACACACACACTCCTCCTGTCACTGCTGCTGGACGGCTTACATTTCACCTCAGTCCCTGATGCTCTCTCTGGCCTCCACGTCCTGATCAAACTGGGCTCTAACACACAATGAAATGTTCAACGCTGAATTACCATGGCACATTCAATATAAACTGAATTTACTGTTGGGTCCCATCCAAGCCACCATATGTTGAGGAGCCTGTTTCCCCAACCAGAGCATGACTGATTCTGTTAATGTAGCAAAGCTCTAAATCACCGGAGCGCTAACTTTCTGTAGCTGGGGGATCAAGACCTTTAACACTCATTTAACACTCTGACTTTAACGTCCTGGAGACACTCAGAAGGTGTTTCTAGGATAGAGACACTTGAGTTTTCGCAACACGATGCAACTCATCACGATTGTTTGAGCGCAGACAGGCTAGTCTTTTTTTAGCCCTTTTTGGAAGTACTACTACCTGTTTGTATTGTAACGAGTAAATTAAAGCAAGAAGGGTTTCAGTGACATTGTCTCTCTCCAGACCAGTTGATGATTCTGCCACAAACTCCTAAATGCAATTAAAACATATGTGAAAGTCAGATGCTCGCAGGAGGTAAAACATCCAGATGTATTTGTAACTTCGCAACAAACAAACAAATGGAACTTTAAAGTTGCTGTAGGTTGTTTCGTATGGTGGCTCCAAATGGCAGCGAAAGCTATTTTTAAAATCCAGAAATTAATAATGTTGCTTCTTAGCCTCTCCTCGTCTGTGCTGTCTGATGTAGATGTAGTTTAACTAAACAGCATGGTGGTCTATTGATCCAACATTGCCAAACTTACTTATGTACTTGTCATGTTCACTAAGAGCATGTGTCCGTCACCTTAGTGTTAGTTGGGTAATATTTAAACATTTTCGATTCTAATGCAGCTACGATGCCAGATGTCTATCGACACCATATTTGAGAAATATAAATATCCTTTTCTACAAAACCCTTTTTTCAATTTAACAAAAGAAGTGAAAGTTCCCAAATGTTTGTGTTGTCTATACACCAGAGATGGGGACTTGAATTTGCCACTTGGACGCGAGTCACACAGTGACTTGAGACTTGACTTGAGACTTGTCCTCAAAAGACTTGAGACTCGACTCGGAGTCGAGATTTGGGACTCGTTAACAATCTCAATTTTATTTTTTTAGCGCATTAACATTAAGGAAATGTCTGACAAGCTGAATGTCATTCATTGAGGAATGTCGTTCTAAGCAGACCGGATGGCATGCAACAGGTGATAGAATGCTCATTACAACCATAAGAGACTTGAGACTTGACTAGGACTTGTGACCAAAGACTTGAGACTTACCTTGCCCCTCAAAGGCTTTAGACTTGCACTTGCAAAAAATTACTTGTGAGCATCTCTGCTGTACACAAGCAGTTGCACAAGAACTTCCCTGAATAAAATAGAATTATAAAAAATAATAAAATGTGTTATTTAACTCTTGAACTGTCTAATCATAGAGTAAGAGATGATGTTGCCAAAAAAGTATTGAGGTTTGATAGCCAGCATTAACAGCAGGTGTAGTATTTTGCAAAAGACATGCAAAACCAAGCTCAGTGCAACCTCCGTTGATGAATGATTTCTGTTAGTGAAGACTTGCATATCCAAGAGTGATGTTTCCAATTCAAATCATGCTGGAAAACAAGGGCTGTATTATCTGTCTGTTTTAGTAAAAAATAATTTGCAGACAGGTAATCAGTGTTCTGGGATCATCTCTGTCTTTTCTCTGTGTCTAACTCATTTACATGCTGGACTTTTCCTGGCAAACGTGCATTCTGTGTTGTGGAACAGAGCAAGAAGCTTTGAAAGAGCATTGTCTCATAAGTCGGGTTATATTTACCGGGCTGCCTGCTGTGGGTCTGTGTTTTATATGGTGGTGACTCTGATATGTGTGTGAGAGAGAACATGTGCATTCAGTCAAGGCCTCATTGACCGACTGCCAGTCCATCCAGTGCTTTCTGATGACAGTGTTTTTATTTGGTTGTTTGTGTTTTTGTGTGCATGCATGTGGACAGTCAAGGCCTAATTAAGAGATCTCTGATGATGTTAGTCATCTCCATCCTGACTCATGTCACTTCTGGCCATCCTGATTAAATTACTCCTGACTTGAGGCAGGGAAACACTTGGCTTCACATCAGCAGGCCTTGAAACTTTCATACAGACACACAGTTGTGTACGCTCAGCCAACAAGCAGTGAAGAAAAAAAAAAGTAAAACAAAAAAGGCTGAACAATCCAGAATTTGGTAAACAGAACGATTTGTATTGCTTGAAAACAGACCAGAGCTGAAAGACATCTTGCCTTCTGTTAACAGCTTTGAGTGAAACCAGCGTTGTTCCTGCGGTCCCCTGGCGATACTGGACTGTTTGCGTTGCTTGCTTTGCCTTTTCTTCGCTTCTTTGTGTTTCCGCTGTGACCCGTGACAAGACAAATGCAGAGGAGACTAATGATACATCAGCTGTAGGAGGGATATGTGCAAAGATGTTCCTTAAACTGAGGATAACATGGCTCACAAAGTTCCCTTGTTTTCTCTTGTCTTTTGTTCGTCCTTGTAACCTTTTTCCCATATTCCAAAACACTTCCTCCCTTTCTCTCTTCTACTGTTTACTCTCCCTCTCCATCTGTTACTTGTGTTGTAATATCTTTCTCCTTTTTTAGTCTTTTTCCCTTTTTCATCTATAGCCCAAATCATTAGTTTTGCTGAATATTTCTTTTACTATTTTCACTTTTAGTTCATTTTTGCCTCTTATATCCTTTTCATTCGTTTCCAGTACCTTTTCATACTGGGTGTTTGGGTGACTTTATTAATAATAGCTCATGCTGTGTGATAACATTGTCAATAACATCGTTAGGAGAAAATTGAATTTGAGAAATTGAGTTAGGAAAGTTGGAACAGGGGACGCGTGGCCGCCTACACGTGAGTGTGTGGGGATATCGGCTTACCCTTCACAAATATTTCCTCATACGCCGAGGCCCTCCCTTTCTGCACTTTCATCTCACTCTCCCCTATTTTTATGATGTGTCCGGTCACATTTATAAAGCCTTTATTTCTTCAATATTCATGTTGGAATGATGAAAATGATGGTAAAAATAAAAATCTTAAATATATGCTTAGTTATATGGAGCTTGTGCTTGAGAAATAAAACACACTATAGTTGATCAAAAAAGTAATAGTAATTAGTAACAAATTTATTTTCTCATGCTTTTTCCTCAACAAACAGGTCATTTGCAGATATGAAACATACATATTTTTTATAAATGATTCCTCCACCACAGTCGCTTTTGGTTTTTGCACTTGAGCGAATCTTCAATAATGCATCTTCAGTGATCTAAATCAAGTCCAGTTGGCCTTGACTTCTAGATTAAATCACTGAGTACTTACACCACACTTTAATTGCAATGTTTATTTTTCCAATATTAATAATTTACTAACTAAATAAATATATGACAAAGAATTAAATCAAATAATGAGGTCACCATTTTAACAAAAGGATTGATTGCATACAATTACAACCACTGATTGTAAATTTAAAGGGACAGTATGTAATTTAAATTGTTGAATGATACAACGGTTACACTTTCACTGGCTGGATCTTCCGGACACATTCATTTGAGTTAGTTTATTTTTCCAAAATGGACGCATTGCACTTTTGGAATACAATTCCTCAATTACTCCAGCAGTAATATTTGGCAGTAAATCTCCTTGGCATTATTCTTATTGTCACTAGTTGGACTTTGCCAAAGAGCTCTCCATATATCACTAGATACTACAGTTGTGGCAGCCAACAGTTATTCCTCAAGAGAATATTCATAATCTAATAGGATTTCAACATGTCACTGATGGCATGGATCCCACTATAAACTGATTATTCTTCCAGGGCAATGTGTAGATCACTGGGTCCAATCTGCTTAGCCAGTGTTTAATTTGAGAGTGACATTGGGTCACTGCTCTGCCAGCTAAAACAACACTCTAATATCTTCTCATATCAAGGATTTAGCCAGTGTAGTGATTTTCTCCTGCTCTTCTTTCAGTGAACGGCGCCTACTGCTCAGAGAAGGATGTAGACGCTGAGCTGGGTGACGCTGAGAGCGCCCTGATGAGATGTGGGCAGAGCTTGCCGCTGCTGGTGGGGGGTCATTTAGGGGGGCTTTATACCCAGAGTCTCCACTGCGACAGACCTACACCCGACCTCCTTCTGCAGGACGGCCCTCACCAAGACACAAGGTAAACTGTCACCATCATTGCCGTTCTAAAATGATTTTGTTCCTGTTCCAGTTTTTAGTGTTTCCTGTTGGGTATAGTATTACTAACAACATGCAGGTACAATGTGTTTTTCATTATCTTTGCTATTGTGAATCAGATGCGCACATATGTAGCTGGAAAGCTTTGCCCAGTCCCATAAAACACACTGAAGGGGTCCAAAGTATAACATTTATGTTACACTAATGCGATTCTTCTGTTGTGCAATCTTCGACTACTGTTGGTCAAGTCAGAAAGAATTTCCAGTGAACTTCTCTGTCGTGGGGTTTGTCCTCCCTCTTCCCCCTCCTCCGTTCTTTTCCTCTATCCCCAGTCATCTGACCAAAAAGTGCTTCTGGACAGACATTCACTCATCTCATATTGTCTCTCAATATTTTCACTACAGCCAAACAGGAAATGGCACTCCTGAATAGAAAGAGAGAGGGGGGGTCAAGTCTTTATTAACAACAACGATGACAAAGTCTGCCAGTGGCTCTCTCCAATCCTAGCTAGCGTTAGCTCTGTTTTTCCCCCAGCGTGCTCAGGGGAAGGGACAAAGACGATTCCTTCATGAGACAGCCCGGAGAAAAGAGAGCTCTTCTCACATCACTCAGGGGCTTTGGACAAAATCCATAATGAGCCAACTGACAGGAATGATTATGTAGGAGATCACAGCAACGCATGGAGAAATCTGACCTGGGTTCCCCATTCAGCAGGGCAAAGATTCCCACCATAATACACAGTATTGTAAACGGTGACCCTTCATAGGCTGCAATTATGCCACCAAAACAGGTGACTCCCTATTTATCCCCAATGTTGGGTTGGGTTTAACCCCTTTGTGTCATCAAAGCCTGTCAGATGGACACACTAGCCAGTGGCCTCTCGGTCTCAGTAGCCCCCCATCCCTCCCCCCCTCTCTATTCTTAGTCATAAATGCCCATTCATATCCTCTCACTACCAGAAGATCCTGTTTCATTTATTCATAAAAACACTTTGGATCATCAGCAGTGGATACTACCTGGTGTCCAACACCACCTTATGTCACTGAATCCTAAACATGGCCTACACAATGTTAATGTTTGTTCCATAAGGTTGCTTATGATAAATGAGAGACTCGGTTGAAATATTTTAGGTCAGTGGGACTCGTTTAGGATGACATGATTTTTATGTGAACTGAGAGAATGATTGGAGGAGGAGGGGTTAGCAGGATGCTACTGGTGGGAAGGATCAACCAGCCAGTATCTGTCATCAGCCTGTGAGCTAATAGTGCTCATATTCCTCTCTGTCTTTTTCTTCTTACAGATCCTCCTCTGCCTTCCAAAGGACCCTGCCGGGGGCCTCACCCGGCCTGGGCTGCGGCAGTGCCAACGGAGCTCACTCCTCTCTCCCTTACCCAATCAAACAGGAGAACTCAATGGGCTACAAGATCTCCAACACAGGGTCCGGGATCCATAGCACGCCTCAGGCCGGGTTTCAGAACTGTAGGGCAGGCCAGGTTTTAGGGGTGACAAGGAACGAGATAGTTGGAGCGTCGCATGTTAGCAACAACGGTAGTGGCGTATGCACAGTGAGCGGTGTAGGTAGTAGTGTGTCAGGGGACGCAGTGCAACCGTTTAATAATGAAGATGGCTCCTCCCCGCTGGCTTTGTCCCCAACTGGCTCCCGTCATTCAGCGCGGCTGCTCAGTGCTAGCAGTCTGAAGAGACGCTGCCTGTCCCTGGCCTCACAGTCCACCGCCGCTGCTGGCAGCGTTGCTGCCACAGGTTCCCCATCAGCTACTGGCGCCGCTTCCGAGGAGATCAATATCACCGCCATCATCTGCTCCTCCTCCCAGATGTCGATGGTTGCCTGCGTCAACGGGTTACGCACTAACCTCTCGCCCAGCCACGCCAGCAGTGCCGGCTTCTCCTCCTCTTCCTCCTCCTCTTCTACATCCCCACCCTCTAACTCCTGCTCACGGGAAGCCCCCCAGAGGCCCCCACCTCACGGCAGCCCCCAGCAGGCCACGCTACAGGAGAGCTGTCAGCTATCCTCACCTGCCACCTGCCTGCTGTCCCTTTCCTCCTCCTCCTCCTCGTCCTCCTCTTCAGTGTCATCAGTGGAGCCAGAGCAGGGCCAGGGGCTGTGTGAGGAGCAGGGCTCCATGCTGCAGGGGCGAGGGGCTGGAGGAACAGCTGGGGGAGGTGTGGGAGGAGGAGGGGGAGGCTCGGACGGGTTGGGGCTACTGATGAGTGGGGCCCTGATGTCTGGGATGCTGCATTCGGGGCCTGAAGCTGGGGCTCTCCTGGATGGGGGCCAAAGATCAGGGGCTGCCCTCAAGCAGGAGCCCCTGGATGATTTTTCTCCCAGTGAAGACGAACTCTTTCAGCACCACTATCATCATCACCATCATTTGAGTGGTCGTAGTGGGCACCTTCGTCACCCTCACCACCCCTCTCGCCCTGCTATGCCTCCGCCCTACCACCTGCACCAGTACGTGGGGCCCAGTCCTGGGGGCCTGCTGCACCACCAGAGCCAGCAAACAGCACCAACTTCTTCCCTGGGACTCAAACCGACCTCTGGAGGCCCTCCTGGGTCTCACACAGCCCCAGAGCGGGAAGAAGTCGGAGGAGGAGCACTGGCCGATAAGCAGGTGTGTCGCTGGATTGACTGCAGTGCTGCGTACGAGCAGCAGGAGGAGCTTGTGAGGCACATTGAGAAGGTCCACATTGACCAGCGCAAAGGTGAGGACTTCACCTGTTTCTGGGCTGGCTGCATTCGCCGCTACAAGCCCTTCAACGCCCGCTACAAGCTGCTCATTCACATGAGAGTCCACTCCGGAGAGAAACCTAACAAGTGTATGGTGAGTCATCATAATCCTGTAAGATTATCCACCCAACACTGGCCAGAACAAAAAAAACAGACACCAGTGGTCAGTTATATACACAACACTTAAAAGCAATACTGTTGAAAATCCCCTCTTAGTCAGCTGTCTTACTTCTACTAATTTTTGCTTCTTTTTGAAAGTATTAAGTTGTATTCATTGGTTTAATATGAGTCTAGTTTTCCCATAATTGCAACCATCTGTTAAAAAATGTTTTTTTGTTTGAATTAAACACAAGCACATATTTCTCAAAGTAATACAGTCCCTCAAGATGATTTTTCCTCAACAAGATACATATCCACTGTGTCCAAAAACAAGACGGGACTTGCTTCACTGCTGATTACTTTTCAACAGAAACTTTTATTTTGTTTTGGTTGAGAAACAATTATGATTGTAATGCCTGTATTTTTAGTGGAATATGTTAAAAAAAGAGTTATTTTTTCCACTGAAGATGTGAGCTGCTGTAAGAGCCGCACTACCTTGTCAGTATAAATAGATTTGTGGTTGTATTCTTTAAAGGTAAGGCTCATATTCCACAAGTCAACACACTAATCAATGTCAAGCTGTCACTCCCCCACGTCCCTTAGCAAATGGAAAAAGCCCTCCAACCTTAAGAATGATTTAGTCCAAATACACAATTAGTCCACAATTTGTGTAGGGCGAAGCCATGTTTATTTTCACGAGCACTCTGTGTTTTTGAGAGGGGATTCAGATCATGAAAAGCCAACACATATGGTTAACATAACCAAACAATGCCTACACTTGATCCTTTTAAATGGGAGCTTTAAATGTTTTGCTGTCCCACAAGTTTTAAGTGAATTGGCTTCATATCCAAGCCAAACATGAGGGGAAATGTAGTAGTCTGGAGAAGGGAGCCACAGAGGGATAGTCGGTAACATTTGCTAGTCTTGCTCAGTTCACGGCATCACCCAAAGCCCCTGTCAGAAGTGGTCCTCTTCAAGTTCGGGAACCCATCCAAATCCTAATTATTGAAAAACTGAGTCTGCAGTATTGCTACAGCACCTGTTTTATCTCAAGGCCTTTTTTTCTTAAAAGAAAAAAACATCCAGATCTTGTTTATTTTTCTAAATAACAGTGGCTTGTAAAATTAGCTGAGGTGAGGGTCTGTTAATAGAAAGTTGTGTTTTATGGCAGTTTTCTGTGGACTTGGATAGGAAATTCATGTTGATTCTGACTGATTCTGATGCTTGTTAGTGCACATCTGAGCTGAATGCTGATTGAAGCCAAAAAGACAAAAACTCAACTGTTGCTGCTGTTCTCCCTGCTTTGCGTCACTCCAGGGTGTTAGTGTTTCTGCTTCCTTGGCTCAGCGTGAACGAAAAACTTGGAAGTAATTTGCTGCTTTGTGTGTTCTGCTTTAGGAGTGTGTTGTATTAAAGGCTTTCGTTCATTTTTTTCCCTGTTTCTTGTTGTTGACGTTGTTGCTCTTTGGAGCGCTGTGTGGGTGTATCTTCACATTTGTCACATTTGGGTGACACACAGCAAATAGACACTGAGCGAATGTTATCATGTGTGTACCGTAAAGGTGTATGCATGACTGTGTCATTGTGAAGGTGTGTGTGTGTTTATGTGTGTTTTTGGAGATGTTTACCATATGTGAGCACTGGAACAATTCGGCTCAGTGTGGACGAGCCACTGGACTCTGTCTGCGGACATGAGGCGCTGTGAAACTCTGCTACACACCCTAACCTCCCAATCACCCTTATTTCAAGCACACACGCATTCACAGCCATGCAGTAATGTGAAAATGGGGATATTGTTTCCATTGACTCTCACAATAGGAAGTATTGATTCCGTGTACAGTACATTGGGTTGTAACACTCCTGCGTTTCCGACAGAACATAAACAGAAATGTGAAATGTTTTCAAGCTTGAATCAACACATCTAATCAGCGGGGATTGAATGTGTGTTGATGTGGGACTTCAGCAGATAAACTTGGAGGGCCAGAGAAAATAAACACGTTCTCTGTGTGTATTTGTACCTGTGTTTGTGTTTGTATATAGTCTATATGGATTTAAGTAAGTGCTATGTGCTTATAGGAAACCTAGAGTCTCTGTGTGCCCTTGAAAGAGCATGCATGCTCCTGTGTTTTAGTTGCGTCCATTCCAAATCCTTATTTTTTTTGTCTGAGCTTGTGTGCTTTTTGGCCACTAACACTGATGCCTCTTGTGTTTGTTGTGCTCATGCAATAGACAAAGGCATTCAAGAATTCGGGCAATTCATATAGAGGAAGCAGATGAGACATTCTGTTTCAGGACCAAATTCTCTAGAAAAACCAGAGCTAATCCCTTTATTATCTTTCCAGCGGCAGATTCCAGCGAGCACTCATGAAACTGGGCTCTCCTCACATCCAAACATAACACATCTCTCTCCTTCTTCTCCTTCTCCCCCTCTCTCTCTCTCTCTACATATATATACTGTATCTCTTTTTCTTCATACAGCTGCACAGCATTTGCTTCATGCTGCGTCTTGGCAGGAAAAAGTCATTATCACAACACACAAGTCGTACCCCGACCCCTGCATGGGCTTGTCACAGTCTGTACCTGGCTAATATTTTAAGAAATTCCACATTAGAAAAAAAAGAAGTCAGCTCCTTCCATGTGTAGATGGCTGAGTTCGTGGCTCTTAAAATGTTCTGCTACCTTTTAGAAAATATGTTTGGTTCCCTCTCCCCGCCAATTAAAGCTGGCCCTGGGCTGTTGTGCAGGGCAGGCGAGCACTAAAGGACACACGGGCGAAAAGGAAACAGCATAATCTCTCTGCAATATCCTGTTGTGTTTCATGCCTAATTCACTTGTTGTTTTAGTTTATTACATTTTTTTCCTGTGTCTGCATAAATATTAAAAATATATCCAGTAAGAGTAGCCCTGACATGGTCCCAGACTTTGATATTGTTCTGCTTTGTCAGAGGCCGGCCCAGCGGATTTGAAGCGTCTGAAGACTGGACTGTGAGCTATGAAGGTCAGAAAATATCCTCCTAAACCATGGAAGCTCTCTGTGTGGAAAGGACAGAGCGTTTACATGGCAGAGTGACTTCAGGCAGGAGTACAGCCCTGTGCACTTTATTTGGTTTCTTTGGCATAGCTTTTTTGGTCATATTTTTTTTAATACTATTCAAAGCAATAGTATGCTTTAAATGTTGCTATGTTGTTGTGGGATAAAAGATTCAGTCAGTGGTTCAAGGCATGAAACCTGATTCAGTGGTTTTGTTACGCTACTGTATTTACATGCAGGATTTCAAAGTAAGAATCTTTTGGAGAGATGTAGTGTTTTTAGAAATTCTAACAAAAGCATGTTGTTATTCAGACTTGGAATAACAGGCTTGGATACATTCATTTAAAATCTTCTTTTTGCACCACAGCTGAAGAGACACATTTCTTAAGGCATGCTTATTAAGTTTTATGTGGGTAAAGTAAGATGATCTTGATGGTGATTTATATCTCATTAAGTAAGTAATACTTTTTTTTTTTGTTACTTGATTAAAGTTCTTCTCCCAGGCTTCATACCATTGAGGTGATGTAGTTGACAAATTATTTAAAAACAAAAGAAAATTCCTCCATAAAAGGGTAGATTCACATACTTTAGTGTTACTCATGTGTTAGAGCCAAAGGCGAGACAGAGAGCCACCCGCCCATTTCACAATGATAAAACACAGCCAGCATTAGCTGCTTAATGGGACCCTGTCCAAACACATACACGTGTGTGCACACCGAGACAAACACCAAAACACACACACTCACTGACCCACTCAGTCAAACCACTTGTTGAAGGAAAGTTGGATGTTGAGGCCCGCTGGAAAAAAAGTGTAGATCATGGAATTTCCTCCTTTTTTCACTGGTGTGAAACCAGCAAACATATATATTTAGATTTACTAGACTGATTTTTGGAGGAGAGTGGCAAAATCCCTCTGCGGCAGATGTCGAGACATAGAGCGCGGGCCGATGCCAAGATGGCGTGTGTTTTCAGGGGTAAATGGAGTCTTTTGTGAACAATCAGCTCAGACGCAGGAGATGAAACAGGGAGTGCCATTAGCTAATTAAAACTGAGGTTCAGCTCATGACCCGACTTTTCCTCTGAATGCCGCCTGAAACTGGAGCTGTCTGGGCACTGGGTGCGGGCGGCGAGTGACGTTGATATTAATGTGTTTGTACCCGTATGAGCCTCTGACACTCTGGCCTGTCTGGACAATTTAGAGTCCAGCTTCTGAACCATTGGGGCCCAAAACTACCTGTAGTGAAGATGTATGGAGCTCGGTTTTCTTTCAGAAGATCCGAAATAGACACACATATCAGGAACTAAGAAAACTTTTCTCATTCTTTAGTATATATGTCATTCCTAAACATTCAAAATCTCTACAACTACAGTCACAGTGTTTTGCACCCAAAAGCAACAGCATGCAGACATTCAAACTGACCCGAGGAACTCAGGCATGCATGGAAGCCAAATTACCACAAAATATCATTGATCACCAAGGCCAACTGGTTCCTCAGGCTATACACACACACATATATTCACTCCAGTGGAAGAGAGGTCTGTATATGGCTCAGTTAAAGTAATCAGGGTCAATAGGTGAGAAAGGGCCTTGATTGAGCATGTCAGGAGTAACTGCATGCTTAGGAAACACAGCTCCTAGTCTGTTAAGTTGGCACAAATGCAAAGGTGTAATCAGCCCCAAATAAGGACCTGGGGGAGATCAACTTCTAGCACTTAATCTGAAGGTTCTGTGCCTCTGCCCATTAAATAATTTTCAGAATTAACCATTCCCTGGGCAAATGATTTCATCAGGTAGCTACATAGTGTAATTTCTTTCTACAAACCCATAACCCCATCCAGTGGTTATCCTCCGTCTTTCTGTCAGGTTTGCTCTGCCGCTTGGCAGTCCGGCCGTCATGCTAATAGTAACACAACACTGTCCACATGTGATATTCGTATGATGAAACTGCTGGCGGAGGGGCTCTGGGACTGATGTTTTGGCATACGAATGAAAGCCCTGGATGGATCGATCTTGCTTGTTTTCCTTGTTGAGTGGGCCGGGCCAACTTCATGTCAGGCCGGAAAAAGCTTTCCAGTCAATCTTTTGCAGTAATGTGGTCCAGTACTCTTCAACACCACCTCCACCCCCCTCTCTCTTTCTCTTCCACTATCTATCATGTAGATCTGAATTTAGCACTTACTTTGATACACTCAACACTTACTGCACATACGCAACCACAACATACGCCTCAGTGTCCCCTCTGGGTCTTTTTGTTTAGCCAGACACTGAAACACTTTCAAGTAACCGCTAATGTAGTCTATTTCTTTGTCATTGGCATCACGTATTGAAGTTATTCCATGATGCTTGTAGAAAATATATTTTATAATATTTTAGTTATTTACTGACTATTTAGTATCCCTTTGGTACAAATAAATATTTTAACCTGTTTTTTTAACCTATGTTGTGTAGATATAGTCCAAATAAATATAGTCAGATAATTAAAATCTAATCCAAATATGATTACAATGAAGTGAAATAGAGTAAAACTTTCTTTATTAGGTTTAATGATGACATTGTAAATTATAAATTCTGTTGTCGACATGAACAATCATGTCATGTCATAATTAAAAAGATTCACCTTTTTGGATTGCCTTGGTAGCTGAATGGTTACAGCACATGCCACATGGTCACATGGTAGCAACCACCCGGCCGGCGACCTTTGTTGCATGTCGATATCTCTCTCTCTCGCTCTCTCTCACGTTTCCTGTCTGCCTCTTCACTGTCACTGTCCGGTAAAGGCAAAAAATGCCCCCAAAAAATCTTAAAAAGATTCACCTTTTTATCCCGTAAAGTGAGATGCAAAAGTGAAAGAAAAGTTAAAAAGTAAAATGAGCAAAACATGTATGCTTTGAGCTCTGATAGGTAAACATTTATGTAATTCATATATATATTTTGAATGCTAACATTCAAATCTTTTAAGTGTTTGACTATTCAATATACTCTACAATAATGTTCTAGTTTTGTGCTGGTTTGATAATTATTTTATTTTATTTATTTTAAGATTTAAAACCTCAGAAGTTTTATATTTTTAACTGTGTTTAAGTTTCAGTTGCTCTCTCTTTCTCAGTCTTTATGATGCACATGCATGTCAACATTTGTGTCCTAATTCCATACTAATTTTAACAGGTTTTTTAGTAAGTGACAAAGTTAGGATTTCCTGTCAGTATAAAATGGCAAAGTAAGTTAATTTCCTGCATAGCAACTTCTTGCCCCATTTTGGCATGTCTAAAACTGCAGGTCTGGAGCTGCTAGTGCAGAGGTTCTGCACCTAGATTATAATCATAAATCACAACTTACTATAAAAAAATGTTAACTTGTAGCCTAGTAAATTTAGCTGGGATCAAGCCACCAAATAAACTGTGCCAGGCAGAGCTAAAGGAAGGCAGTAATGTATTATGGGCATCCATGTAAGGAAGCAAGAGAGACTTTTCTGGTATGTGCTGGGTGAGCAGCTCTTATTGTAATAACTGAGCTGTCATGTTTGGATTCCTCATCCATGGTTCCATCTATGGCTGCGATGAGGACATGTAACTCTCCGTCATGGCATCAGGGGATGGCTGCATCTTGTTCTCATTGTCCTGGTTGTATTTGAGTGATGGTTACTTTTAGAAATACAGCTACTGTAACAATCAATATAGATATAACGTGCACAATATAAGCAGTGGAGCATTTCTTGAAAATATTGTACGTTGCTGCAATGAACTCAAGCTACAAAAGGTCAAACAGCTCCAGCTCCCTGCTTTCAAACTCATCACCAAGTATCAAAGCATGCAGGATTTGCTACATGTGATACACTCTAATTGCATTTGTCTGGAATGCAATATTTTGAGTTTCCCCATTTCCTCAACATTTAATCGCGCTCTGGTATCGGAAACCTGAAGACCCTGGGCAGCGGCTGGTTACACATTGCACAGAGATTGTGTCATAATTGTGTCCCATCCAAGACCTTAATCAGTTTAACCTCTCTACTGAGCCAGATCAGTTTACTAATACATTGGGTAGATGAAGCTGGGATGTGTGTTCAGGGTCTCCGTCATGTTCAGGGCGCTGTTGCAGGGATGTTATGCAACTGTTTATGCAGCATGGAGACAGAGGATCGATGGACAAGAGCCATGGGATCTCAGTCTTAGGTTATGGGTCTTTTTAGACTCCCTTCTAGACTCTTAAAATGTTCCCTGGTTGTTAGTGGTCAATAGTAGTGCTTTTTTTGCTGTATGCCGTCATGGATCATGTGCATTGTGGAGGCGTACTTAACAGTTTCTTTTCTACAGTCAAACAGATAATTATAGCCAAAGTATGTTTGTGGCATTTTACGGGGCAAAGACATAACAGGTCCTTTCTCCTCTGAGGCTGCCATCCTCTCCCACTCCTCACATTCACACACTGGCCTCGTTTTGTGCCCAGGCACAATTTGTGCCACAGCAGCCGCTCCACAAACATACCCACCAAACTGGTCAGTTGGCAGTGTGTGTGTGTGTGTGTGTGTGTGTGTGTGTG
>NTHP01000025.1:973809-995530 GCA_003416845.1 Oplegnathus fasciatus
TTTTTTTTTACCAAAATAAGACCACATACTGCCCACATCAATATTGTTAAAACACTTTCACGTCCTTCATCCTTCAGGAGCAATACTGGATTTTAACTGCACAGCAATGCATCCTCCAAATATCCAAGCCTAAGTAGGTTTTTGACAATCCATGAACTCGCTGAAAGAAGTCATTTTCACCAGCAGATTGGCCACGCTAAAACATCTTACTGTAGCATAAAATTTTTCATGCAGGGTTCTGGGCAATGTCCATGCCTCGAGGTGGCAGTGCCTATTGGTTTCCCAGCAGGCAGGAAAACCTCATACTCAGCCGTCTCCCTGCTAGTCCAGCTTCCAGAGTAATAATACGCTCTACACGATTAACACGGTTTCCTCCACGGACCCGTAACTATAATTTAGCCTCAAATTTGTATTGCGGAAAAGAAAGCAATGAAAGAGTGATTATTCCCTTATACATAAATACACACATTTGGCACGTCAATAATAGCCGTGTTTGTTTTCCAAACTCAAATGCTCGGCGCCGTATTTCAGCAGTCAGCATGGACCGTGTCTGTCATGACTGGTACGGCAATGTGGATGTTCCTCTGCACTGAGATTTTTATTAAACTTTCCCACCCTTGCTGCGTCTCCCGTTTCCATCTGAAACATTTGATTGGCATGACTTTAGAATAATATGTTTCCGCTGTACAACACTGTGAGATGTGAACTCTTAAAGACATTTTCCATGGTTGTATGCTGAAGCCTGGATAGTGTGTGTGCTGATGAATCCAGGGATTTTTATTCTTACTACATTCCAGTCCGCTGCCTCATTGTGACTATTGTGTTGCCGTCTAGTCAAGAAATCAGTCATGTTGTCATGCATTTTTCCTGATTATGTCTCACGCTACGCAGTACACAGGTCAAAATATAGCTGATTAGATGGGCACTAATAATGCCAATGTCATACATGTGGGGCCGTGTATTGAACCTCCTTTTAATTACAGATTAAAATCTGTCTGAAACACTGAGTGTTAAAAACTGTCAAGTATCAAAAGTAGCAATTGAAATGCTCGGTCAGACTCTTAGTCTAGTTTACTTATTCTTTGATCAGATATTTCTTAATTTAAATAATAATATTGCTCATTTTATACTGTATTTAATTTGGGTGATTCTGGTTCTTATAGAGCTTAAAAGCTGATGGTGATGCTTTTGAGAATGTTGGCTGATAAACTCAGACAATGTTTTGTCATTAATGATACCCAGACCTACTTGGTTTTGTTTTGAGTAAAATCAATTTTACAAGCTCAGTTTATTGTTAGTTTGCAGCTTGTTGCAAAAAAAGAAAATCTGACAATGAGGGGGAAAAAGCATCTGTCTGATCATGTTGAAAGGATGCTTTTGTTTCCAAACTTGTCACCTCAAAGGTCTTTCAAATGTCATGAGGAGCTGTGCGTCCTGTAGCCGTAATCGGGAAGATTAAGACTCTCTTACTGAGCCACACAGTCACATACACCCACAGATCAGCCTGGTCACCCAACACGGCTCTACCATGACTGGCTTAGGTTTCGCCTATATTAAATGGAGCCTCAGTGAATAGAAGGCCCTGCCTGTGCTGTGAGTGAATGAAGGAGACCAGGGATGAGTATTGAGCCCAGATGAAGCTGAAGGCCCATTAGAAGAATGGTGTCACTCTCTCCTTAGCCGTAACCCGACCTGTTGTCAGCAGGCTTCACTAAAGGTCAGGGTACAATGGACAGTAGAGACCGCAACAGTTTGTCCACGAAGTTGAATTTGCACTGACGTCAGCTTAGCCCTTTGCCAGTAAGTGGTTTTAGGTGAGATTTAAGAGTGGGGAAGCTGTTATTTTAGAAGATATTGTCTGACATTTAAGTGGAAACTTCAGAGATTAAAGTGGAAGTCTTCCTTGATATATATTTTTTTATAAAAATAGGTATATAAAATGTTATATAAAAAATATTAAAAAATAAACTGTGTGTAGAGTAATTATGTGATCATAACATGTTTCAGATTCTGCATTACAGTGTCCTTTTTGATACTACAACCTATGGGGCGCCAAAGTCTAATATGGGGTGTTTCCATCGCAAGAACTTTCCCAGGGTAACCGAGAACCTTTCGAGGAACTTGGGAAGTAAACCTGTGTTTTGATCGGGAACCAGGGACTGAATTTAGTTCCTTTATGATAGTTGTAGGTGTAAAAAAAGTAAAGGCTTGGACATTTTTTAATGTTTATTAAAAACAAAGTTAGGCTTTGTGTCAGCTTCTGATATGTTAAAAAAAAAATAAATCGAAATTGAAATAAATAAATCACCATCAAACTCTCTGCAGATCGTCTACTGAGGAGACAGACTGGAGTTTTCAGTCTCCTTTCCCACCTCAGCATGTCGCCTTTTCATTCATTCATTACATCAAACTCAAACATCAGAATCATATTACAGTAAATACAAAAAACTATATAAAAAAACTAAATAGGATGACTCTGTGTTGTTTATTTCTTGTGAGTTTTTTAATCCGTCATCGGTCTAATTTGTCTAATCTACACAGTTATTCAGATGCGGTGGAAGCGCAAACAGGAATGGGCAAAAAGGACTTTTAGTTCCTCTGGTTCCATAGTTCCTGAAACTTTGTGGTCAAAAAGGGCTAATAGTTGCTTTCATTTACTTCACCAGTTTATACAACTTATTACTCTTTGTGGAGTGACCTTCTTTCCCATCTTCACCACCACTTTTTGTCTCTACTCCACCTTCATGCGTGCACCCGTCCTGTGCCCCTCTCTTTTTATGTACCAGTCATGCAAGACTTGCATCTGAAGTCCTCACAGGCTGACAGGCAAGTGGCTGTACAGAAGAAGGATGCCAACATGAGCTCTTCACCTGCTCCCTATTGTACCCTGTGATAGTTAAGTTTCAGTGTATTGATGTCAAGCTGCTGCTGAATACCTAAATGAGATTAACCTTAAGTAGATATAAGTAACATTGAGCCATACTACTGTACACCTAAACACTTTGTGACTCTTTACACAGCAGCCCCTGTAGGGGGTCTTGACATGGACCGCCTCATCAACCAATCAGCCGTGTTTTCTGCTTAAGAGCAGGAGTGGATATGCGAGAAGCCTCATGAATCATTCACGTGTTAACAAATCTGTGGTGTTCATTGGCTGAGTGGTTTGGATCAAATGGGCCAAGATGGGTCGGATATGAGCTTGTTTACAGTCACTGTCAGCTGTCAGTCTGATGCACTATACACAGCAGAACACTTATCTCATGCTATGCATTACAGCCCATTAACCGCCGCTGTACGGCACACTCCAGTTTCCCCTGCAATTTAGATGCAGCAGCAGCCTTGAGGCAGGTGTACTATCACGCACGCCGCTGTCTTTCAAGTGGACGCGGTTTTCAACAAAGGTCCTTGGATTGGCTGCGTAATTCAAGAGCCATGGAAAAAATGCTTGTGATTATACCACCCATGTTCTTAAGCGTCTCTCACTTTTCCATAGCTGGTGAATATGCGGTGTAGAGTGAACTCCTCCAGCTGTGTGAGTGATCAAGGGACTGAGGGAAAGAGTGGGACAGCTCCTTTCTGAGTCACATATGTACACGTATACAGAGCCCACATTGTACAAGAATATGCCAGCTTTACACTGATTGATTTCTTTTTTCTGTGTGTGTGTGTGTGGGTGTGATTCCCCATGTATATGTGTGTGTGTGCATGCATGTGGGCGTTTTGTTTATTTCCTTGTGTGGTCCTGTGCATACCTACCTGAATGTGGTTGTCTCTGTGCTTGCATCTGTGCGTGCGTGCATTCCTTTGTCGTGTGTATGTGTGTGTGTGTGCTGTCTTCCCTCCTCCACAGTTCGAGGGCTGTAACAAAGCGTTTTCACGTCTGGAGAACCTGAAGATCCACCTGAGGAGCCACACAGGAGAGAAGCCGTATCTGTGCCAGCACCCTGGCTGCCAGAAAGCTTTCAGCAACTCTAGCGACCGCGCCAAGCATCAGCGCACTCACCTGGACACGGTCAGAAACTAAGTCTCTGCTCTGTCTCACCTCCCGATGTTTCTCCAGAGGAGATTAATGTTTAACCTGTCTCGGGCCAACAGTTAAAATAGTCTGGGTGGTCGCTGTGTTGCAGAAAGGATGGCTGCATGAAATTATGGACTATACATTTAGTTTCTACCAAATCCATTCAGGGATTAGATTATATGCAAAATTTGAATTTTAGTTGTTGAATAACTAGCAATGAAAGTCACTCAGTGTATGTGTGTGTGTCTGGTGTGTGCTCACACTGTATTCCTCCATCACTTTTACACCCACATTAAAAACTGCACTGCCGTCCAAGTCTCGATGCCTATTTCCACGTCTTGACAGTGTTAGACTTAAATTTGCTTTTAATTTGCTGTCAGTCAGTGAGCAGTGTGGCATTCTCACTCTCTCTACACTGGCAGTGACACGCCACAGATCATTAAATGATCAGTTCCATTAGGCCAAGTCACAGCTTGGGCCGTAACAGACTTGGATTGGAGCTGCGTGCTCAGACAGAGCTTCGCCTGTTTCTCCGACCTGTGGAAAGGGAAGGAAAGGTTGAGTCAGCCATCGCTGCCACTCGTCATGTCTCAGTAACCCCACCAATACCTCACTTTATCACCATCTGCACGCCAGCACAGAGAGGGAGTAAATAAGTTGTTTTGCTCAAATTATGTACTTAAGTACAGTTGAGGTATTTGTTTTTTCTTATACTTTCTATATACAGTTTTCTCCTCTACATTTTAATGTAGTTTCTACTTTTATCAACTATTTCAATCCAAACACCTCTTGTCAATATGTATATGTTTGAGATTATTACGGGATAATTTTAAATAATCTGTGATCAGTTCCTGAAAAACACTTACCAGCTTCAAGCCAACCAGCCAAAAAAGCAATAATACAAGCCAGTCATAGCTGTAGAAATCAAGGACATTACTTTGGATAGGTCTTTGAAGGAGTCTTTTAAAAATGCTATACCAATTTTCTAAGCCTGCGTTTATATAAATCCAAAATTAGGTTGATGTTAATGTTAAATGTTTTCTTCCATAGAGCCATATCCAGTCAAGTCAATTAATCTTTATTTTTATACCCCTAAATGACAAATTTGTCTCAGAGGTCTTTACAATCTAAACAACATACGACACCCTCTGTCCTTAAACCCTTGATTAGGTTTCATATGAACATTTCTACATCATAACAAAACTTTCCAAACAACTCTTCAACTCAATTAAGGTTATTTACGAGATTGTTAACAGTATGGAACTAAATTTGTCCTCAAAAACTATTTTAGAGCCTTAAATTTGTCAACAGCTTACTCTTAAGCCGTGCGGCAGCAGTCAATTTGTTGCAAAGGGTGTCCCTTTTTCTTTGACATGGTGGAAACATTTTTTTTCCTTCGCTCAGGTCAGAGAGTTGGATTTAGGTTATATGAGCAAGTACTGAAAAAGCCAGAGAGAAAAAAACACCAGTGATGCTGAGCAGGTAGACAGAGAGCTGTAGGTAGAATCTTTTTAATCAGTGAATGCTCAAATTCACCACATTCTGCAAAACTTTAATTGAAAGAGGTATTCATTTTAACTGTATTTTTATAATATTTATATTTCCAGAATATTTTCCCCTGTGTTCCTGTATTGGCCAGCCACCAGTGCTTTTGCTACACGTAATAGTAAATCATTCAGAACTTTTACTTAAGTAGAGTTTTGAATGCGGACTTGTGTTATTCTATCAGTTAAGGATTTTCTTCCACCACCCACTCTTTCCACAGTAGGACAAATGATACAGCTAATCTGGGACCCCGATGCTTATGGCTTCACATTAACACCCCGCTAAGGCATTCACTGTGCCTGCCCAGCTGCCGGCCCTGCCAGAAACACTTAGGAGGAAAATCATTTTCAAGCTTTAATGATATTTATTCTACACAGAAGTTGTGCTTGATTTTTTATTTTTTTTTAGGTTCTGCGCTGTGTTGGGTGCGTTGCTTGGCAAAACAAACATGGCGGAGATGAGTGGCACTGTAAGCGCCTTGCAATAACAATGGCTTATTTACAGAGGAGGTCGTGGTATGGAGGCAGAGCTAATAAAGACGCGTATCCCCTTACACTTTAATGGCCAACTTATATTCCTGAGGATAAAAGAAAAATTGCCGTGAGGGGAAAAATCTCTCAATCAGCTAGCTACATGCTGTATTTGCTTGGTTAATGAGAAGAATGTGAAATGATGAGGAAACTCCATGACAGTGCAGTCGTTTTACAGATGTCATGTCTGTTACTTTAATCTCCCTCCTTACAACCAGTCTGTATGTCAGCATACACACTGACATACAGACTGACCACAGCTTTGATTAAATATAACTCTACTAATATAACTCCACAATAGCCAGTGTAGAAAATTTCCCATTACAGATTTTCTTAATCATACAAGAAACAACCAACCATGCCCTACTATATTTCTTAAAGGTATAACGAGTAGGATTTAAATATTAGCTGAGTGTTTTTAGATACATCATGTAAACATGATGTTGTATTGACGTCGTCTGTACCAAGAGAACGTGTTCATTACTACATTGGGAAAAGAAAACAAGGATAGACCAACATGCAAAAGCAAGTGAAACAGAAAATAAACCAAGCTTTAAAGTCCTGAATTAAAACAACAACAAAAAAAATGCTACAGGGAGATAATTTGGTATTGAAATATTTTATAATGGATCTTTTCTTTTTTCTTTTTCATGCTTTTTTTCCTCTTCTTCTTACTTCACATTCTGTCATTCTCAGCTGAAAGGTAGGACTCTACCTTTGCCTTTACTTCAACAGATTTCAAACTTACTGTGTATTGATTTTGCTTACTCACACGCTAACTTCTTGTCTCTGTCCTTACAATAACATGAATTTAAATGTATTTCACACTTTAAACTGATGTGAAATATTTTCTCTCTGCTTGTAGAAACCGTACGCATGTCAGATCCCCGGCTGCACCAAGCGCTACACAGATCCCAGCTCCCTACGCAAACACGTCAAGATCCACTCCGCCAAAGAGCAACAGGTGCGTAGAAAGGTAAGACACCTTCTACAGAGGGATGGAGCGGATAGATAAAGAGATTTGAAGAGAAACAGAAAGCTAAAAAGTGTAATTTGTTAGACTTCTGTTACTTAACAAATGGACTGGAAGATAAATATATGTCTCTAACTTGAAGTTGACAGTAGATTAATTTAATTCTATGAATTTAAAAAAGCTGTTTTATCTGTCACATTTCATTTTGCAGTACTCATAAAAAATCGTAGTAGGCATACATACATATGGGTGACTCTACCTGCATATCATGTAGAGTACACCACTGCTATGCCCTGCTTAAGAGCTACTGTGGACCTTTTTCCTAATCAGCTTCCAGCATGACTTTACTCAAGTCTATACGGTAGGGCTACAGGTTTTACAAACAGACCACTTTATGTAATCTCTCCTGTTCTGATGTGCAGTATCCTCAGATCCATCTAGTTGGTTTAATTGAGGGGTTGGGAGGCCGGGGCTGGTGGAGGGGTGTCTTTGAGAATTGTTTCCCCTACAATAGATCAGGTTTGACCACATTTCATCATGTTCATGGTCAAAAGCCCATTCTTTCCCTGACTGGAAGCGGGTAAATAACAGAGAATAGGCTCATTGTTGTGGAAGGGGCTGGATAGTGGCAGGCTGGATGATGTGTTCCTTTGCTCAGCGCCGTAAAGGGAAACACATGTGTGCTTGTAGCATTGTTAATAAGCTGTGCTGCGGAATACCCCAGTGGCCAGATGTTATGGACAAATGTCAAACAAACGCTCTTACTCCACTCTTGGAGCGGCCTGGAGAAAAACTGTTAGGAGTGTCGCGGTGGGGAAAACAGAGCCCCAATTACATGTGATGAATGTTTTGCAGGGCACTCATGAGGATCCCCAGGAGGACATGCCCATACACATTTACTGACATACAGTATCTGAAATCATAACGTGGAGGATGCCAGCTGTAAAACTGTTGAGCGAAACCACGCTGAAAAATTCAATCACCCTTGATTTCACTGGCCAGATAGGCGGAAGGTCTTAAAAGATGCACGGATAAAGTCATTATCTGTCCACTTGGTACATTGCTGTCAATGAACTCTGTGGGAATAATCAGAGGGTAGAGTAGATTGTTGTGATAATGCTGAAGAATGTTTCCACCCGCAGTCCAACCACAAAATCAAAATGTGGAATTGATTTTCATGGAATAACAAAGGGTGGATTTGTGGATGGATGGACAGACACAGGGAGACATATGGTGAGATTGATAGGGTTGGACTGAGGATGGAGAAAAAAACCTTGGTGAACAACATTGATCTTGTCATCTGTAACTGGAGCACTTTCTTTTAAAGATACACTTGACTTGCGTTGGTCCAAATGACTCACAGCAACACCGCCAGGTTTTTATGCCTCTTGGCATCATAAAGTTATCACTTCTTACTATTATACACTCCGCTGCAGAATATGTATCATTCAAGATAATTAATATCACAACATGATGACACAAATACACACTTGATTTACAATTAGTTTACATGTTGATTTCCTGATGAACTGAACTCACATATATTCGATTCAAATGATTAGGAGCCGGTTGCACCAGCTGTTCTTAAGTTCAAACTTAGCCGAGTTATAATTTAAGTGTTTACTAAGTGGAGATTTATGCATTATTAAAACAGGATACATGTTCTTTGTGAATAAAGCATAAGAAATAAATACATTGATTAAAATGAACTGATTGAAAGGGGTTGCACTGCACAAATTTGTTCTTACGTAGAGATTAGTTTTTACTAAATATTTACACCCAGTAACTGCCAGGTATAACTGCTACGTAGCTAACTGAACCGACTGACAAAGCTAATGTTAGCTTGCTAATATATAGCAGTTGATCCCTTTTTAATTTAAGAATAAAAGAAGAAATTGAATATCGATCGATATGTCAATATATCTGTCTAACACTTGGTCAATGTTTGAATGTTTAATAATAATAACAATGTTGGTTAGGTTAGTGTAATTGCATATTTGTTCATCATAATTAAGGAAGATTTCACCCAGTGCAACATTGTGGCTCATTGATGTGTTTTATTAGTTTGTGGACAACAACTATATCAGGCTTTTATGAATGAATAGTAAATCTACTGTAGCAGATCGTGTCCACTGCTATTGTTTGTCCATAAAGCCTCATCTGATATCGGAGCCACAGCAGATGCCATTGAGACCTTTGGGAGTGTCTTGATTCTGGTACACCGTGCTGTATTACACACTGTTGGTTTAAAATGTCTTTCTTTCTACCTACTTCTGATAATCAGCTCTAGTCTTATCGCAGTGTGTTTAATTCACAGGTTATTTGAAGGTAAATCTCCTGACTAAAGGAAAGATGTGGTTGTTAGTACAGTCCTAGTGTGTACCTCAGCAACTGTAATGTTTTATTACAGAGAAATCCACTGATGTATACAACAGAGGTCAGCTGTTCCACTGATCCATAAGGCAGATGTCCCGTTTCTTCAACTGACACAAGTTTCCTTAGGTTTAGGTTTCTTTTGCGTGGCGTGTGATCGACTCTCCAGCTGAAATGTGTCTTCAGTTGCCCCCATTACTGTTGGCAGTGAGAGAAACAGAAGCAATCTCGCATTGGCTCTGAGTTGGTACAGTGATCAATCACCCGCAATGTCCAAGGCCAACGCATGACTCAAAAAGGAGTGTATGATCTTCCCTCTGGTTCCCCCTGACTGAGAATGTATTCTCATTTGCTGAGTTACTGTTTCAAATTAACATTACAATCAAGTTATTGCAAAAAGAGAAAACAAAACACACCCCACATAGGGTCCAACCTACAAATAGATAAAACTGAAGCTGTGTTTTGTTCTTCGGTTGTGTAATGTTGCAAACCAGATGGAGTTCTCTTGAAATGACTCAACATCATTTCTTGTAAACATTCTCTGTTTATTCTTATATTTGCGATTGACAGCTTCGGCCCTGTCCTCACCTGGAGCAGGATGTCCTGAGCGACTGTCTGTCCATGCAGCACCTCCAGAGCTCCGCCTCCTCACAGCACCTCTACAACGGCAAAGATGGCCGTTCTCCTGGACTGGGCCAAGACATCTTCACAGGTGCACACAGGAAGCTGCTCTGTCATCTGACACCCTGATAATGTACCCTCTTCCCCTCATCAAGGCATTAAGTAATCTAATACTTCTGTAAGACGCAACAAAAACTCAGGTCTCTGGTCTCTGTCTCAATGTACCTTCCATATGTTTTTTTAACTTAAATCTTTATTAACAAGAGAGGTGATTTGGGAAATACATTGATCATCCATTATCATTCACTTTCCCATTTCTGTTCCAGTTTGGCTAGTATTTTAACCAAATAGCTGTTACATCCTTTTATGCTTTCTTCTGAAAAATTATAGAGATGAAGTACCAAACAAAGGGACCTTATGTATTAGCATTTGTTGTAACACTTAACATACCATTTCTTAAAACACAGTTATTTTCTGACATTTCCAAAAGCAAGTGAGTGATCCACATCACACTTTCCTACATATTTGACGTGTAACTGCCTTGGCTGTAAAAAAAAAAAGAACAAGTCATATTTTTCCTGGAGAATATTTCTTAGTTACAGGTATCTATAGAATTCACGTATCCCCAAATCATATTTTGTCTGATGTTCTAGAAACTCTCCAGCTCTTCTTTTTCCAAAGCTCACCAAGCTGTATCTTAAACATTTTTAATATTTTAAACCATGAATCTGACATATATGATGTTATTTAATCTATATTGGTTTTAAGTTTCTTGTTTCTTAAGTTAATTATGCCATATATTCTTAAAATAAGCATATTGTAATGAGTAATGCCTATTTATCATTTGCTTTTTGGCTTGAATAGAACATGTCATGCGACACCAGTAGTAGCACCATCCTCAGTGGTTGAGCAATTTAAAATGTGAGTGCAAAAGACTGGCCATGTCTCAAAATATTGATGGCCAGGGAGTATTTGTTCCAAAACAGAAGAACAGGCCAGCAAGTGAGGTCTGACCGCCAGAAAATCCCAACACCTGGCAAAGCAATCACCGAATCATTGGTGGTAATCAACAGCCATGTCGACATTCTTGCAGATGTATTATGGTAATTTTGTGCTTTCAGGCAGTAAAAATCATACTTATGGCGCCTTTGGTCAAACACAAACAAATTACACCACTATAATTTGTCTTTAATTGCTTATACACATTTTATATCAACATTTTAGCTGTTGGACTGGGTTATTTAAGTTTAGAAGGAAGTGTTACGACCTCGCACTTTTGTTTGTTTGGTTTGTATTTCATAAGCATATCATGTTAACCTGTCATCTTGTCATGCACAGGCTGCAAAAACCATTACAAACAGCTACAAACTTTTATTCATCACATGTGGCCTTTAAACTTTAAACCATTTTTCTAATTGATGAATTTGACCGTCACTAAATGTCAACACTACTTTGGATTGGGAACAAGAGGGAGATAAATAGATTATTATAACAATCTTAAAGACAAGAGAGATGCCTCGCAGCTTCCTCAGTTTATGGACACATCTGTCCTTGTTTTCTGCCTGTACCCCATCCAGGCTCCCCGCCGCTCTCTGTTATTATTGCTGGAACTCCAGCGCACCGTTGACGACTGTGAGCGCTCAACTTGTCTTTGAATGTCGAACCAGGCCTCTGAGTCTTGGCTTTTTCCCCTCTGCCTCCCTCTGTTTCTGAGTGGACATTGCTTGCTCTCTTGTTTTAAATGTTTTAAAGCCCAGAGGAGCTCACTCGTGAGCCCATGCCAAAGCGTTCAAGGATGCAGTGTTATTCGAGGCCAGCAAAGATGTTGCAGGTTGGCATGCAGGATCCCCATTTACATGAGTTTCACTTTGTTCTGGGGCCAATAGGATGCATGGAAGAGGTGGGACAAAGTGGGCAGCCATCCCATCATTAACACTTGTGGAGCAGAAAATGAGTCATGCTTCCAGTCAGAGCTAAACTTGTTTTCCTGTTCGCCGGTTATAAGTCTGCTCTTATTCACATGGCTGCAGCGAGACTTACGAGAAGCCCCTCTCTGTTTTATTGAGCATAATTAGAGTGTTCTCTGATTAACCAGAGGAAGGACTCATCATAGTTTTAGTGCAGAGGTTTACATGCTCCTGCTGTTACGCTGAGAGGCTGATACACCTCTCCATCTCCCTCTCACACAGAGCTTTCTTCCTGAACTCGATCAGAAGCCTTTCAGAGTCAATCCACGACATCTCCAGAACATAATCCTCTACTAACCCTTAAAGAGTGCCACCAGATCCTCTCTCTCTCTCTCTCTCTCCACAAGGAACTAGCGATGAAATTGAGGCAATCACAGCCATTATTTGTCGACTGTTTCGCCGGTCTGGTAGCAGATGTTGGGGCTAAAGGGGAAAACATTTAAGGTCTGTGATTGATGATTTGGGGGTAATGAATCAAGCTTGTAACCATTTCAGAGTGCTGTCAGATCAGGCCTCGGCATGCTTCCACTTGAGAACAGCTGGGCCTGGAAACGGCAAAACCAGGAGCACCGATCTTTTCTCTCCCTTTCATCTCCTTCTGTCTTCTCCTCTCGTCGCTGGTTAACTGCCCCAGACAGTCAGCGCGCCGCTCTCCTCGTGGATGCTGGGAAAGAAATCAGCCGATAAACGTAGCGGAAGACGGAGAGAGCAGATTTATTGTGCTGGGAAAACAAGAGGAGATCAAGTGCAACCTCTCTTATCAAGACTTGGTGTCTACAATGTCTAGCTCTTGACTGAACATTTAAATTTCACTATGATTTGTCACAAGTCTCTCTGGAGCAGCATTTTCAGATTAAACCAGTGGAAGCTTGTCAGAATGTCAAGGAAACTGATGGAAAGGTCAGATGTATTACAGCGAGACTGGCAGGCTTATGCTCAATGTGGTGATAAATTAACAGGGATTTCAGGAAGAATCTACTCAAGCAAATATGGCTGAAGACTAGCTGGTTCAGGCTTCTCAATCAAAATATACNNNCACCTTGGTGTTTGGGAACTTGTGATTGGTATTTTTCACTAAAAATAACAAAAGAATAGCATGGATCTATAATATCAATAATAGTAGTTTCAGCCCAATTTGCTGTGCTTTCTGAATAGAAAAATGGATCAGTGTTTAATTGGAGTCCACAGCTTGGAATGGTAGAAAAAGTTGGCAACATGCAGCTGGCTTCAGTAGAAAATAACGACCCCCCATAGACCACTGTGTCAACAAAATGTTAATCAAATATGATTCAGAAATACTCAGTGATTGAGTAGTGAAAGACATATTGGACATTTTGGAACAGCATCAGGAAACGATGCAATTCTCTTCTATTTTTTAAACTTCTTACACGCAGCTGGAAATGTTCAGAAAAAAAAAAAGATACACTGATACTGTACAATGTACACGCAGATGTGCACATGCAGAGATACATCACATACGCACACATGTACTCACATAACCGCAACCGTGAGCGTCAGCATGAACAAACACACACACACACACAACAGAGGCTATCCAGTAACCTTATTCCCCTTTTAAATGCCCTACTGTTTAAAGTCACTGTTCAACACATGTAACATTTTAGTTTATTATTGTGTAATAAGAACAAACAGCTGAAAGGACAAACAAGGCCAATCCCCGTGGCAGCACAAACAATGTACCCGAAATTACAAACAGCGCAAACACAGAACATTTTATTTTACAAAGCTCTCTTGATTGGATGAAGGTTGTCAAAACAAAATCCTGTTGCCATGAAATGGTTTTTAATTTGCTCAAAGGAAATATGGAGAACAGGGCCCTCGAGTTTATCTGGCACGTTTACTGAATTAGCTTTGTTTGTCTTTCAGGCCTCTACACTGGCTCCAGCACCCCCCATCACAGCGCCTCAGTGGAGCTCCTCTCCCCTACCCCCAACTCCACCTCTGCCACCGACCTGCCCTCCCGACAACACCGACTGGACCGGGACCTCGGCAGCCCGCATCACCTGTCCCCGCTGGCTGCCATGGACGGCACGAGAGATGGGTGAGTCTTCCGTGGATGTGTAACATGGATGTATTCAGCTGTGGAGAAGTGTCATACTTGCTCTGACACTCTCTGTTAAGGGAGGCAAAATTATAGATGTGTCAGAAGGGCGGGAAATATGAACATTAAATCTGGTAAGTGCCCATTATCTGACTGAAGAGCAGAAAATTCTACGAACAGTCATGTAAGGTCTCGTCACAGTCCTGTCACACAGTGAACTCAAATATGTGAGGTAAAGTCATGTGACATTGCAGTCTGATAAGGTCAAACTCTTCTAGCTGAAGTTACCAAAAACACTCAATTGATAAAGATGAACAAGAGTAACATCTTCACTGAGAAAAAGCCCCCCAAATGACATTACATTTAACATTTTCACACATTAACATGTAAGTATCCCCATAACTATACAAACACACACAGGTCAGTTGAACTTTCCTCCTATTAATCACGCTGATAGTATTATGATCCTCACAGACTTTGACCCACTGTGTTTCCATTGTTTTTCACCTATTTATCATCCTGAATCAAGACAGAACCGCAGGGCGAACTCACTTAGATCATGTTAGGTTAAGCCTCTCGGTCCTGCTGACAAACCCATTTGGCTGTCTCACTGGAAATAAACTCAACTCCAACCCCTAAGACATCCCTCACGGGAAGAGGGGCTGTGCTGGTCACCACAGGGTCACCGTGACACATCACCAGCTCTATTTCTGGCACTGGAATAGCTGTTCATGTGGTCCCCTATCTCCACTGGATACGACAGCGTCAGCGCGATGACCAAACCTCCTGGCCGGACATGATTCACACTGTAATGAGAGTAAAGTGTCAAAGCAGCATGATAAGATCATCGTTTGGTGTTTATGTTGTGAGCTGTTTTATCCTCACATGACAAGAATCAACAGATGCTCTCTGAGAACAAAAAAACATCACCAAACAATTCACATTGTACAAATCTACTGGTACTCATGTTTTACAGACATATACTGCGTTAGACGCTTGATTTGTTGAGGGATCATACAACAAATATAAACAATGAACTGCATTAGATTATATCATCTTAAAAGATGATGCATCTTCCAGATAATTGTGAAAATAAGCACAACTGGGGATACTTTTAAAGAGAAATCTGAAGACAATTTAGTGTTATTTAGTAAGTGTGCCAGTATTGCTACATCTTTGGCAAAGAAGAAAATGAGTTTCTATCCAGTCCTGTTTTAAATTTCTTGTAAATTTCACAAAGAAATGAATTGACAGTAATAAGGATACATTAATTACTGCATTAAAACGCATTTTCAGAAACCTGCCTCTTACATTAGATACCAGAGAGTATCCAAGAGCGCGTGGAAAACCTGCAGCTCATAGAAATACAACTGTCTTGCTCAAGGACACTTCAACAGAAATGGACAACTCCTTTCATGTATCTGCGTTGTTCTTCGTGTGTGTGTGTGTGTGTGTGTGTGTGTGTGTGTGTGTGTGTGTGTGTGAGGCACAGCATGTTTCCTATTAGTGCCGATGATTTCCCCTGAGAGCCAGCAGAGCAGAGTTACAGAGCCCGAGTGTCGTCAGGAGGCACAGTGTGTACTGTACTAAACAATGTGCTGAAAAACCAGGGAGGTAGAAAAGGAAAACAGTCTTTTACAGTTTAATAACATTGAGAAAGAGTGGATGGAATCAAGCATCATAAACCCTGTGTTACAAAAGTGCTCGTGTTACGTAAACACGCTTTCTTTTAACTCTGTGGTCTGCTCTTTGGGTGTCTGTGTGTGTATATATGCTTTTACGGGAGTATATACAGCACGGGCATATGACAAAATGAGGTTTGATGGCTTTCTTGCTCTAAGAACCGCGCATGCATTTGTACTTGTGTGTGTGTGTGTCTCTGTGTGCGGGAGTGTGTGTGAGTGAGAGGAGTTTACATATAGTAATCCAGGAAACACACATGATTGCGTGTGATTGGGGTGTGAGACGCAGCAGACCTCCAGCACAAACAGTGCAGCGGGGGCCAGCGCGGCGAAACCGCCTGGATGTAAACGTCCGAGCGCCGCTCAGAGACGTCGGGTCGGCCTGGAAGCATCTGGACGGCGATGTGTTGTTTCAAGCCTTGAAAGCAGGAGGAGAACGCTGTCAAAATTACCTTGCGGTTGCAGTGCCTCTTTCTCGGCAGCATGCACAATTACCAGCGCAAGGAGAGAAATGGAAAGTGAAAAGGACATGAGCAGGGGATGCTGTAACAGCGGTTACACAGGCAGGGTGACATATTGGATGTGAGACGTGGGTCTGTTCCTTTGGGTGCTTGATGAGGAACATCTGACCATTGTGTGTGTGTGTGTGTGTGTGTGTGTGTGTGTGTGTGTGTGTGTGTGTGTCCCTTTTGCGTACATATGTAACTGAAGTGCCCATCATGCTCAAGTAATCTCCCGTGTTCACGTACATCTTTGTTTCCCCACCTTAAGCTCCTACATTCTTGGGGCGTGATGACAATGCTGCATTAAATTGCGGCAATTTCCACATTTACAGATTTCATCAAATCAAGATGTTTGACCTAAAAGCACTCATAAATGCACACACACAAACACACACACTGTAGTGCCCTATCTGTTCATCACACAGTATGGACGGAGGGTGGAGTGAGGAGTCAAAAAGCGAGTCGTGGCAGGGACCTACAGTGCAACTAGCCGGGCATGAAACGTCTACTCACATTTGCCTGAAGATGGAGCATTTGATTTACATGTTTAAAGCCTTGAGTATACAGGCTGCTGCCAAAGTCAATATCAGCGCCGCACTTGTTTTTCCCAAACGGTTTAGCAGGACATTAAACATTTTGACAAAATTATCAAACTAACCTGCCTCTAGTGTGGCAGCCTCTGACCTCATAGCTAAATGTGTTTACTCTGGCTCAAATGGGCCATTTAGACTCCTTTTACTTTGTAAATACCAGTGTCATTTTTCTGAAGCTAATATTAAAATATGCCAGTTAAAATACATTTGGCGATCGGCGTGGCACGAGTGTGTGTGTGTGCGTGTGTGTGTAGGGCCTCTCTCACAGAGATGGCTGTTCCACCATGGCGGCCTGTGCTCACAGAGAGATGGGTGGTAAATGTTGTCATTCACTGCTTCAGCCATATGTGGTTATATAATTGCGGAGGGGAGAGTCTACTGCCTTTACCTGTGTATTGATATTAGAGCCCCTCTGCAAATATTAGTCCGAGGTGGTTTGATACCTCGGCAGTGATTGACACGGGCTAATTGAATTAGAGTGGCGGCAGAGACGGCACAGAGCTACATTAAGAGTTCCTGCTCTGAAGGGGGACGTTCACGGCTCGTAACTCTACACCGTCTGTCTTCCAGCCATTATCATTCTACAATGATCCAGAAGACGAGTGTCAATCTCACAGCTAAAACAAAAACATTTTTGAGGTAGTCGCTCATGGCGGCATGTGGTCAGTCACTCATTTTGTGGTGCTCGGTTATAATTGCAAAGTCTTCAATTAACCCGTCTACACAAACGGTTAACTCACAGAAAAGATTCACATGATTTACTGTCAATGTTCCTCCAAGAGGGATGGTGATTAAGGATGGATCCTTTGTGTTTAGGGCGGCTATCTTTCTGGGACTAACAGAGAGCTTTTCAGGGCCCCAAAAATATCCAGAGCCCTGGCTTGTGCTTTTCACACTGAGGCCTGCAGGGCTGGCTTAGCTTTAGCTCAGCTTTAGCCGGGATGCTGTAGTCTCTCTCTCAAGCACAGCTTTAGCTTGCTAAACAGAACCAGAAGTGTTCCCACCAGTCTGCGCCAAAGAAGCCCCTGTCATCCATCAGAGGGGCTTAATGGTCGGCAACAAAGGGGGAAGAGATGAGAGGGGAGGCAGAGGGTGTTTGTGGAGAAGGTAGGGTCTGTGTAGGACAGGGTCTGATCCCCGCTCCCTAGTGGGACAGTTAGCTGCAGGTGAAGGAAGACGAACGAGGAGCAGAGCAGGACTGCTCATGAATCTTCAGCCTTCTTTCCATCCCATCATGCCTCAGTACAAAGAGCCAAGACTCCAAGGGCAGCTTGTCTTTAACACAACAACAGTGCATCAACTTGTAGTAATGTTTCTGGATGACGGTTGCAGTCTGGACTTCAGGGCAGCATCAAACAGTCCATTTCATCTTCTTGTTGTAGCATTTCTAAGATCGGAGTTTAGTCATGAACTTCAGTGCTGGAACAAATCTCATTCCCAGAGTGACATCAGCTTTCCCATATTACTCACAGAAGAATTCACTGAGCCCACTCAAGTCGAAGTCACTGAGCTGTGTTCTCGGCAAAGAGCAAAGAGTGAGGTCTCATAAACCATCTAGCTCATCACTTTAAAAATGTTTGCATTAACATCTCCTCCCGGCACCATCTTCATCTTCAAGGGATTTTACATATCTGTCCATGCTCTCCCTAACCTCTCAACCTTCCTAATATTTATAAAAATGTAGTCCATCCACCCTTAAAATCCAACTCCACCTTCAGGAATCAACAGGTCAACAGTCAAATCACTCTCTCATTGCAGTGGGACAGGAGTGGGTGGGCTGGCTGGAAAAAGCAGAGTAGCGCAGGATGGCCAGTGAAGATGAATATCAGGAGAGAGATTAATGTGGCATATGAAAGATTCCCCTCATACCTGGAGCCTGAGTAGCTAGCAAGCTAGAGCCTAGCGAGGGAAGGGCCGGGGGCAGCTGGCAGTGATTAGCTTATGATTCACTTTAGCTGCACATAGAGGCAGCTTGTAAAAATATGAACAGTATAACTGTTTCCTGAGTTTGTGCTGACAGCAGCTCCTGGGGGAATGCTGCTCTCTGCAGGAACACATGGCCACGCACTGGGCCTGTGCCAACCCATGGATTAGCCACGCTCGCTAACAGCTAGCTTCTCCAGAGCTGGACTAACACAAGGTGCCACACAAGCTTCCTCAATTTTGTAGAGGTGGACATGGAGGTCAAGTGCAGTCCATATACAGTTAAGCACTTAAACTTGATACCCAGATGAACATGTCGATGAGTTGAAGGCACTGAGAGCGAAAACCTCCAATGTAGAACAATGTCACTCCCAAAGGCATTTGATTTGCTAATCCTGCAAAACGTGAGACTCGGAAAGTCCCTCTTTTTGTTTGTTTCAAAGTTATCAGCAGTGGTGTAGGAGGTATTTTGATCTTTCACATACCAGCAATACCACACTATAAACATACCCCAATACAAATAAAAGTGCTGTTCATACTTTAACTTGAGTAGTAAAAAAAAGTAATAGCAGCAAAATGGCCCCTCTCAGTGTTATATTACATTATTGGATTATTATTACTGATGTATCTGGTTGAGGTGGGGCTAATTTTACTACTTTATATAATATTGGGTGGTTTAATCATAAAAAATGCATCATATTTTATAAGCTGTCAAATAATTTAATGGAGTAAAAAGTACAATGTTTACCTCTGAAATGTAGTGGAGTAGAAACATTCTCTAGTACTCAATTAAAGTACCTCAAAACTGTATTTAAGTACAGCACTTGAGTAAATGTTCTTAGTTAGTTTCCACCACTGGTTGTTCAGATGACCACTGACACATAATCATATAATCATTGGATCATATAATCATATAATCATTGGATCAGGGCCTATCTTTCCACCAAATGTCATGGGATCCATTCATACATTTATGAGACAGGCAAACAGAAAGAAGACGTACAGGAGCAAAAACATGACCTCTCTCAAAGAGGCAATTAAAAAAGGGAACGCCAGAGTTTATTTTTTATACCCAGTTTTATGATGATCTCTATTGATAAAGGCAGAAACACTGAGAGCCCGAAGCTATGGCCTACAGCTAAGTAAAATGTAAAATGAATTCAGCATTGGCAGCTTCTTTCGTTGGACATTGTTTACCATTTCCCTTCATCAGCCACTCTCTTCCAAATGCCCGGCACGAAGCCACTGCCAGCTACTGAGTGCTGGGTGGGACGCCCCCTCATGCATGGAGCAGTAGGTCATATAGCACCAGGCTCCAGCCAGGCCAGCAGTGAGCAGTCATCTGAGGGCTCGGCTGCCTCCAGCAATACTCTGTCATCACATTCATATAGCGCTTAGTGCAAACCATATGCTTCCACGGCACAGCGGCACATAGTAACACAGCAGCAGTTTATGTGTTGGCATTCCTGATATGCAGTCATGAGAGGGTACTAAGTAGCTGTTGAATATTTGGGGGTGTGTGATTGGCCAGCTCTGTTTTTAAAGGCAGGTCTGTTGGCTATCAGTCTGGATTTGGACCAGATTGCTGTTCCATTAAGTTAATGTCAAGTGTACAACATTAAGTCGTTAAATCGGTGGTCATTTTGAGTTTCTTGTTAACTTTCACATTTAACATTTAAGTGTCTGAATAAATACCAGACGTGGTTCTCACTGCTCCTGGATAAATTTATTAAAGTGATCTTATGAAGGTGGAACACATTAAATATCTCAGCTACCCTGGCTCTAACAAAATCCAGCCACCAGCACCTCTACAGCTCACTAATTAACACGTTATATCTCATTTAATACGTACAACCTGCTTGTATTTTTGTATGGATTAAGTAAACAACATCTGACATGTTGATTCATGAGCATTAGAGGTGCTGGTAGGCAGATTTTTGTCACCTTCGGGCAGAGCCAGGCTAGCTGCCCCCCTGTTCCCTGTCTTTGTGCTAAGCTAAGCTAACCAGCTACTGGCTCTAGCTTCACATTGATAGTACAGATATGAGAGTGATATCAATTTTCTCATTTAACTCTCGGTAAAAAAGCAAACAAGAGTAACTATTTCTTTATGGTAATTCAGTTCAGACTTGTGGGTTAGCGGAAATATTACTCGACCCAGTAAGATTGCAGTTGTGACATTTTTGTAAAAGTGACTCAGGCGCTTATTTAGACCTGAGACAGACATGTAAACTTGTCACCACATTTATGTAACACGAGGCGTGTCTGAAAGAGGTTTTACATTTCTGCTGATGTTTCTACAGCTGTGATGATTTTGAGGTGGAATTCCCCTTAAATGGCAGGATGTAGTTTAGAAATCCCTTGATGAGCACACAGCAAAGACAAAATGAAAAATATATAACAACCATCGTGATAACAGCATACTTTTCACGTCAGATGATATGAAGTTGTACAGAACTTTGTCTCTGGTGCTGCTGACAGCTTCTGCACAAACTCACTGAAGCGTGCTGCGTTCATGTCATTCTGCAAGTTTTTGAGGGTGAACCAGTTTAGCTGCGATGCTAAATGGGGAAAATACCATCAGCTGGTATGATCGTAATATTTCAATATTGCTTTGACTTCTTTGATCTCCAGATTGTGGTTTTCCCAGCGCACTGTGTGACTCTTGGATGCTGAGACTGAAGAAAACTTTTTAAAAAATAGTTCTGACAAACCTTAAATGATCAATATCCACAAAAATAAGCTGATGTGAAAACCTCAGTTGTTCTCCAGGCTGTTAGAGTCCACAATGTCACAAACATGTCATCTTAATATTTCTCTTTCTCAAAAGTCATGAATGTAAACACTATTGTGCTTTCTTCTCCCTAGGCCACAAAGCCTGGGGTTACTGCAATGGTGGGCAGTGTGTGTGTGTGTGTGTGCGTGTGTGCA
>NTHP01000025.1:995557-1006546 GCA_003416845.1 Oplegnathus fasciatus
TGTGCAGATGGGGGGGGGTTGGTTTCACTTGAATGCACACTCTGCTGTTTGTTGACTTAAGATCATAATATGTGGTAGGAGGACGATTACGTGTGGGGAGCCCAAGTTTCCACACGCCTGGAATGTTTCTTCTTCTGTGTGCTTAGGATCACTAACTGCTCCGCTGGGTTTGTCGGATCATGCGGTTAGCGGGCCGGCATGTAGCTCCGGCTTTGATTGGGATGTCACAATGCATGAAGCGTTTTATTGAGAAATTATTGAGACTGTCCAGAAAGGGATGGATAATCTATGGAGAGGTTTAAATGTATATTTCACCCGCACTTTCTGCATCTCCTCCAGGGTGTCGGGTCCCCTCCTGTCTCCGGGGATGAAGGGAACCGGGACACCTCCTCCTCCTCTGGAGAAACAGCATGTCCACCCTCACCACAAGCCCTACTCTCACTATCACCACCATCAGTCTGCCAACGACGGTAAGGCTGAATGTAACTTATTTCAGGAAATCTGTTTTGACTTGAATTTGAAAATGTTCATTGGCGTTTCAATTCAATATCCTGAAATTCTTCCTGTTGCAGGTGATTCAGTAACATGTAGTATTACTTTTATATAACTTCCTACAGTGTCAGATCACTTGAATATACATGTCCTTCTTCAAACTCTTGCTGTAGCAGCAGACCCACATGAAAGGCCTCACAGAGAGGAAGTTGTCTTGTAGAGCAGCGATACTGCCCTGTGGCTCTGTCAGAGCACTTTTAGGACAGAGAGAGATTAGAGTCGTAGAGACAGAGCGGGGGAAACCACATGCCGGAAGCCTTTTCCCTGCGCTGAATTAGCCAACAAAATGCTGGCTCATGTATTCAGCTGTCTCTCAGCGCCCTAACATGGCAGGCTCAGCTGTCACTCCCGAGCCTTTTTCCTAATGCCTTAAACACTGTTTTCCCTGTAAAGATCTACACATGGACGTCTCTCTAACCGCGCTGTGGTCGGGGAGTTGCGTAAAAGCGCTCCAGGAAAGGCTGCTCTCCCATTATCGAGACTCCTGCGGTGGATTCAGAGTACAAACCGAGACGATGGGGACAAATGTTACACACTATGGGGCTGGCACAGTTAGCACGGGCACAAATATAGCACTGTCATAATTTGAGATCCACATCAAGTTTCAGCGGACGCTCACTGACCTTGGAAACAATCACCCATAGACACTGGTGGCAGTCGATCAAGTCTGGCTTCTATTTTTCTCCTCTCTTCCTCCTCCCTGCTCTTCCTCGCTCATTTCCTAGAATACCAAGGCAGCTTTCAGAGCTGCTTCCATTTCGGAGACTCCTACAGGATGGAGCAGACGGTCGGTGGCGTCCACGTCCCGGGAGATTCTCACGCCTACGCTTCCCATCAGCACAATGGCTTCCACATGTCGACTGGCAACACTGGCACCACAGGTGAGGACAATTTACCCAGAGCTGATATGCCAGAATCGTAAAAGATGACCTGAATGATTTCATCAAAATGTTAAACAAACTGCGCTTAATCTGGTCTGTTCCAGGCTTCGGCTTGACCCAGGAGCTGCAAGGTGGCGCAGGGTGCCAGTTCTCTTCCAGCCCAGAGGAGAGCATTTTCTTCCAGGTGGGCAGCTTCGACCGCAGCCTGAGCCACATGTCCTCCGTCTACACAGAGACATAAAGCAGCACTGGAGCAGGGCACTCTTCACCATACCTACTCTACTACTCTGCAGTCCAGCTCCTTCCACACCCGTCTTATCATACTTGGATCACCTCTTCTCTCGTTCCTGTTTCCTTCTTTTTTCACGCAAGATCTGGGTCACATTAATTTTCACATGTCCTCACAGTCACATGTGACCCCTTAAAACAAGGTTGTCTAGTCACCGGTTGCACATGTCAAAAAAGTGATTTTTTTTATTTGTCTTATGCGAATCATTTTCACAGAAAAAAATATCCAGTAATTCTTAAGAAAATAATTAAAGATTTGAGGAAAGTACTACTCAGCCTGTAAAAACAGTGGAACAATGTATTCTGTGGAAGTAATGGGATGTTTCTAAAGTCTGAGAAAATTACCCCAATGATGTTATGGTGATGTCATCAGGGTTATCTCAAATTGGACTTTTTAACCTGTGTTACAAACTGGAGCAATATTTGGGCATTTACCAGGCAATGAAAGATACTGAGTTGCATTATGGGAATTGTAGCACAGTGTTTTTGGAGCTTGACCCATACTAGACCCGTACTTCTGTTTTAATCTGGCTCTAATCCACAAGTCATCCAATTTAATAAGAAAGAGCAATGGAAATAAATCACTGGAAGGCCCCTTTAATCGTCTTGTGACCCTTCAGATTTGTCTTGTCATTCTGTGTGGGGGCCCCGAACCCCAGGTTGGGAACCATTGGGTTAGAGGGGCTTTAAATACTTAAGAGGAAAGATTAAAAAACACTATTTAATCGGGTTTTTGCTCCTCTGACTTTAAGTGAAGGATTGACATGAGTTAAAGAAATCACATAGAAGTCTCCGTTTCTTAGTAGAAAGGTGAACAATTATGATTTTTTAAAACGTGCCCTTCAGTCGCTTTATTTCTTTACTGGCCAAAAGCTCATCATGTGGAAAGAATCTGACCTGATGCTGAGACTTACAGCACAATCAGATCAAGCTTACACATGCAGTTTTTTCAGCCTTAACGTATAAACTTCAAACACTACAAAACTCCTGAATGGGAATAAAATGTCCTCTTCCCTCCTCTTCATGCTTTTTCTCTCTAATCTACATCTTTCAATCTATTTCAGACTGAAGTGTAGAAAAGAATATATCATTTTGCCGTGTTGTTTTAACAGTGGAAAAAAAATGTGTTTGCATTTCTGTATTTTGTTGTTAAGTAGTTTTTTTTGTTTGTTTGTTTTTTGGCTTTTTGGATTTATCTCTGGAGGAGGAGGGTTTGAACTCATTCGTTCTGCAGTAACGCAGAGAAACCAACCTACTTTATTATTATATGTATAAAATGTACAGTTTGTTTACAGCAATCATTTGAATGTTTGTCATTTCTCAATTTAAGAAATAAATAATTGAATGATCACGCAATGTCTCTTTTGTGATATGTATTTGACATTATAAAAATACAAAAAAAAGCTCATGAGAAAAACCTCCAGACTGTGGGCATGTTGCGCCCTCTAGTGGACGCTGTTGATTACTGCAGACACAGGGAGACTTGCGTCTTATTGCTTCTTCTTGTTCTTGAGGTAGCTCTGGTAATAGAAGTTACTGAAGAGGATGATGAGGGTGACGCAGTAACCAAACACCAACGCGTTCATGGAGTTGGGGAAGTCACACTCTGTTAACAGGTTGCGGCCCGTGTACAGGAGGAACAGCAGGAACTGCAGCTGGAGAGGCAGTCAGGGAAAGTTCAGATCAGCCGACTTCACAAACACATTGTACACATTCACAGTTCTTTTCACACAGAGGAGGAGATGCTCACCAGCTGCAGGGACGTGAGGTATCGCTTCCACCACAGATACTTCTGCATATGAGGGCCAATGGCAGCCAGGCCGTAGTAAGTATACATCACGATGTGAACGAAGGTGTTGAGCAGGCCGATGAAGAACGCTGCAGGATGTGGCGCAAAGTCAAGTCAAGTCAAGTACTGATAGTGAGTGAATTAAGAACTGGTACAAGTTTCAACTTTGAGGAATAAAAAGTGTGAGGCAGCAGACACACAGAAGAATGATACAGTTTTTGTTAATATTACAGTTACGTTTCAGAGGACTTCGTCTCATTAGATAATGTCATTAAGCTCTTGTTATTTGCATTTATGAAACAACATCTATTCAATGGACCAGATGGCATTTGATCACTAAGATGATGGAGAATATGAATTACTGAGCTTAAGGAATGGCAGAGAAATGACTTTGTTCTTGGAATGAAATGTTTTCTGATCATTTGTTGCATCAGTTGTTTTTTTCCCCGTTTTATTTTAATTAGCATATGTGCTTTTGGAATATTTTTCAATTTACACATCATCAAACCATCACACAATTAACACACCTCTCACTCACTCTGTCTTAAAGTTATAATCTCGAAGATTTTCATTTCGTTGTCTTTTGCGGCACCTGGCGGTAATCGCAGGTGTGTTTTTGGACCTCACTTCCTAAGTTTCATCGTCTGTAGTCATCAACCTTTTCTTTGTTTGTTCGGCCATAGTAACCGTTTACTCACAGACACTGGGAAAAACAGGACAAATCGCTTCACACACAGGTGAGTTGAAGAGCGAGTCTGTCACATTAAAAGCCTTGTTAAAAGCCTAACTGTGAGCCGCTTGTGATTTTTCCGGGAAAGTCGCTGCCGACACCCGGGTCGCAATACTGCAAATGCAAGGGCTTTCATTAGTGGGCCATAGGCTCAATCACCATTGTGTTGCCTCATTCGGCGATAGATAGTGACTTAATAGACATTTATTTAAATGTAAATTTTCGAGATTATATCTTTAAGCTCCTGCGGACAAAACTGCCAGATATTTTTGGAATAAAAATAGTGGAGTTTAAGGATGAATGAATACCAGCACATAACATAGACTCTGCAGCCTCCTTCAATAATCCTCATTTATTTTATACTGACTCTTTGCTGCCCCAAGGTCACAACACGTTACAATGTAAAGTCGCCACGTCTAACTTGACGCATTACTAAATCTTTGGATCGTCTTTAAAGACTGTACGGCTCTTTTCATAAAAAAAACAAAACATTTTTTATATATAAATATAAATATAATATATAAATATTTTATATATTTTTCAGATATTTTATTGTAAATTTCCATTTTATATTCAGGATTCTTGACTTTTGCAGGACTTGTTTTTCGTTATGCATCAAAATACCAAGGCAAATTCCTTGTATGTGAAAACCTGCAACAAACCTGTTTCTAATTCAGACTCAAGTTTAGTGTCTCACTGAAGGGCGTTTTCATAGGGAGTGGACAAATCCTATAGTTTATGGTGTTATTCTATAGTTTATGTGTATAGTTAACAATGTGTTAACCCATCTCGGAATAATTTCCAACTTTCCTAACCTGCCTGTAAAACTTAATCCAAAACCCGTCTGTTCCTACTGAAGATGCAAATATTTAAAACCAGAACACAAATATATAGTTTCATAAAATAAGGCTAAGTAATACATTAAAACATCTGGGCACTGTAGATTTTAGAGAATGTCACTTAAACAGGAATAAATAGTGTATTTGTTGGGGACTATTTTCAGCTGTGGATTATTACACATGTCACTCAGTGCAAAGGTGTGGCTCATTTATGTCTTCTTAATAGTTTTTAGACAACAGTGGAAGTCAGTGGCACAGAGGAATAAACTATAACACAGACAACACTTATTAGTGGATCAGTTCATTGTTGGTTTTGGTCTTTTCGTGAGATTTGTTGAAAAATATAGAATATCACCAGACTTGCCCTCCATCCGCAAGCTCGTGCTTCTATCTGTTTTTATATATAGTGTATATCAGTATCATTACAGCACTTGCAGTAAATTACTAAAATATTCGACTTACACTGTCCGCCGGCCACATACTTGACTCCCAGCCACCAGTTGAAGATCATGGTGGCGTGGTGGTAAACATGAAGGAATGTCACCTGGCTGCTCTTCTTCCTCAGGATGAAAAAGAGCTGCCCACATAGAGGAGCAGAGGAGATGTTAGTTTCTTACACCTCTGAGTTTCACTACTATATGTCATTTTAACAAATACATACCGTGTCACTGAGCTCTATGACCTTAGAGAAGAAAAACCACCAGCAGACTTTGGCCATCTAGAGGAAAGAAACAATGGAGAAGTGAGTTTTACATGTTAATCATTAAATAACTGTATGTGTCATCTTTCAAATTGCACTGCAGCTGCCTGGGAGGATTCATTTACTGTGAATTATGTTGAAAATGTAATTGAGCGAGACTTTATTCTCACCCTCATTGCCAGCGGACTGGTGCTGTAGTCTACAGGTTGACAGGATAAGCTGTAGTTTGAGAGCCAGGATGTGACCAGGAACTGGTAAAAATTCATACAATTACTTAATGAAACGATACACCAGAAAGAAAAACACTGAATTTCCTAAGAGGAAGCAGCAGAAAGTAAACAAAAACTGGAAGTATTCAAAGCTGTCAAGTAAAACTGAATATTTCCATCATGGCCGTGCTCATGATTGATTCGGTTTGCCAGTTGAAGCAGAACAGGAAGCGGCACAAACGCACCTCATAGAACATGTAGGCGGACAGGCCGACCATGGCAAAGTTGTAAACAATGAGAACGACTTTGAGGTCAACGGGTTGTCTGTGTTTCATCAGACGAGGGCCGGCCCAGACCACACAGAGGTAAACCAGGAAGATGAGGGACACTGGGACGGGGGAGTAGACCAGCAGCCATGGGTCAGTCCTCTTGTCTGGAACACGATAGAGCTCTGGGTCAGCGACTTTTCAGGCATTATTTATGAATTAATAAATATATAACAAGACACATCTCTGGCTAGAATTACATGTTCTAAGAGCTGCCTTGATTTCCACAAACTCTGAGCCCTGATTACAGTCCATTTCTGTTGTAGTCTGGACAGGAAGTGCCAGATTTTTACAGTTTGTCTGCAGTTTTGTGAATGAAAACCAAACCCATAAAATATGTATAAATGGAGTCTGATAATGAAAGGGTCCTCTCCCAATACTGGGTCCCTGTTCCCCCAACTATAACGAGATAATATAGTTTAAGAAGTGGCATGGTGTCAAATCATGTGACAAGCCACAAAGCAGTTATTGTGAAACCAAGCAGGGGAGCACATCTGCAGCTCTCGACTCCTACACACTGAACACACACACAGTAGCCAACGGGCTTGTTTTTCAGACTGGTCATCTCTTCTACAACTGCAAGAACAGTACAGTACAGAACTGTACATGTGTGGGAAAATAATCATCACTATACCTCCATTGTCCACAATCTTCTGGTGCGCAGATAGGATACTTTGCCATGCAGAAGCCATCTAGAAACGTAAAGAAAATGAGTCAATAAAAGAAGAGAAACAACTCAAATCTGCAGCATTTAAAGACAAATCTCTTCTCACTGATGCTCACCATGTTTCAACTGCAAACTCCACGCTGAGAAACCTTTGGACGCTGTCTGGCAAATTAAATATTAGCAAAGTTCAACTTGCAGCACGCCCTGCAGCCACATGCAGATCCTCGCCCTGAGATAAATGAAGGGAGACAGGAACAGGACCGCGCAGGAGACTTCACTGCAGCTCAGTGAGCAAAAATACTCCGCTCACAGACACAGTGCGGAGTTTTGTTCCACCTGAGTGACTCTGAATGACAGTAGAGACAATACTGACAAGATTTGAATCACTTCCTGGTTTTCTTCACTTCGGGTTTGCGGTATTTTTCCGACTGGATGGTTGTTCCAAGTTCAGCACATCAGGGGGCGCTGTTTCCAACCAAAATGTGACCCACTGTCGTTATTATCATCTTACTCTTCATGTGTTGCTTATGTGTTGTGTAATTTCATGTATTTTATTACACTGTATACGTTTTTAATAAAATAAAAGCACTATATTGTCCATTAAGGGATAAATGTAAACAGATATTTTTAAATTCTTGGGGAAATTAGTTCAAGCTATAAATGCTGTATGTGACATTGGTAAAGTAATGCAGTATTATTTCTATTAGTCTATTATTTGCTATTTCAGTGCTGAAAATACTGATGGTCGGTGGTGGAGAGTAACTAAATACATTTACAAAGTACTGAACTTAAAGGTATAACAACTAGGATTTTCCTAAAAAAATAACAATGTATAGACTCATACAAAAATAAACCCTCTCAATCATCACTTATGACCCACTAGAAGTGTGTGGCGGTGTCTGTATCTGCAGAGACCCTGCCCTCTGCCTGTATTTTCTTATTTTGCTGTGCTCTGGACGTTTCTGGGCATCAACCTTTGGGCAGTGGTGTGTAGCCCCCAGCCAATAACAGCGTGCAGGGTGTGAGGGTGGGACTCGTAAGCACGTGCACTTTGAGCTGGAGAGGAGGGGTCAACTTTGAATGTTGTGTTTACAAACAGCAATGAACAAATCCTACTTGTTATACCTTTAAGCACAGTTTTGAGGTATTTTATTTGAATATTTCAATTTTATGTGACTTTATACTTCTACTGCACTAGGGGAGACTGGGGCATTTTGTCACACTTTTCACACTCTTTTATATATCTTGGGATCAATACATCATATTGTTAGAAACTGCATACTAAATGAAAGAACAAAGTCTCAGACATATATTTTGTATTCATTTCATTTTAATATCTTATTTCAGTACATAGTTATAGGCATTTAAATAGTGAGTGTGCACATGTGACACGTTGCCTCATCAGCAGGTAAGTTGTCACACTATGTGGGGTAAGACATCACACTGGATTTTGCAACAAATAAAAGAAGACCTAATTCATTGTTGTTGGTTTTTTTTACTTCAAATTCAAAATTAAATTCAGCTACAAAAAAGATTGATTAATCATTGAACTTGAATAAAACTGCAGCTTCTGTGCCACTGCAAATTCATACACTGGCTTTCTCACCTCAGTTGGCCACAAACCAAAATAGATGTCAGCTGATCTCGTAGGGCAGCGGTTCTCAAACTGGGATCCGGGGACCCCCAGGGGTCCTTGAGGGGGTTGCAGGGAGTCCCCAGAAAAATGCTGAATATTTTAATTTCACTATTATTTCATTGACTAAAAGTTAGCCGAATGAAATAATGTATAAGAATGACTATTCTGTTCATAGGTTTCACACTCTTCACTGTTAATCTGCCAATCTACAGTACAGACAGTTATGGAATAATTAAATCTTATCAGACGGGGATCCCTGAGACTACAAATATGGGTCCGCGGCCTGATGTGTATCAATTTGGGGGTCCTTGCTACCAAGAAGTTTGAGAACCACTGTCGTAAGGTGCTGCTCAAGTTGCAGCTCCAAGTCCGGGCTAAAAACCTGCCACTGTAGCTGGGATGGCTGTCTGACTATCTACTCCAGCTGCCGTGAATGTCTTACAATACAGTATCGAGCCAGTGTATGGTAGTTAATATTATAATCCTTCGCTGTAGGCTACTCCTGACTGATTTATTGGCCAACCTCACCTGTCTTACTGCCCTTAGCATCATGCCAGGTGGTGTGCTGCCATTTTCTGTTTTTCTTTCATAATTCCTGACTATCTCTTCTCTCTTCCTTCTTTCCTGCCTTCCTTTCTTTAAAAACACATTCACAAAATTCAAAATTACATATGACAACAGTTGACTCAACAGCAGACTTTCTGTGTCAATACTGGCAACTCGTCTCAGTGATTGTCACATGTGATAACTTACCCCAAACTCACTGAGACAAGTTGCCCCAAACTGCCATGTTTGCTATATCTTAAAGTTAGCTTAAAGCAGGACATTAGCAAAAGTATAACAAGACACTTTATTCTCTCTTGTACCAAGAACAAAAGTATCATTGTGAAGATTTTTATGAAGATTGTTACAAAAAATGTCAAGTTCAATTTTTTTACTTTGGAATGTGAAAAATGGTAAGTCAGTGCTCGCCACAGTTAACAGTGTGCTTTGCTTTTCTCAGAGAGGATATGACATCAGACCAAGTAGATGCACAAAACTAGTATTTGACTTTTAAGTAGCGCCCTCTGATGGTGAAAATATTAACGATAAATTGTGATGTATTATTATGGATTAAGTTACCCAGCAGTATGTAGTAGCAGTATGTAATAGCTCTAAGTAGTTAAAAATTGCTCCACCTTTACCAGCTGCAACATCAATGTGTTGTACACATTAATGCATCAATAATTATAATCCAATAATATAACATGTATTTTTCTGAAATGGGTCCTTCTGCATAATGAGTACTTTAAGTTTAGGTATATTTTGATGCTAATACTTTTACTTGTAACAGCATTTCTACACTGTGGTATTGGTATTACTTACTTAAGTAAAATATCTGAGTACTTCTTCCATCAATGCTGATAGTGGAGTTTAATCCTGGACTGGGACTTGTATCCATGCAGCCCTCCAAGTTCTTACAGCTGAGACTTGCTATAGCACCAAGCAGTCAAACTCATTACTTTCTCCAGCTCAAGTTTTAAAAGTCCTCTTAGTATTCGCATACCCAATACCAGCAATATGTCTCATGTAATCTGTCTCAATACTAAATAAAACTTAAAATTGTGTAAAATGTAAACTACAATATATTCTCATATATAACTCATATAAATTCAATATATAACTGCATCTTGTTATAACCTTTGAAAGCTTGTCGTTCCTGTGACACACCAGGTTATTACAAGAAATTATTCTATAAAATGAAATGTCAGCATGTTGCAGTAACAAGAAAGTCTTTGTAACATGAAAGTATATTTTAATAATGAAAAACAGATTGTTGTTGTTCACTTCATGATAAAATATAAATAATTAGAAAATTGCATTTCCAGCAGAAAATGAGTGTGAATGCTGACTGCTGAAATTATTTTGAAAGCATTGCTGGAAATGCAGAAATGCGAAATGAATTTCCTGAAGAATCTGAAAGCTCAAATGCATTGACTGCACTGCTGAAAAACCTGGAAACTGAAATGTAAAATTGGCAGAATTGGAAGCTGAACTACACTACCTAAAGAAGCTGAGAGCTGAAATACATAATAAAAAAGCTGGAAGCTAAACTGTAATACTGTAAAAGCTGGAAGTTGACGTGAATTGCCTGAAAAGACTGAAAGATGAAATGCTTTGTGTTGATATCAGACAGATGAACTGAATTGCTAAACAGTATGGAATAAAAATTACATTGGCCTAAAGAGTTGCATAGCATTGATGAAAATGCAGAGATGTAAATAAATTGCCAGAATTAGAAACTGAACTACGTTATCTAAAGAAGCTAAGAGCTGAAATATATTGCCATAAAAAAGCTGGAAGCTAAACTGTAATATTGCCAATGGTTTTCA
>NTHP01000025.1:1006672-1068930 GCA_003416845.1 Oplegnathus fasciatus
AAAAAAATGAATAGAGGCATAAATGTCCTTAAAGTTTTAACATTTGAATATGCAGAAGTAGTAGTCGACCAAAAAAAGTACAGAAGAAGAATAAATTCCAGCCTTGTATGTGGCCCCCAGTAAGCTCCTGTTACCATCTGGGGCTTTTATTTTGAAAATCCACCATTGTCTGTGGCCTGGTCTCTGTATGTGTGTATGTGTCAGTGTGTTTCTATATGCGTGTGAGGCATATTTGAATTGTGAATTCAGGATTAGGATTTGAAGATTTCTCCCATTATAAAAAAAAGCTTCAATTTTAAAAAGGTAGAAAGGTAGAAAATAGCTGAATCATAGCATACACGTGCTTAAAGAGCTGAACATTTTGATGTTCGAATGGTTTATGTAGCTAAATGGATGCAGAAGTAGTAGAACTTCAAAATGGAGTTTGTTGAAGAGGAGAGCGAGAGAAAGAGAGAGAGACAGAGACACACAGAGAGAGTGACAGACAGAGAGAGAGACAGACAGCAACGGAGAGAGAGAGAGAGAGAGAGACAGGGAGAGAGACTGACAGGGAGAGTGAGAGAGAGAGAGACACAGAGAGAGAGAGACTGACAGGGAGAGAGAGAGAGNNATTCAAAGGGGCTTTGTTGGCATGAACGTTTCAAAACAATGTTGCCAAAGCATCAAAATGAATGAATTCATTATATATTAATTACACATATACAATATATCCTATGCATGTGTGTGTGTGTGTGTGTGTGTGTGAATGTGTGTGCTGTGTGTGTGTGTCTAAGTCATTTACCGTCCATCAGGTTGTGGCATGTTGATACATATTGGGTGACAAGATATGCCCTATCTCCTTTTCACAGGAGTATTTTTAATTTTGAGAGCTCATTAAGCTCTTTGAAATCTGAAATTACAGAGTTGAACTTGTTAAAGTAAATGTTCCTTGTTTCATTAAATGTTTTACATTGTAGGAAGAAATGCATCTCAGCCTCAACCTCACCTGACCACATATTCTGTTGTCTTTTGGTTGCCATGATTTTTTGTGTCTTCCTTTTTCAGTTTCCAGTTTGTGGTCACTGAGCCTGTACTTGGTCAGGATCTGTCTCTGCTTTCTGTCTCTGACAGTAGAGAGATATTCTGCGAATTCATCATCTCTTTCTAGGGCCAGATAAAATTATAATCTACTTTGGCTTTTAGTTTCTTCTTTCCAATGTTCCAAAGAGGTTTCTTTACATTGCGTTATAATTGGGTTTACTCTGATTGGTGTTTGGAAAGCAGTGTTGTTGTGAGACTGTTTGTATATTATTTAATATACACAAAAATTTCTAAATTTTCTTCATCTGCATGATTCAAATGATTTGTTCCTCTTGTCAGCCTTCAGAGTTGTCACCATCCAAAACTGGAACACAAAGATCGATAAGAAAAAAACAAACAATTATTCTCACATAGTGCAGACAACAAACTTTTGACCAGTGCTAAGATGAACTAATAACAGTCATTACCTTCAGTTATGTTCACCTTGCTAGTGAGCAGGATTTCTGCTTGTGTTTCATCCATATTCATGTACAGAGTGTCAGCTTTGTGCTGTAGAAAGAGTGTGAATGAATCTGTTAGTGCTGCTTTCTAGCACCTTCCTCATGGACCTTTCAACTAATGTTATCATAGTATTAAAGAGTTATTAAAGCTTACCATAAAGGCTGCGAACAACGTCCTGCCAATGACTCTCTGCACATGTTCCTCAATAACTGGATATGAGCGGACAAAGTGCTACGCAGAGATGAAAGCAGACATTCAGTGTTAGTGTGTGTATTTACACTATGTGTCTGTCTGAATGTATGTATGTAGGTTTGCAGTTGATAGAGCACTGTGCTGGAAACAGTGACAAACCTAAAATATATTTACAACCTGAAGAGTTCTGCTCTATTTATTTCAGGAGCACAGTTTTTTGACGGAGCTGTGCTGTGTTGTGCTTCAGCCTTTCATTATGTAGAACTGTGTGATTTGTATCTCAACTTTGGGGCATCACTAAATCTCACATTAGCAGCCCCTCAGTGGCTTTTTGAATAGCCACTGAACAAGTTGTGTAGAAATCATCATATGACACAGAGGACTTTCTTTCGAGAGCAAACATGCGCATATATGAAAGTGTGTATGTACCTCCAAGGCCAGGCTGGCTTGTTTTTGGGCATCAGTGTGCTCTCTGTTGCCCAGAGCGTACAGAAGATGTTGGATCACTCCAAGAGAGAGAAGCTCGTGAGAAACCTCTTGACTGTCCTCAGCCAGCAAGCTTCAACACATTCACACCATAAAAATAAAGTCACTGTATGACAACAGCTAAAACTATTACAATATAGTATATTAGATTTTTTACACATTACTTTATAAAAAAGAACATCACATTTTCTGACAATGTTTGCGATGTAATAAAACATTAATTGCATTGTGTCTAGTTATAGTCTAATATTTGTGTTCACAATATGTAACCTATATTAAGGTCCATACCGTATCGTTTTAGCTGCAGCAGCTTGTTGCACAAACACAGGCAGAGATCCAGTCATCTTAATTATCTCAGACTCTGATGGGATTGTATGTATCAACAAAATATGTTATGATACCTTGTTAATGTGACAAATTAGGTCACATTATGTGAAACATTGACAAAATGCTAGCACATTAATTGATGGGTTTGTGGAAAATTACGTATTAGAAGTTGTGGAAATATTAGCATAACTTAGGGTCTTGAAGGAAATTCACTTCCTGTCACTGACTGGTCTTAAAGGGTCGCTGTACTCTGTCAGTCTTTGTGGGGAAAATAGACTTTTTACACTTTTAAGAAACAAAACACTTATTGACCAAAGTGTTACCTTCCATATTCTGGTGCTGCTGTACTTCTCCTTTTGTAGGCCTCAGCAGAGCCACCAGTCCACTGAGCAGCGCAGGCCTCACATCATAACACTTCAGATGTAACATCAGATTAATAGCTGCCAGAAACACACACAGGGAGACAAGAGTGCAAGACAAGGTTCAAAGGTGAATTTTCAGCCATAGTCACAATGGCTAGTGGATTCGTTCATTTCATAGAAAGTTTCGGCATACAAATCAAAAAATTGGCAAACACAAATTAAAGAAGAACTCATGAGCCACAGCAATATTTACCACGATGTGGTTTTTAAACATTTTCTCTGCTTACCTTCATCCTGAACCTCCAGCTGCAGGGACCTGAGCATATTCAGCAGAGGCTCTACAATGCTGTGATGGGCTGTTTTCATTTTGGACTGTAAAAGAAAAGGGGAGCGTGAGAACTACTATATTTCTTCTCATATGTTAGATATATCAGTTTTTCCTTAAAAATCTTTAGTACCATAAACGTCAAATAAAAAAATGCTTATATGGGCCATTGTGTGACAGAGCAAAGATGAGGGGCACATGCATGCGAGAGCAATGAAAGTGTGTGTTTACATTAATATATGGCTTAGTGTGCACGCTCTTCCTTTACCTGCACAGTGTGTAAGGTGTGCAGGACCAGCTGCTGGGCCCTAGGGGATGTACAAGTCATGAGAGCAATCAAACTTTTGTAGATTTGATTTTCATATTTGGGGTTTCCATGGGACAGGGACTCCAGGAGGGCCCATGCGGTCTCTTGGGTTACATCTGTGTTCGACTTAGCCAGGCACTCTGCTGTCGCTTTCACACCTGCAAGAATGTTAAAAAACATAGAGAGGGCAAAGCTGATATGCCTCCTACAGTTCTGCACAAATGATCCAAAAAGCAGCTTATCTGCCTGCGACTTTATATGTTGCACTGATCCTATGTGTCGTGTATGAAGAAGTTTGCATGTCTTTATAAAATTTACCTTGGCTTTCGCAGATAATCTCCTTGTACTTGCGACCAGCATTCGACACAGTGAGCAGGAGACGCAGGGCCTCTGCCTTCTCCTCCTCTTTGCTCTGATTGTGGCTCAAGATGTCCAGGAGAGTGAGAACACCTCCATCCTCCAGGAACTCCATTAGGTACTGATCGCTGAACAATGTGAGAAAAGTGGGTCACTGACAAAAACTGCACAATGAGGCACGGATTCAGTAGTTTACAGTAGCAGTTCATCTCACTCACTGGCTTGCTGCAGAAAGGAAAATCCCAATTGCTTTCAGCTGCAGTCCCAAGAATGTCCCAAACATGTATCTGAACATTCAGTGAAGGGCTGGGTCTCAGGTGATAACATAGTCGATCCAGAACAGGAACCAGGATCAGGCCTACTCCATGTAGGACTCGAACCTTTTAATTTATTTACGTATGATTTGTAGTTAAATGCGTCCATGTATGCAATAAAGGACATGTGTAGAAAAGTAGAAAAAAACATTATTGATATTTGGTCTTGCATTCAACCAGCACTCCATCCTCTTACTGTCAGTCCCTGTCCCGTAAAGATCCCCTTAATTAATATGCACATAAAGCTATTGACTTTGGTGCATGAAACACACAGTACAGTGTACAGAATAATACACAACAGACTATTATTTGTGTAGAGCTTAACTTGTAGAAAAAAAAAGTGTAGATAAGGGTTTAGATACAGTAGGCTATATATGAAATTGAAGATATAAAAAAGTTAAAGTAATCACTATTGTCACCATGTGTAATTGTATAGTATATTTTATTAAATATGTTGTTTATATAAGCTTTTCTACTGCGGAGCGCGAGCCATACATAAAGGAAGGATACGTGAGTCTCATCCAGGTGGTGAGTCGAGCCAGGAAGAGGCTGGCTACCTGTGCGAACTGCAGCTCCAGCTCGTAAAATGTCTTCCCTGTGTTTTGAGTGAGGAAGGTGTTCAACATGCGGCCGCGGACTGTCCCGTCACCACGGTCCCATTCCCGAAGAAAACTGAGCACTTTGCCGATATCCGCTTGCTCTTCCCGTGTTGACATCTTGTTTGTCTTCCTTCTTTTCACGTTGGCGAACTGAAGTTTTTAACGCTATAAAGTTTCTTTCAGCTCCAGGAACCAGAGCCAGGCAGAGTACTCACTGTAGCTGCTCTACTAATTGTTTTTTAAAAAGCTAAAAATTAACCTAATTTTTGTCTTCAGTCATTTTTCGCGGGCTTGATTTGCTCTTTAAGTTCTTCCTCCACTTCGTTTGTAGCAACGGTTGCTTAGCAACGCCCCCACAATCAGTGTGTAGCCAAAGCATTGATCAGGATTGATAGTCTGTCGATCGTTTTTAAAAGTATAGTTTTAATAATATAATATAATACAATATAATATAATATAATATAATATAATATATAGAGTTTGTTAATATATGTAATTTATATAATTTAGAGTAGGAAGTGTCCCTTATGTAACGTTTTGGTATAAAAAAGTATTTACAAAAAAAGTAAAGTATAAAAGTCTTTTCTCCAAATTTCAATGAACTCTCTTTAGAGAAGAAAATTTAACCTAACCTGGATGTTAATGTACATTATTATTTGTTCTGTGAGGAGTCAAAGAGTACATAAAAATATAGAGAAAAAATGACTCCCTCTCATATGAATATACTATAGCTATGGGCCTATTTTCTGTGATCTATTCGTTGAGATAGATAGATAGATAGATAGATAGATAGATAGATAGATAGATAGATAGATAGATAGATAGATAGATAGACAGTTTGTGTTATTTCTCTCTCACTTGTTTAGTTACATATTAGCAACATTAACAGACTTCAGGGCCTCACTGCAGTAATTTGTTATCCCAGAAGGGGATAACAGTAACAAAGGTAAGCGGGTGTCAAATTATAAGAATAAATGAATGAATGAATGAATGATTAAAAATAAGAGTTTTAAGTTTAGATTTAAAGTACTCCGCAGAATCTCTAACTCTCTAATGTCAATAGGAAGATTATTCCAGAGAAGGGAGGTGCAATAGAAGAAGGCAGCCTCCTGTAACTATTTTTTAACCATTTAGTGCAGTATAGAGTGATAGTAACCTTAAAGTCTGATCTAGCATATAATAATAATAATAATAGTAATGTTAATAAAAGGTAACGAAGTAAGCGAGGCTAGAACTGGTGTGTGTGTGATGAGTTTCTCGTTGTTGTGTTGATGGACTGCTTTTCATCTTGTTTGTCACTACACAGGCCGTTCCATTTCCTCTGTCTGAAGGCCACTGACCTTTGTTTCCAGAGGGTTTCCCTTCTGGGAATAAAATGTGGTATCAAATTTCAACATTTTTTCTGGGAAACACCCTTTTAGTGGGTGTGGTGATTCCTGGAAAATTACTGCATACAATGAGTTAAATTGTGCACAGATTGCCCCAATTTATTTCTGCAGTTCACTTCATTCTGAGTTCTGGTAAGTTCATTCCTATTTAGGCTGCTGATTTTCTACATTATTTGTGTAGAGAAAAACTTGGGAATGAAGGAAGGACAATTTGTCATCACACCATAGATGCTCAGCAAAATTGTATTTGCATGTATTTTTGTATATTGGGGAATGTTAGAGAATGTAAGAAAATACATCTACAGTATATTCATGCCTCTCTTGAAAGTCAACCAGCACTACTACAAAAACTTTGTTACTTGTTGCTCTCTTGGTGATCTTATGTCTGGCTTGCTGAAACTTATTTTCATCCTAACATGAGCTATAAAATGAAAGTGACAGGAAACGAAGAGACTGTACAAACGTAGCTCTGCTGTGTTTGGGTGTAAAGAGGTAGAAGTGAATGGTCACTATTTGACAAATGTTCTGAACATAGAATGAGAAAATGTTTTTGAATACAGAAGCTGAGTGCTTGTTTTCCTTCTTTCCCCCAGTGTACTGCAATCAAAAATGATAGAAAGTACTTTCTTATTAATCTGCATCCTTTTGCTGAGTGTCAGCTTGTCTTCTGGTGAGTAAACTGTTCTTGTGAAGCTGTAGTACTTGTTACCTCGATGAGTTTTAAGATTAGTTTTACTGTAAAAATAAGGCAAAGCCTGAGCTCATGGCATTGAATTATACACACATGGTTTACTTGTGTACATACAGACTTCTTTTTCATCTTTTTCTAGTAGAAATCATTGGGCACAGATGACTAAACTTGGTTATTACACAACATTTTTCTTTAGGTGATAATTTTATTAGGCTGGCTGGTGGTCAAGATCACTCTGAGGGCCGTGTGGAGATCTTTTATGATGGAGCTTGGGGGACCATATGCGATGATGACTGGGACATAAATGACGCTCATGTGGTGTGTCGCCAGCTCGGTTTCCCTGGTGCAACAGAAGCTTTGGCATCAGCTAAATTTGGCAACGGTAATAAAGCTCAGTTTGACTGTGACCCTCTGAAACTCAAGGCAGTACTGTACAATCATACATGTGCCAAACACTAATGATGAAAGCCAGTCATTTTGAACTATATTTGGTACACATGGCTAAATTGTGACTATCTGTTTTTATTCTGTGATTGATTTTGTGTAGGGGATGGTAACGTCTGGATGGACGATGTCGGCTGTGTTGGGACAGAGATGAATCTGGTCCAATGTAGATTTCCTGGGTGGGGGGTCAATAATTGTGGTCACACTGAGGATGCTGGTGTTAGATGCGACAAAGGTAAGGCAACCAAAGTTTGTTTCAAGAATTATGCATCTTCCATGGAGAAATAAAGGATAAAAAGGATAAAAAGTCAGACTCCAATTTCCCTTCACAACAAAATCACTCACTGTGCCTTGATCTCTATCTCTATTGATCTCCAGAACCTACCAACAGGGATCTAAGCCACAAGTACGATTTGGACCACAATGTGAGTCTCTCTCATCAGCTGGGAGAGCTGTTTGACAGCGGACGTGACTGTGACTTGAATATTGCGGTGGTGGTGGACAACAACACCATTGAGACAATTTGTGCTCACAGCATCATCCTTTCTCTGAACCCAAACCTCAAAGCTTCACAGCCAAACTTCAGCAGCCTCAGCATTGATGTCACTTCTGACTGCAGTCAACACACCAACAACTTTGTCAGGTAAAAGCAAACTTGTGACTTTAAACTGCCGCCTATTTGTCGCCTGCTTTGTCGTGTAAGCCTGCACCACTCGTAGCTGGTTTTTAGTCACTTTCTGTCTAACTGTATGCACTGAGATAAAAATAGTTGAACCCTGCTAATGAAAATGTTTACATTTCAGATACTTCTACACAAGAAAGATTAAAGTCACTCTATCATCTGTCCATTGCATTCTCAAGATGGCATCCAACTGGGGTCTGACAGAACTTCAGAATGAGGCAGCAAATTTTTACAGACTGTTTCTTCCAGATGATCCCACTTTCAAGAGTCATAACTTTTTCTATGAGTATGCAGTTTTTGCAGGTGACGAGACACTACAAGAGGTTTATCTTCGCTACCTGGCGTGGAACTGTGAGGCGCTGATCCGCTCCCCAGTCTGGACAGATCTTCCATTTGATCTGGTCAAAGCTCTTCTGTCTCGCTCAGATCTCGTGGTGCGTAATGAAACCGTCATCCTGAATGGACTAGAGAGTTGGGCAGCAGCCCAAGCAAACACAACTATTCCTGAAGCTCTTCTGAAGCTCATCCGTTTCCCAATGATACCAGCTGAGGACTTATACACACTTCATGGCTCACAGTACCATGCCAGCAAGTTGCAGGGGTTCCAGTTTAATGCTCTGCCTCCCACATTGCTCAGTGACCTGACAGAAGAAGAAAATGCCTACACATCCAGGATTTACACTGGCACGCCATGGAGCTTTACTTTCAGCTACTACAACGTCAAAGCTTACAAGGATTTTGGGTTCTACACTCTTCGTGGCCAGCGTACCAATAATCTGACCTGTGATTTCCAAACACCTGTTCATAATAGTGCCCGTTTCACTTTTCAAAACACGCGCTGGGAAACAAGGGTATATATCAGTGATGAAGATTGCTCAAATGAAAATGTCACTTGCCCTTCTCTGCCAGCTGTTAGATTGAAGATTGAGGAAAAGAACTGTGAGTTACCCAGTGAGATGGAGGGCCGTATTCATTACAGCAACAGGCTTGTTGTGATGTGTGAAGAGAGGTATGTGTTCCACGTTGATGAATTTAAGGATGTTGATGGTGAGAATCTTGTATTTGTCCCGAGCAGCACAGAACAAGTCTACCCATGCCACTCAAACTTGTTCTCATACCAAGTGGTGGTTTGTCCTCACTACTAAACAGATTAGTTTCTGTTTCCTCTGGGAACTTTTATACAAGTAAAGTAAACATGATCAAGCTTGCCCTGTGTGTGAGCCTGGCTACAGTTTCACAAGTGATGTGGGATTGTCTGACAGCAATATGTGGTGAAACAAAAAATTGATCTTATTTGATTTCTTCTTTCTTCTCATCTTTTATTATATTATTGTTATTACCTGCACTCTCAACAGATAACATTAGTGCATTCATTTACAAGATGTATTTGCTTTATTGATTTGTTGAGGAATCATTTTCAATACCTGACCTAACATACGTAAATGTATCAAGTTTGAGGAAAAAGGCAGCAAAAGTCAGGAAATTATTCATACATATATGCTACGTACTGTAAAGGGCTTGTGGTGTGAAGGGGGTGACTGTTTCCTACAGATTTAAAGTCTTTGATGGTTAGAGTCTCAACAGAGCATTTGTTCTAACAAATGACAATACGGGACAAGTCTCTCCATGTTTAACAAACCTGTTCTACCAACTGGTGGGACATCATAAATACAACGTACGTATGTCTGAACTTCAAATTGAACATGTTTCTCTAAATTTATGATGATGACAATTGTGTTTTTTGTGCCTTTTTACAGTTACATTTGTAAGTCCTTCTCTCAAAAATAAAGTAAACAATGTAATTGTGCAACATGACTGTATTTTTTACAAGGTTGTCTCAAAATACATTCAGATATAGGCAGTATAATGATTGTTACAGTTATTATACTTCCAAAGAATGTAAAATCTTTGTGGAGCAATGCTGTAATAAATTGTGGTTTTAAGACAAGTATTTATACAAGGTTGTGTCAGTACAAATGTAATCTGACTTCCACTGCTGCGTTGTGTTACAGTCACATTCATTCTGATCTCTGCTAAAAGCGATGATATTATATTCATGATACCAGGGAAAGAGACCATTCATTTTCATAACATTTCGTTATTGGCTGAAGGATTGTTGAAAATGTGTGATATAGGAGATCTATAACTAATCTGGATGGTGATACTGATGTTCCACTCATACAAAAACACAGTCACACTGATTAAAATACCAGGAGCCAGCAGGTATGATGGTGTCTATATCTGAACCTGAGCAGGATGGTAGCCTGACCTCTGATGGGGGCCCCTGACTTGTTTAATAGAAAATGGCTCCATCTTCCGCCAGCACGGCCCTCATGACTAAAGTAGTGATAGCTTCACCTTTATTAATATTCAATATCTACTTGAAGAGATCAGATGAGGCACGTGTATGCAAGCATGGCGCTTGATTCCTGTAATCTGATTCTGAGGACTTGTGTCACATTGCATCCAAACTCAGGTCAAGTTCACTTGAGATTTGAACTGACAAAGAGTGCAAAGTCAGGGTTTAGAAGAAACAAATATTAGTGCAACAAGATGCCACTGTCAATAATATACTGTCAAGTACTGAAAGCACTAGAAGCAAAATTGTTCTATTTTTGCCTCAGGTCCAATAACAGGTTAATCCAGCCATGTTGTTGGAACATGTTCATCTTTAAACATGGATCATATTTAACAAGATTATTGTATGTACAGTCATAATGTGGGAAATTAACGAACTGTAGGCCAATCTGTCAAATAGGCTAAATGTTTGACAGGAAGTAGAAATATAATATCATGAAATGGAAATACTCAATAGTAGAAGTACATGAAAAGTGTACAGAACTTTAGTAAATGTGTGTAGGCTACTTACAAGGTTTACAAGGCTCATTTATTTTGTCATTATACAACACAGGATTGCACAATGACAGGAAAGTTATAGCCCCCTTCATGCTACACACAGAACATATATAAATATTCAAAAATTAGAATAAAATAAAAACAATACATACAGTTACTTATATCTAAATATATTTTACAAAAAGGTGGTGGTATTGTAACGTGAAAAAACAGCATAACAGAAAGTTTGTAATTTAATAACGGTGGAGGATGAGGTGGAGTTGAGCAGTACTGCATTTACTCACCTGTAAGTAAACGCAGTACTTTCCACTACAGCTGTAGATTTATTACAGAGGTTTTTTTGGAGTTGTTTCCTGTTGTGTGAGCACAGGCCTGTGTTACCACCACGTGGGGGTGAAAGGAACTGGACCCAGCGAAGACACTGCTGGAGGTTTGCTGCCCTCCGCAGGCTGCTTCCCGGTAAATGTGCCTCTCTTCGGAGATAAAGAAGAAGGAACATCTCGGTGTAGTGAAGAAAACCACAGTGTAACATAGTAAAATACGGGGCAGGGTCGTGTTATAACACCACACACATCCCTGTCCTTGGCTTCTATAGTGTTTCTCCTGTACAAAGAGCCTTTAATCTTCAGGATGTACTTTTAATCTGCCTAAATGCCAAACAGCGGCTGGCTCACGCGCACGGGGCGACACTTCATCTTTCCGGAGGAAACGCAGATTTAACGCTACATTGTTTACATTTTTAATAACATTTGGCACATTTCCTGCAAACCCAATCGATTATTTCACCTTATTAATGAGTGTGTGGTATTTTTAGCCTAATTGTGGTGTGAATAATGGCAGTTAGACCGGCACGGCACGGCACGCCAGACAAACCCGCTCAGAAGAACACAGGGAGAGTGACAAGGACGGGGAGAGGGAGAAAGAAAGGGGAGGGGAACTGACATTAAAGCAACACAACAAGGAAACTACACTGCAGAGCCACAGACGCCTTCATTTTATGTTTTTGAATAATAGCCGGAGCTAGTGTGGCGAAGTGTGTCTGTGAAATCTGCCCGGAGCTGAAGCCCCACGCAGCGTCAAGTGCCCTGAAAAGGAGCAGCTTTTGACCGAGTTGGATTTAAAGGCGCTCTCCGACGCTTTCAGAGATATGGGTGAGAATAATGAAAGAGGGGTTTAATTGTAATTCTGAGGGAAATTAACAGAAGGGGGAACAGGCCTCTTCTTGCGGAGAGAGCCATGCCCTAATGGGAGGTGGAAACAAAGGCCAACCGCATAGCTTAGCCGTAATTAATGAAATGCCAATTTAGATTATCTTTTGGCTATTTTGGCCCCTTGAGGTTCCTTTCACCATGATCATAGGACTGCTATCATTTTAGCGTGCTGCAATTATGAATGATGCTGGCTGCCATTACAGTGGAGCTTTCATTATAAAGTCATTATGATTAAAATAATGGTACATTTGCATTGCCTTTGTTCCTCATGTAACTGATGTACAGATGTTTAACTGGTGCTTTGGCTAATTTCTGACTAACATGCCCTTTCACAAGAGGCTGCTGAATTAGAAAACATGAAGTAAATGCATCTTAACATGCCAAGATTATGGTTTTTGTTTTCAACATTACAGCAGAGCTGATCGCATTAGGGTCCATGATGTGTGTGTGTGTGTGTGTGTGTGTCCTCAGGCTCAGAGCCACCCAGCTCTCCACAGGTGGTGGAGGATGGAGGAGAGGAGGATGAGGAGGAGCTGAGCGGAGGAGAGGAGGCAGACCTGCGGTCCAGCTCAGGCCGGGGCTCCCTGCTGACCCGGAGAGGCATCACCCTGAGAGTGCTGCTCAAGGACGGCCTGGTGGAGCCGGGGGACGGCGTGCTGGCCATCCACTACCTGGTAATAACACACATCACAGATGGGTACAGTGAGAATGCTGTTATTCAGTATTCATGTGTTGTATCATGTGAGGATGCACTTGTTATTCAAGCTAGCCTGACATGATACAGTGGCTTTAAAGGAGTAAACCCACATACACGTCTTGTATTTTTGGTTTGAAATGTCTCTCTTCTCTGCTCCCTCAGGGTAAGAACTTTGTAGGAGACCTGTTGAATGATGGGAAAATCCGATGGGTGGAGACTGGCCAGATCTTCAACTCCCCCAGTGCCTGGGCAACACACTGCAAACGTCTGGTCAACCCAGCCAAGAAGTCTGGCTGTGGCTGGGCGTCCGTACGCTACCGGGGACAGAAGCTGGTCCAGTACAAAACCACCTGGCTGCACAAGTACCAACCCAGCGCAGACATGGTGAGAGGAGAACAGTGGAGTTTGTAACTTCACCTTTTCGTAGTATAGTCGGTATATAGCCTCAAATATAGGAAGCAACAATACTACCTTATGCAGCATCAAGTTTAATGTGTGTAGAGGTCAAACATCATGACCCAAATTTCGACTTAGAGAATGAAAACACCAAAAGTTGCTCATTTTTTGACAGTTTAGTACCAAGAAAAAGCAGTTGGAAACCTTTTAGTAGGGGTTGTTCACGGATCAGTACAGAGACTGGATTTCTGTTTCTGGTCATGAACGACATGCAGAGAGAAGAAGGGAAGAGCAGAGGAGAAACAAAATAAGGGCTGATTGTGAAAGAGGGATGATGAAATCGGTAAGAGGCAAAAGAACAGCACTTTGGCCTTCCTGGCCTCAGTGTGGACGTGAGACTGTTTCATTTGAAAGACTTTTTCAGGGGCCTGAGGAGGTGAAAGTAAAGTGTTTGACAAGCAAAAAAGCAAAAATTAAAGGGAAAAAAGTGATTTTTTTTTACCCTTTTCTTTTGCATCTCTTTAATAGTCACTGTTAAAAATCTCCATCTTATCAAGTAATTTCTGTTGACAGTCAAGTCCTAAAAATCAAATTTTCCAAAACAAGTGAAAAAGACTGCGGGCACAGAGAGACAGTGTGTTTCTAATAGTAATCAACTTTTCTAGACATGAGTGTCTTGTCTTGAAACAAGAAAGAAAATGTCGCTTCCCTAGAATAAAGAATAAAGAAAAATGGGACTTGATTTTAGACCCACAGGTTAGGATCTCTGCTGTAGAGTACCTGTATGACCTACGGTATAATTCATAATGCATTATACTGTTACACTGTCTGTATCACTGTATCTACATTATCCTCTGTCATATATTGTGTTTATTTCTTGTGGTGCCAGAGCCTGGTGAGTGAGGAGGATGATGACGAGGATGAAGAGGAAGGGAAGACAGCTGTGCAGGCAGATGAGAAGAACAAGAACAACAAACCTGGGTTACATGGTAGAATTCTCTTCTCTTCTGACTTAAAATATACATGTTTCATCATTGTGAGGTTTCAACAAACTGGAAAACAAATGTTCTTCTTAACAGACGTGATGGTTTCACGGAGAACTGACAGAGAGAGAATTCCTGTCAGATATTGCACCCTGGGCACCAGGGATGCTACCAGGTACCGACTTTTATTCAGACACATCAATGATGTGTTCTTCTTGAAGTGTGAATTGGAGTGTGATAGACACTGACTTGTCTCCTCAGAGATCCACACACACTAGTGGAGCTGTCAGCCTTTTCGGCCATCAACAGATTCCAGCCTTTCAATGTAGCCGTGTCCAGTAACGTACTGCTGCTAATGGTAAGTAACAACCAAACCAAAAACAGGGTACTTCAATTTTGATGAATAGTTAATAGACCAAGTTACCTGCTTTTTATCCTCATCAGGACTTCCACTGTCACCTGACCACCAGCGAGGTGGTTGGATACCTCGGAGGACGATGGGATACCAATACACAGCGTGAGTGTGACTTTACTCTAAAGATAAGAAACGGACTGCCAGAAATATACATTAGAAGAAGGTGAGAATGTCTTTAACCCTTCTTCTGTGCGGTCGATGTGTTTCAGTGCTGACAGTCTTAAGGGCTTTCCCCTGTCGGACCAGGCTGGCAGACAGAGACTCCGCTTCTGCTGTTGAGGAGGAGGTAACACATGGACAGTGAATCAGTAGTCTGACAGTATGTATGCCTTCAGAAAACATGAAGGTGAATGACACCCATTTTAAAAATTCACAAGTTCTTCCTGCGCCCCGGGACAGTTCAGCAGCCAGCACCTGTCAGCATGCATCTCTCTTTCCACGAGCCAGAAACCAAAGAACCGGCTCTTGAATTTCCATCACTGGGAAGTTAACACTGACTGAAAGTGTGTTAACCCCAAAGAGTTTCGCGTTTTTACACTTAAATTAGGTTTAAATACTAATTCATTTCTGGTAACAGTCTTAATATAATATAAATAATACATATATTATTATAAAGCAACATCAAAAATTCAACTTTTTTTTAATGAATTTCCAGCTTTGCAAAAGTGTTTCAACGTAACAAGCATGTTCTGGAATAAAGACAATGTGAAATCTTAAAATAGTGTTTTTCCTCTTAGGTTCTGTGCAACAGCAACACACCATTTATTTGAATTTTAGGCTCTGAAAGTGGACCAGTTAACAGAATAGGAAATGCAAAAAAATGGAAACTTTGCAGTTGCGACATAACAAAACAAAATTCAGCTGCAAATTGCAATTTGGGATTTTTCAAAATCAGCAAAATGTCACCCCGACAGTTAGAATCATCTCTCTTCTGTGAACTGTCCATAATAATTACGGTGGTAGAACACATTTATTTACTCTTACTCAAGTGGGACAACATTAAAGCAGAGTTAGGCTTTTTTCTAACCGGCGTCTGTTGTGTTGACTCTGCTCCAGATCTGTCAGAACCTGTTCATGCGCGGGCTGTCGTTGGTGGGCTGGTACCACAGTCACCCGCGAGGTCCAGCTCTGCCATCGCTGCAGGACATCGACTCCCAGATGGACCATCAGCTGAGGCTGCAGGGTTCAAACAACGGCTTCCAGCCCTGTCTGGGCATCATCTGTGGTAAGTGCCTGCCTTTAGATACAGTGTGGGACTATTTTGATGTGATCTGTACAGGGAAATTCTCCTTGAATGCCTCTTCCTCAGGGAGCTATGAAAAGACTTTATTGATCCCATGCAAGGAAATTAAATAGTATTGCTGAAATAATACTATATACATTACAAAGCAGGAGATATAGAGGATCTATCTGTAATACATATATATATATATATTAATTACAAAGTGTACTGCAATGTCAGAAATAGTGACCCACAAGTTGCTGCCCAAAAAATAGCACTCCAATAAGAATGGAATAAGGTGATGAGGTAAAGTGTCTACAGATTTGTAACATGGAATACAACACTAAGCTTTCAACTTTTGTTCTCTTTCAGGTCCATATTATCACGGCAATCAAGGTGTGGCGTCCACCATAACCCCATTTTGGGTCGTGCCACCGCCTGAGGTGAAGACACAGGCATGACTAATAGACTTTACTCACCTTTGTTACTTAGTTGAGTCTTTTCTGATACCGTTGATTCAGACAGACACACTAAACTTTTGCATCATCTGCCTTCCTGCAGCAACGGCCCAATGACTATGGCATCCCAGTGGCTGTGGAGGTCACCTACGTACAGGACAACTTTCTCACCAGTGATGTTCTTAATGAGATGGTACTAATACTGTCAGTCCTATGAAGATACTGCAGAGAAATCTGTACTGTAAATCATTATAAAAAGGTCTCTTTATTCCCTGCACAGATGTTGCTGGTTGACTACTACAGGGCAGCTCCCGACCTCGTCCAGTTCAGCCAGTATTGGTGTCCTGATACGACCATGATGGACAAGATCAAGGTAGGATGATTTACAGAAGACCAGAAATCTTTGTACTTTGTAGGGATGATCCTGCCATTCGCACTCTTCCAGGACTTCACATGCCCTCCAGCAACTGACCTAACTCGTACAACCCTCCGTCTTCTTCCTCAGGGCTCTCTGAGTTGCCATGCTCCCAAAGACCAGGCCTACTCTCAGATCTTAGAGCATGTCTACAGTCAGCTGAACAACATGCACTGAGGGGATCTTGCCGTGCATGCGTGCATGCGGCCGCTCTCCTTCTCAAGTCGTTCCATTTCGTGCAGAGCTGACTGGACTGGAGTGACGGATGTACAATGTAAAAAACCTGCTTGAAAAACATATAGATGCCTTGAACTCTCTCATGCTTGAGTGATACCTAATTTTGACACAGCATTATCATGAGTTAAAAAACACTTCAGTGACTGAAAGTGCTAAATCTGTGATACTAGTAGCCCTGGGAGCTTGTGTTTGCCAATGATGAAAACGGAGAAACGTACAATTGATACACAAAACCAGACAGCACCGGATCAGGGAACATGAAACAAACCAATATGTTACAAGACACTAAACAGAAGCATTACACAGACCAGAAATCAGCCTGCCGACTGGCCTCTTACCTTTTACACATGGACCTATGTGCCTATCTGTGCCAGTATTCTGTGGTAGGAGCAGATATTGCCAGATATGTACAATGTAAACTTTTAATGTGTTGTAATTGCCTTTATAGACCAAACCAATGGAGCAGTGGTTGGTGGAAATGAGTAGTGCAAAATATACTACATTAGCAAAGTATGCAAATGTGTCTCGGTTTGACCTAAACTGTACTCTGCAATAGGTTTTGTGAATGTTTGTGTTCCTCAAGTCAAATTGGACGGTGGCAACGTGGTGCAAGTAATTCCATCGTGCCAAGCAAACTTTTTTTAAATTAACCTGTGTGTGTGAGTGTGTGTGTGTGTGTGTGTGTGTGTGTGCGTGTGTGCTGTGTTGTGAATGTGCCCCTCTGCTGTCTCCCTGTCGGGTTATGTGAGACAGGAGTCCTGTTGGTTAGGACAGATATTTGCTTCCTCTTTACCTGTACTGTATTTATTACTAACTGTGGATTGTGTGATGTACATGTATGAAGACAGAGCAATGCCTTAAGCCTGCTGATGATCCACAAAGCATTAAAATATACACACTGGAACTATTTAAACATGACTGTTAGTTCTTTGTTGACTTTATTTAATGAGTCTACAGTCACACTAGCGCCTCTGTATTCAGACACAACCTTGCTTTAAGTAAATGCTCGTGAATGACAATTAGCAGGAATAATGTTATGATGTTCACCATCTAGCGTGTTCACAATGGCTGAGGCTGATGGGACTGTCATTAATTATGAAGGTATTTGGTCACAAACAAAACCAAATTTTTTGGCAACCCATCCAATAGTTGTTAAAACATTTCACTTAAAGCCACAAATGTCAACATCTTGGTGGTGCTGGAGGAAGAGTCAGGGGATCACCAGTCATTGGGATTCATCATCTATCATATCTGTTTGTGTTTAACTTTTGAAAGTTACTAAAATTATAAATAACTAAAGCTCAAAAGATCCAGATGCAGATGCAATACCAGCACAAATTATTTGCAACTGGTTGCTTTAAAGGAAAAAATGTTGGTAGTGGCCTTCAAAACTTGAAAAATAGATCAGTGTAGTTCTTTATCCATACTCTTATCGTTTTTATTAGTAAAAAAATACTATTATATATATTTTTTTGGATAAATTACTATTTATATTTCAGATAAAACAAAATATTGTCTCTGGAGAGTAAAAGTCCTGTATTGAAAATGTTAGTAAAAGTATGAAAGTATAATCAGGAAAATGTACTTAAAAGTATTAAAAGTAAAAAGTACTTAATGCAGAAAAATGTCCCCTGTGACTGTTATACTATTATATCATTAGATTATTATTACTCATGCATTAATGTAAAAGCAGGATTTTACTGTTGGAGTTGGTTGAGATGGAACCAATTTTTAACTATTTTGTATAGGACTGCAGCTAATGATCATTTTCATCATGGACTAATCTCCTGATTATTTTTTGATTAATCGATTGATCATTTGGTTTGTAAAAATTGCGAAATTAGTGAGAAATGCCGTCACAATAACTCAGAGCCCAAAGTTATACCTTCGCAATGCTTGTTTTGTCCAACCATCAGCCTAAACCTCAAAATGATTAAAAATAAATGTAAATAATGAAAAGGAAAATTAGCAAATCTTCACATTTGAGAAACTGGAACGCAACAGTTGAAAATATTGTTTTTCTGCAAGTTTATGCCTGTTGATAAATGACTCGTACTGGCTTTTTACTTGCTAAACCATATTTCCCGCTCTGCTAATCTCACTCCCTGGTTTCTTCAAGTACCGATAAAAGATCCAAGCCTTAACGTTACCCTGGGTTCTTAATAATTTAGAACCGGTTGCCATCCCTAAAATCATTGTACTCCATTATAGACAGTTACTGGTTATGAGCATTTTGTGCACAAAGCCAGAAGAATATATTTTTTATTTTTGTGTTGTCGGCTCACTTCAAATATCTGAAATATAATTTTAAAACCTGCGATAATTTCATGTCAGAAGACCTCAGTACTGATGAAACAACAATAACACATTTTCTTTTTTATTTATTGTAAGAAGGGGGAGGTGGGGAACAAGAAAGAAGCACGTACAAATATTTTGATAATAAAAGACAAAATATTGCGGTTAAATTCTGTACTCATACCAAAAGTAAAAAGGCAACTTAATTCTAAGACATACATTTACAAGGCGTAATATAGGACTACATGCAAAGATTAATTTAAATGTTTTTAAGGTCTTGAATATAAAAAATAATACTATAGAGAGCCAGAATGATTTAATGCTGTCCAAATGAGCATTTAAGACTGATTAAACAAAGACATAGCCCTTTAAAAAAGAAATCAGTGGGACATTTTTTTTCAAACATAGATTAAAATCTACATAAAAAACAGTTTCCACTGGTGGTCTGCTGATAAACCTCACATTAGTCTAAACAACACATGTCCAGGAAACTGCCTGTAGTGTCAGAAATGTGCAGAAATGTGCACACATGCATTTCATCTTTACACAGGAAAGTGCAGATGGCGAGAAGTAAAACCACAAGTAGGAAAGAAATTCTTGACCATTTTTTTTTAAAGTAGCTAGGTTAGTTTTTGGTTGCTGTATTAGTTGCAGTACTTTCCCTCCAAAGGCACTAAAACAAAGCTAGCAAGGACTTGTTTTGATAAACAGTGTGATCCAGACAGCACCTCCCACAGTCCTTTAACTTTGCCCTGAACTTGATACGAACATTGAAATGTAGTAAGATCAGAGATGTAAACATATTTCGACAAGGACCCAACAAGGAGTGGGGGAAGTGTTTGGCAACGTGGAGTGATGGACAAACACGGATAAGAAGAGGGGAAATGTAGCACAAAGATACTGCATAAAGTGAAACAGCACATTTGTCATTCACAATTAAAACTTTTTTCCCCTCAACCAATTCAAAATCAGCTGGACTGACGTAACTGTTTGGTAAGGATTCATGTTTGGTAACAAAAGTTCACCAAATTAGTCAAAATGGACAACAGCTTCCAATTATTTTTCCCTTGATGTTTTCCCTTTCACTCCAGGTCTTTTCCTCATACTGTACAGTGTATGTTGGATTAGACTCCATCTGCAGGTGTGGACTGTGGCTAAATCCAGAACAAGGAACCAGCCCCGTCTAAATAGATTAACTAAACAGGAACGACACCCGTCTACATCGGCCCTACGTCAGTACTAACAAATACATCGCACCAGAGCCGTTGTGAGTCATCAGAATCACAGGGTCAGAATAAGTTTCAAAGCACAGATGAGTTTCACATTCTCGAAGACATGAGACAGAAATAGTGGGACAGTTAGTGATGAATACGAAAGACTGAGTCGCTGCCAGCAGCTTCATCTAATCAGGCACTGCATGGAATTAACAGGCGCCTAAACAGGGGTCCAAAGAAGACCGAATAAAGGAAAAGGCTTAACATGCTAAGACAAACAGGCCCAAAACTAAATTAATATATGGCTGTGTTACAGAATAGTTCGCAGTTTAACAAACAGGCGCACTTGGCGATATGTTTCTATTGCATTTGAAAAAACTTTTTGGCTCCGTCTCCTCTATTGAACAGACTAGCAGACAACCGCTAAACAACCAATCATTCTGCATCTCTACACAACAAACACACGCCTGCCTCAAGTGACAAAAAGGTGCAACGTCTGCATTTAACTTTGGGTCTGTGTGTAATGGTGGAGTAAGTCTGTCACACACACACGTCAATCTCATTTGAGGACCAAGGTGCAATTACAACATTTTCTCACGCGTCCAGTAAAGCAGTTCTACTTTTACAACTACTGTAGTAGGTTGAGACTACAAAACATAAATCAAATACTGAAACAAAATAAGGAAACCACTGTATCAGACCTGTTGTCTTCTGAAGCTATCATCAGTGCACAGCGGAGACAGAGATCTTTAAAAAGAGCATTGCAAATAGGTCAAAACCTGAAAACAGTCAAAATCACAAATCTGAGGCTAATTTCAGCTCCTGTTTCTCATTAAAAATGTGAACGCAGTACTTTTGCTTTTTAGATACAGCTAGTTAACTACATTTCTAGTCACGTGTAGTTCTATTTTAGTTTAGGTAAAAGTAATTCTCCGTCTCACCAGCAGGTGGCATCAACAGATGAGCTCCAGTCCTTTAGAGGGACAGACAAGGTTTTCAGTTTTGAAATGAGGGTAATATTCAGTCAGGTTACACATGACATTTACTGTGAGGTTTGAGTTGGCCTCTTCAGTCTGAAAACTGACTGTTAAGTTGGTGACCAACCTGAGTTTTAAACGGACTGCGGTCACACAAAAAGGATGATATGAACGCGTCGCCACAGTCGTCACAATCACCAGATTTAATACGAATTGTCTTTATCAGTAATTTGTGGTTAAAGAAAAAATATTGCTTAAAAATGTGTCATTAGTTAGTCCTCAAGACATGTTTCTGACTGCCAGATAACGGATGATGACATTTTGTGTCCATCTTAGATCCTTTTACCTTCGGATGGAACAGGTTGATATTCTGGTCTGGACTTTGAAATGTGACCATCTTCTCCAGAACTCCAGATGACAAAAAAAGTGCTTGTCGCTGATGATGACGCTGGAGCTTAAGGTGAAAATGAATATTCTGCGGACCATCCCTTGGCTTCACTTTCCTCCCTCTCTACTAATTCTACTTGCTCTCTCCTCCTCCTCCTCCTGGGCTCTCTTGCTCTCTTTATATTAGTGTGGCAACGGAACGAGGACCTCGACGTAGTTGAGAGGGAAGAATCCCGACTGGCCGTTCAGCATGCCCTCATACCAGTTCTCGTCGATCTGATTGGTCAGGGTGATGATATCGCCCTCGCGGAAGCCCAGCTCTCCCTCGTTCTCCGGCTCAAAGTCGTACAGCGCCTTACAGCTCGGCTGCTCCGGGGCTGAGAAAACAGGACAAGGACAGAAAGAATGAAGAAGACGGGTCTCAGACACAGTGAGGGTCCACAGCAGAGCCAGTTTCAGGAAGAGGTTGTCACACTGCACACCTTAAAACATGCAAGTAGTTACTTGTTTAAATATGTTAGTATAACATTAGCATGTGGTACAGTCAGATTAACTTCACCACAGTACTGCAAACAAGCTCAAGAGTGCCGACAAGTTGACAAGTTGAATCTTTGACCAAAAACCACAACATCCTATGACACCATGTTTCTATATGACCGTTGTCCCCCCCTCCCTATCCATCGTTTCCTCCATCTATCCCTTTCTCTGTGACCTCACATAGATCAGCAGAGGAGAGTGGGGCTCCGCACACAGACAAACTAGGCTTTTTTGTCTCCAAACAATTTTCTCATTGTATCAAGTTTACCCCACAGACTGCTGGGCAGGCTCGAGATGGGGAAAGCTTGGGTCACTCATTCTCTGTGCTTTACTCCATACTGTATCAATTCACAGGGGAAGACAAAATAATGTAAACACTTAATTGAATAGAATCAACTCTGAAGCTTGATAAACAAAACTCACACAAATACTGCTAATTAGCTTGTAAGCTAATATGACCCACTTTTCCATCAGTGCTTGTGACGTTGATTTAGTTGCTTTAAAGATAACAGCATTCTTGATTGTTTGTTATTTTGTCTTCCTCCTCCTTAACCAGTTATGGTAGCAATGTCAAAACATAAGATAAATAAATGGATTTATGAGCAAATATTTATGGCTCTACTTAGGGAGGTTAATAATTAACCATTTAAGCATTAGCTGACAATAAGAATTTTGATCAATATTATCAGTTAAACAGTTAAAAATATATAATAAGAAAAACTAAGGAAATCTGTACTACTGTGGAAGTGGCCACTGATGATGATGAAGATGAGCGTGGCGCTACGGGGTGAGATGAGACAGTGGTGTCTGCTGCCCAGGCTGGAGTCGTATGCCGTCACCAGGGCAATGCCATGTTGTTGCTCAGATGACCACAGCACCCCTCAACAAGCTAATAACCCAGAGGCAGGGGTGGGCACCTATATGAGAGACAATCCCACCCTCATTAGATACTAATCCTCTTGCCCGGTGGAAAGGTAATCAGACACGATTCCCGAGGCTGGCCACTCTAGCAAGGCGCTATCTCTGCATTCCTGGGACATCAGTACCATCTGAGCGGGTATTTTTCCACGCACCAGACTAACCCCACAGCATATCGGCATGTTGCTATTTCTGAATAAAAACCAGTAGACAAGCTGTCTATGCTGAGGAAAACATTTGTTGTATTGGTCATTTTTAATGGGTCACAGACATCCATTCTAAATAGTACATTTTAATCTTGTCTGTTAACGGTTAATGATCGGTTAACGAGTGTCGGCTATCGGTCAGAAAAAAAATTCTAAATTAGCATCCCTAGTTCTACTATAAATTCCTATATTCAGTCATGTCAATGGCAAGTTGATTTGACTTTTTTTGCAAACAGTTGCCTATTTACACATCCAGCTAACACAAAGCAACATTCTGGCCACTTGATGAATCTAAGTCCAGTATTTACACTCTTTTAGCTCTGTTTTTGGTCTCTAGCAACTCCTGAGGGAAATATCTGGCTCTTTAGCTGCTAAATGCTCCACTATGTTCATCACCTAAGTTGCGGGCTGGACAGCTAAACAATGAGCTGAAACTCACTATAAAGCTCTGAAAAGCCGAGCGGAGGTGCAGATTCTGGTGATAATTTTCTGTAGGTTCATCACTACAAGCGACCCCCCTTTCACACTGTTTTAACATTGTCATTTGATACATTGTAATTATAAAAATATAATAGTATAAAAGCAGCTTCAAGTAATAATCTCTAAGATTTTCATTTAAATAAATGTCTGTTAAGTCACTATCTATCACCGAAGGAGGTAACACAGTGGTGACTGAGCCTATGGCCTACTGATGAAAGTCTTTGCATTTGCAGTATTATGAACTGGGTGTCTGTGGTGAAATTCCCGGGGAAAATCACAAGCGGGGCACAGCTAGTGGCGCGTTTTCCATCACTGAGCTAATGCAACAGATTAGCTCTTTAACTCACTTGTGTGTGAAGCGGCTGTTTTTTCCAGTCTCTGCTAGCTTTGCGAGTAAACAGTTGCCGAACAAACAAAGAAAAGATTGATGACTACAGACGATGAAACTTCTAAAACATGTTCAGATGAAGGCAAACAGTCAAAAAAACGCAAGGTGACCGTCAGCGAGGAAAAACCAGAGTTAGCATCGGCGTTGCCTTGCCAAGGTGGAGAGCATTGAAAGAAGAAAAGAGACTGAGGGGAGATACAGATGTGGCTCTCATTCTTTTGGACTGGTAGGTACTGTTAACGTTTATAAATATAAAATCTACTCTACCCATATTGTGGATCATTGTTTTGGATTGTCACAAAGGCGACACAGTTTGGATCTCTGGGAAGTGAAGTCCAAAAACACACCTGCAATTACTGCAAGCACCTCTTGCTCGCCAAAGAGAACGAAACGGAGACCTCTGAGATTGTTACTTTAAAGTAAATAAGAGATTAATTATGATTAATTACAGTAATAAAACGTTTTTCCTCAATATGAACATGCGTCACATGCAGCACGCTGCTCCAAAGTCAGGTCAGCTCTGAATGGGTAAAAAATAATTTGCTTACACATGAAACAAAAAACCCCCACAGATGACAGATGAGGTTCTGCATACTATGCAATATGGTGGTGGGACATAAAAACCAAAAAGCAGAAGTACTGTTAGAACAAATATAGTAGTTTGTAATAAAAGTTGGGTGATAAAAACTAAATGTGCCTCATACTGTCCGAATTCAGAACTCACCAACCTCAACTTGGTGTTTTGCAAAAAAACAGATAAATATACCTTGATTCAAGCAGCTTAGAGGTCCTTAATACAGTACTCTTCAAAACAGTAATACTAATTCTGACAACAACTGAACCACCACAAATAATAATTAATAAATAATTATAATTCCAGCCCCAGCTCTTTGTTTCCTGCATGTTAAGTTAATACTCCTAGTAATAATAATAATAATAATAACAATAATAGCAGTAATATTTATTAATTGTCAATTGTTCCAGGAACAAAGGAGATCGTGACAGTTTTTTTAAGATGTGTTAAATGGCTGCATGTTTAAATTAACTGTGGACAGTCAGTGGTTGCGGAGGTGTTAGCAACTTTTAGTAAGTCAGGTTGCAGTATCTAGAGCACAGGAGGTGGATTTCAAACAAAACCACATACATTCTGTTAAACTATACATGCACGATACGTAAACCACCAAGTACGTGTTGAACCTGTGAGAAGCAACTTCTATCCTGCTTCCTACATTTCACACCAGAAGCTGTGCAAGCACACTGCGCCACTTCAACACCACAAATACTGTGACGAAAAAATGGCTCACACTGTCTGTGACTCACACAATCTGGGTTTCCGAAAGGACAATCTGGCCAAGTGAAATGACGGCTCTGATGATGTCACAGGAAAGAGGAACAAGGTCAGTTGGAGAAAGGCCAGCCAGATGACAGGGCAGGACACACACTCACACTCACCCCCCACCCCAGGCAGAAACAGACGTCCATTTTCTCATGGTCAACAACTGAGTGCATTCGAGAGTCAAACATTCAGTGCATGCCACCATTTACAAAGCCTGAATCAGACTACAGAAAAAAGACGCACTGAATTTGTTTCACATATTTCTGCTCAGTGGTGCTGATTGGTTGCAGGTCTTGAGCAATCATGTTGGCAATGCGGAGAGTTTACTTTCTGTCAGATTTCTAAGGAGTGTGTTTAACGCAGGCACGCTACTTTGGCTTAGTCCATCTTCTGTGTGTGTAGCAACAGCTGGACGTTTCGTTGTTGTTGGAACTCAGCTCTTCTCCACATGTCTTATGCTGCCCTTTTGTGTGGCTTTGAGAGTGATGCAATTGTGAGGGTGACTACAAAATAATGCCACAGAGAAAGTTTATTTTGTTCTTTGTTTTGTCAAGATCTCATCTGTTCTCTGGTGTCAGCCACTTCATCATTTTCACATTAATGGTTGGTTCAAATTTATTGTACTTAGGTGTTCATGGTAAAATTACAAAATGTTGACCATCACTAACGAATATTCAAAAATGTATGTTTGGAGCCCATCAGCTGTTTCTTACCTGAGTTGCGTGAAGGTGGCAGAGCCATTGAGGTCGAGTAGCCGCCATTTGAATGGTTGTCATCTCCGAAGTCAAAGATAGGTTTGGGTTTAGGTGTGTATTCACGTCTTGGTCGAGTCTGAGCATCATTCATCCTATTCAAAAAGATCAATTGATTTACGTTTTACATTTCCAAACCTCCACATAAATACAAAATGATGTTTGAAGTCACTGTGAACCAGGAAAGAATCAGAAAAGCTGTGAGGAGAAAGCTGCACACAGTCAGATATACTGTACAGTATGTTGGTATTTGTGTGTGTCAGGTTTCATTATTGCACCTGTCTCTGAGTTTGTCAGAAAGCTCCTCCAGCACCTGCACAGCCTGTCTGTGGTACTGCAGCTGGGACTCCACCAGGGATGAGAGCTGGCTCACCTGCTCTATCTACACACACACACACACACACACACACACACAAGGCAATCAATGCTGCATTTCTCATTCCAATGGATAAACAGTTCCCTATTCTGGATTATAAATAACAGTTCATAAAAGGCCCAGTGACAGTATGTGGGCACATACTGCACCCTGGAGATACATTATCATGAAGCTAATGGGTAATGAATATTTTATATATTTGTTTGACAAAATAATCTTAACTCATGGTCTGCTTTCTTGTGAGTATTCAACCTCATTTAAAGCTAGTAAGTAGACCCTGAGTTAAGATTATTTTGTCAAACTACTATTTCTAAGGTCAAAAATGATCTTAAAAACAATCCAATTTACTGGTACATACCATTTAAATAGTCATAGGGAACAACATAAAAGAGGCTGACACTAGAGAAATAACAGGAAACATGGAACACACAGACTTCCTCTAGGTAACACTGGTCATATTCAAACTGTCAACCAGTCCTCAATATTAAAACTAACCCCTCAACTGCAGTGCTGTAGTATAACAAAAGACACAAATCAGTTAAGACCTACATGCACTCAGATATATGCTCTGAGCCGCTTTGTTCTCCTCACCTACAGGTGTGCACACCTGCAGTTATGTACAAGGCAAACAAATGCTCTAATTCCTAAACCCAAATAATGATTAAATGTTATAACTAACAGCTATTTAAAGACATGTTTATCTCCAGTGTGAGTGTCATTGTGCTGAACGGGTGTGTTTCATCACTCTTTACAGGTGTAACTATTGCTGTGTGTTTGTCCTGTGGGTGTGTGTTGGACAGCAGCCTTCCAATGCAAAAGTGAAGCAATGGTGGTGGCAATATACTGTATATCAGAAGAAGGCTCAGGCTGAAAATAACTGTAGTTATCATTTGAAATGTTTTTCATTAATATACACATGCTTTATATATTAGGGATGGGATTTTTTTTGTTGTTTGATTTGATTTTTACATTGCTGTAAGGATCTCTAAATAAGTAATTTCTAACTGTATATTTGACGCATGTACATTTTTCACTGTGTTCAAAGTGGGTAAATGTAAGAAATGCTGGAATGCCGTGTTAAGTAAAGAAAGGGATATCTAATTTTTTTTTTTTAAACATGGACTGCAGAGGGGCAGGATCAGGATTAAAATTATGCTTCAGAAGGAAGACTCTGAACACCACACACTGAACAGTATTAAATCAGTTCTTACATCAGTCTCCAGCAGGTTGTACATGCTCGTCTCAGCCACTTCCTTTGACTCATGAAACTTCTCCAGGGCCTGTCGAACCTCCTCATCTGGGATCTTGCCCTGACGTTTTTTCTTGTAGTCGTAGTCCAGGCGACGGCCTTCCAGCTTCTTCAGGTGGTGCTGAGGTGGCAAGAGCCGTAGTTAGTTTAGGAGGGGGCACAGAAGTGATCACCATCTTGCATTAAATCAATTTGACAGTTTGAAGAAATGATATTGAGAGGTTTGACAGGTTTTCTTCTAATGTTGCACCATGAGGGAGATTAACCAATGAACTGACATACAGTTTATTTCCCTGTCACAAAACAGCACGTCAGCGTACCTGTATCTCTCTGAGGTCCTTGTCACAGAGCCCTTGCAATGGATCAATGAAGTTCTGTTTGACATCGATATCTAGAGAGTCTTTGACTTCTGCCAGTCTCTTCATGGCCTCTCCGACATCTACTAGCGCTCCGCCTGAGCAACACAGACAGAGATTAATAGCTCAGTGACATGAGTAGATTTATAGTATTAGTACCACAGAATCACATCACCATCAGACCACACATAAAGAAACAGAAACAAAAACCGTACACAGGCACAAATAGATAGACAGACAATACTTAATATAGTCAAAAAGCTGTAAACAGTTTGGCTGCAACCTATCAGTCAGTATTTTAAGTATACACACACCCAATGGCCCATAATAACAAACCCCAACATTCCTCTGGCAGGAATTTACTATCCCACACACACACACACACACACACACATATCTTACCAAAGTTAGTGTCCTCTCCGAGATCCCGTCCGTACTTGCCCATACACTCCCCTAGCAGCCCCTCGGCCTGAGGGTAGCCCGGGTTCTTCACCTGACCTCGGATCTTAGACATGGTGTTCAACATGGACAGTTTGGCCCGTGATGCTGTGGAAGCGAGTTGAAACTGACTTCATCAAAGAGTTCAAAACAGCTTAAATAAAACACATGAAAGCTGGTTTTCTTCTCACCTGGGTTGGGCTGAAGGTACTCTGATGTTTTGGAGATTACCTCCACTACCGCTTTACTGGTCACATCTACTTTCTACAAAACACAGCAAGCACACATATATCACACATGTACAACAGAGCTACTGTAATCACAGAACTAAAATAAAATAGTGACAGGCAAGGCTGCCCTTTTGTCAACCATTGCGTGGACCCAAACCATGCTAACAAAATGCTTCTCACCTATATGGAAGCATCTGCATTTGTTATATTTCCCCCCACATTTATTGAGGCTTTTCCTTTAATTTGTCACCCATCTGTATATTATAGTGACATGCACCTCAACATGCTGGTCTGACAAAGCCTGAAAGCTGAATATTTTTTTAAGCACTCATATTACCTCTTTATATTGGATTTATTCATGTTGATGATGACAAAATCAAAAATGTAAACTATGGCTGCAACCATGATCAATTAATGTTGTTTATTTTCTGGATTATTTGAATGAGGTTTGGTTTATAACAAGTCAGAAAATTATGAAAAAAGCTAATCAAATTACTTGTTTTGTCTGCACAACAGTCCAGAACTCAAAGATATTCAATTTACCATCATCTTATAGGACTATGAAAACCAGCAAATATTCACATTTAAGAAGCTGGAAACGGTGAATTTTGGCATTATTGCTTAAAGAAATGACTTAAACAATTACCAAGGGTTATCAATAATCAGTTATAAAAATGAAATGTTGCTGATAGATTTTATGTCGTTCAACTAAATTATTAACCGACTTATCGTTTTGGCTCTAACGTGAACTTTTCAGCAGCCAAATGGCCATGAGGTTTTGATGTCGGCCACACAGCTTTAAAGGGTGTCAAACTTTGAGGTCAGAAATCTTTTTAAACCAACAGAGGATGACGTAATGCTATAAATGAGGTGTAAACATCAACAACGGAAGTCCCACAGAAATAATGTTTGTGTTTGTGTACTGTGTGTAAAACCGATCAGGGCCTAAAGCCAAAGATGTTTCCCTTTTAAGACCACAGAAAGATGCCTCCCTTACCCGTTCCAAGTCTCTGAAGTCATCATCTAGTTTAGTTCCTTCAGCACCTCCGACTTTCTCACTTACCATCTGGAGGCAGAGAGAGACAGGGAGACAGAGAGAGAGGAAAGAGAGGAAGAAGTGCAAATTAATTAATGCTGCTCATAAGGTTTTGATTTGAGTGGGGAACAAGCCTAAGCTCATCTCTAACTTACACATTCACAAGCCTGCTCTGTGTAGAAAAAGCAATGACTTGAATGCAAACGTATGTGTGGAGCACAGCATATTGTATCCCGTGTTGTACAAATCCTACCTTTAACCTTTAACTCCTCAGGTGACTTTAACATAGGAATTTAGAATAATGGACAACAGTGTAGCAAAACCCTAGAAATCACACAAAGAACAACACAAACAGTGTTATGCAATCTCTTTTGTTTACACTTCGCAAGCTGAAAAATGTTGGGCCAGCTAACTCCGTTACTTTTATTTCAGTAAAGACAATATGCTGCAACTAAAGAAGACTACAACATGTTGATTGAAAGCACATGTATTTCAAAGTGAGATCTCTCAGCATGTTTTTAGGCCGCAGACAAAAGTCTAAGAAATGGAAAACAGTCCCTTTCCTGTGCATGTACAGTACAAGTATTTTTGTACATCCTTCTTGGCTAATTCCTTAAATGGTGAGTAGGGTTAGTTTGTTTGTTTGTGTTTTTTCAGAGACACAAGTCAGTCACAGAGAACTGGAAAAGAACTGTTATTCTGGCTCTGTAATGAGACTGTACAGCTGTGGCTTCAAGATACTTAAAACCTTGACTGCTGTGTCCATGAGCTACATGGTTCCATATCTGAGTTTCTCCAAGTGGAATGGGCAGAAAAACAACTCAAATCACCACCAGTAAGATAATGAAAATGGTCTTTGGTTACAGAGTAACTTGTAGGGCTATTATTCTGCAAAGACAAAACCACAATGACTACTTTGTGTTTTTCTTTTCTTCCAGTCATAATTATTCACAATACCTTTGTAGTAATAAAACTTGTGTCACACTGGGACGTAATGAATCTCTCTTGCTGTTATGCATTTAAGTTTTGAGGGAAGTTGCAACAGCGCTGGAGTTAATCTTTAATTATTTTGCCCTACAGTATTAACAGAGGGAGCATTTCAAACTGCCTGGACGGTTAATGAAACACTGCATGAGAGGCCCTGAAAAAGATTTGAATTTTATTCTCTATAACACTACAGCAGATGTACATAAGTAGACTCTGAGGTGACGTTATTACTTTCCTAAAATACCACTATGCATGTCAACAATCTGAGTGATTCTTTTCACAATTTTAACACATTTGTTTTTAGACAATGTGTAGGACCTGGTCTGTACTATATAGGCATGCATAATTTAGCACAATGCTCCTGACACCTTTACAGATTGGTCAAAGGATCTTTTGTTGTCTTGTACCACTCTGACCTGGTATATTTGACAAACCCAGTCCTTGGGATCAAAGACCAGTTTCTTTCCTTTCCTTAATCAAATTCACTCATCTGTGATAGAGCAACTGCAGTTTGACTCATTTCCTACATGACTCAATCTACCATTGGTGACTTTTTTGCGACTACTGGAATTACCAAGAAGTTCTGGGTTTGAGGGAAATGCTTCTTTGAAGAGTATCATGACGAATCAGTGAACAGTAGATTTCAATATGCAGTCACAAAGTTTGACATCACAGCTTTAAGTATGCATATTTAATAATTATGGGTACAAACAACGGAATACATAATGGTTACTCTTCCCCCTCGGCAGCAGCTGACTTTTGCTGAACAGTCTGGGATCTTCAAGTTATACTGCAGAATCTCTGCTGTATGCGGAAAGCACATGACAGGGGGCCTTGGGGGATTCAGGTCACAAGTAAAGATACAGCCTCAACTCTCAGCCTACTCAGCATTTGACTCCCTACTTCAGAGGAAAGATTGCAGTCTGCAGTACTAACTCTCTGCCATCTTATCTTTTTCAGCACCCTAGTCTGCCTTACAAGACTTTTTGGGACGGGAAGAATTTAATTCATGGTGGGGTATATCACTATTTTTGTAGTCAGTCACTAAGCTTGAGATCATAGTCTTTTCAGATTTTGGGATGTAGTAAATTGTTGGATTAATTTGTTAGCCTGTAGTACTATTACATTTTTTCTTCTGCTCATGAAAACATTAGGCTCTCTTGTCAGTGTAACATTACTATTTACATGCACACAGGCTTAAAGGAACGGAGCCCAAAAACATCCACAAAAGGTTATCATCGGAAAGTTTTGGTATAAACACGCATAGAGCTACACAGAGGGATCAGTCTATAACAGGTATCCTTTTCATCATAATGACTGGGTATTTAAGCTACTGGTAGTTAGTTAAATGCTACTGCATTATCACAAAGCCTAGTTCAAGACCTTGTTTGGCTTGCAGAGATTGCAAGGCCCAGAAAGTTGACTTATACAGAGGCCTAGATACCAAATGAGTAGCAAGACAAAGAGGTAAAGTGGCAGCCTAATGTAGAGCAGTATTGTCTCCTAACATAGCATGTGAAAAATCAGCTGGTAAACATCAGTTGGTGGAGAAAAACCACATTCTTTTCAGTGGGTTACTTCTCTCACACAACAAACTAGTCTATTCGTTGTATGTCATGCTATTCCATCATACTGTATGTAACAAAACATTTTAAGTGCAGAATTAAAAGAGTGAAAAGAAAGGTTGTGTTATAGACACAACAAAAAATACTTGAAAACTAGGTCAGCGTGGTTCAAGATCAAAGCTCGATATAAAAAGAGAGCTCGGCCACCAGAGTATCTGAGCAAACCACATTTCAAGAGGAAATAATATTACTGTGGTCGGATAGAAAAAACGAAGGTGTGATAGAGACTCAACAGCCTTTCTGGTGATACATAAGAAGCATTCTCAATACATCAATGGAGCTTAGTGAGTGTTCAATCAGGAAGACGATTTGATTCCTTTTAAAAATCTCTTACTTCATTCTTACTTCACAAAGTGATATCTCTTGGCACCTGGGCTTTTAAATATTTGCCACCTCCTTGAATTTAAAATTCAAACTGCAACTCTCTTCTGGTTATTTTCAGTAAATCAGTAAGCCTTAAACTGCCACTTTCTCCTTTATACTCACAGCGGCCATTCACTGCAGTCTTTCACCAGCACCTGTATTAGGGCTCAATCTAGATTGAGAGTAATAATTTCCCAGATGGGAATCATACTGCAGACTGATTATCACTCCTATAAGTGGGGATTAATCCCAGATGAAGCCTGCACCAAATGCTAATCTACTTTTTAATCAGCATATCTGTAAACTAATCTCTCCTGACAGTCTTAACACCCAATATAATGAACATGTTAGGCCAGAAACAATAAGGCCACGTCCAACTTCAGACCAACTTTAGCCCTGCTTGAAAAAACGAAGCCCCCTCATTCATTTCAATTGGACCGTTTCACTGACGTAGCAATACTTTAAACGACGCTCCCCCACCAACGCAGCCCCCTGTGCTGTTTTTACACAGGGCTGATTTTGGTCTGAATCCCCGCTAAGTGTGAGAGAGTGTATGTTTTGAAGAGTTAGCTACATCTTCCTATGAATTATAGATTAGATGCTTCTTCCAGTTAATGTTAAACATTTAAGCGGAAAGATAAAAACCACTGGATATCACAATTTATACTATGGCTACTTAGAATTCTTGAAACTGGTTGGCTGGCAGGTGTACATTATTTTCAGGTAACCGAGCAGTATAACTGGACACCTCTGCATAGGTGTTTGTTTGCGCTAGTATGAAGCTCAAGGTAAGGACTGCAACAGTAAGGCTTACTAACAGAGCTTGAAACCATTTGTGTAACCAATAAAAAAAGGATAAATATGAATATAGTCTCAAATATGTTTGATATTTGCTTCGCATCCTCCATGTAAGCATGACTTTATTTACCTTCAGCTGTAAATTGAAGCATTTGAGAACCAGAAGGCTTATAATTATATCAGTGCATAAATAAATATTCTTGAAAAGCCTATTGGATACTGTTTAAATCTGTCATCTTATTCAGGAATAACCATCTTTGTTTGTGAGTCAGGTGTTTAGATTTCATGTTAGGAGTAATTCTCAGAAAAACAAATAACAGGCAGAGAGGGACAGTAAAAGAGAAAAACAAGGACGTGTGAGCTACAAGGCACAGTTATCATTTCCACAGCCAACTTCCTGCATGCCTCCAGCATAGAAAATCTGAGCTATGTCAAGTGTTATTGACTCTCATGGAGTTTTGGCAAGAAAAGCAGCTGCATTGCAGTCAAATAAAGTGAAAGCACACTCCTTTTCCCACCTCCTTCTCTGCACCATCCCCTGGCTCACTTTCTCACCACTAATCCACTTCATCCACCTCAAACACCTTCACTGATCATTTTCTAATACACTCAGTAACAGTCTTAACATGACAGCTCCTAAATCTTATATTTTTCCTCACAACCAAACCAACAGGGATCTGAGTCTGTTCCTGACAGGAAGCTGGGGCAGAAACCAAATGTCTTTCCTGCTTAGATCAGCAGGGGTAGGAAGAAAAAGAGACTCAAAAATCCTTTTAACCGTCCCCGCCCATGACTGAGAGAGCTGGCCAAAATTAAAAACATTCACACCAAGGTTGAGACACTAAAAGACAGTAAAGCTTTTACATGTCCATGGCTCCAGGTAGTGGCATTTCTAATGCAATGGTATTTTAGATGTCTCCCCTCAACTGCCCCTAAATATTGATCTGGCTCGCAAAACAAAAGACTAACAAAAAACACAGCTGGAAAATAGGTACCTGTGACTTCACTCCAAAGAAGCACTATTAAAACCTGATGTTCAGGTTGCACTGCCCCACATATGGAAACTTTCCGGGAATATCGAAAAATGTTAACTTAAACGTATCAACACTTGCTGGGTTTATATTGCAGGACTTTTTTGTGTATTGTGTTTTTTTACTCCAAGAGCTCTGAGTCACCCGGAGAGTCCCTTTAGACAAACATATAGCAAATGTTTACCACAGGATGTGTACTGAATTGGTGCACTGCCGAGGAAGGGAACTTAAAAGCCCCAAATGTGAAATACTTGCACACCGTTAACAGCACAATAACGCTACTTAGCATTAGCTTAAGTTAGTTAACGCTCGTTCAACTAACGTTAATGCAAAACATGTCCGAAAGATGCTTGTTAACTTCAACGTTAGCTGTAAAAGAACACCAAGTGCCAACTAAAAATAACAGTGACGTTTTACACTCCGACACAAAGCGTTTCTAACGTTAGCTGCCTGCTGTCACCACACAGTAACGGCTACATTAACAAAGCGTTATTAACATTAGCCAACTATAAACTGCCAGCTAATGATGCTAGGCTAGCTGCTAACGATACATGACAGTTGCTAGCTTAAAGAAAAGTTTTGCAAACCTGGCTGGCTTTATAAAACTGCTTCTTCAAGCCCGCTACAGACATCTTGAACCCCGACCGGTCTTCAACTTCCAACGGAGGTGTAAATAGGTCACGATATCTCTAAAGTTAGCGGTATAGTTTGTTAGAAAAGGGGCCAGGGCAGAAATGTTTAGGAGGAATCATAGGACTGCACAGCCGTCACTCCAAGTCGGGACACGCCAACTGACCACGTCCACGTCGAGGGGTGACTCTTCCCACTGTCACCGCAGATAACGGAGCGAAAAATGCGAAACCCACCAAAATCAATACTATTATCTCCCGAACTGAAACCGCAAACAATCTAGGGAACACTTGTAGGTTATAGAGAGCACCAAATCTGCTCCAGCCACTTTGAAGAAATCAGTTTCCTGAGTTTACACAGTAGTGGATTCTTATGTTAGTGCACAGCGCCCCCTGCTGGATGTAGCAGGTACACACCCGTCTGTTCGCTGCACGGCTACAGGCCAGATGTTTCCATCCTCAGACAATATACTAACAGCCTTTTTATGTCTAAAAACATAAAGAAAGAAACAGACTTACTGTAGTAGTCCTAATTGGTAAATATAAATGAAATGAGATTGTTATATGTATGTAATGGCTTGAAACATTGCTGAATTGCTAGTGTGCCCCAGGGCGAAAATGAGCAGATGGGGCCCCTTATTAACCCCCCTTGCTCCCACTCCCTGTACAGTGTGTACAGTTTTTCTATACTGCTACCTTGCCTAAGATTTGCTGCGTAGCAATTTGATTAAATTTGTGGATTTGAGAAAATGCAAATTATACACAAGCACAAACCTGAAATAGTTGTCTTAAAACTAGATTTTGACACAGGCACCCTCCTCAAGATTGAGCCTCAAGATTAGGTACTAAACCAGGAGCCATTTTAAGGCCCAGATCATGTCAGTTTATATTGCATTTTAGTGGTTCATATCCTCAAACAAAATTTTCAAATTTCAAAATTCAATTAAATCAGCGCAAACTACTTGACACACAGTAAGCCTGGGTCTTCTAGGGGCCCCTGGAGTTCTGGGGCCTCAGGGCAGTTGGCCTCCTTATCTGGTTGGTAATCCAGCCTTGGCTTGAAAACATCAAACTGTCCCATATTTTCTCACTACCATAACAGTATCTAACCATCTAGAGTCTTGGATTTATGTGACAAGGGTTTAAGATAAACATCTCTGAGATTCCTGCCACCATCCCAATTTAAAGAACGATTGAATTTCATTACTGGTGCTCAAAGCATTTGAAAAAATCAAAATTTCTTTACCCAAACAGTGCTCTGGTTGCTCTGTATTATTCACAGGCCTAGCTGTGAGAAGGTTTCTTTGCCACTACTTTCTAGTAAAGAAATAGTCCAGGTGAAAACTGTTGCCAGCACTGGAATGGCAGCAGAAATTTCAGAGGTGGATACTTCAAAAGCTCAACACATAATACTATACAGACACACTGTAACTATAGAGGGTGGAGAATGGAATATGTGATCTAATTAGATTTATGGTTTTATAGTCTCGCTAAATGATCTTGCCACGAATACAAATGTACTCAAGCACCTGGTTGGTACTCTGAACAGCTATTATTAACCATAACAAGGAACTACAGTTCCTATACAGGTTGTCCTTAACCCCAGCTGGACTGGAATGACAAAAACACACCCTGAGGTAGTTGGTGTGACAAAGTGAGAAGAGTGACTAAGAGTGACAATGCAAGCTTAAATTGGTCATCAGAGGACGATAATAATTATAGTGCATATACTGTATAATCTAAGCATGTAATGTCAGTACGTTGCTGTTATGTTGTATAATCCACTATTTGAATGACATCTATGAGAGCTAAAAGATGTTTATTGTTTGGCAATACACAGTAACTGTACTCATCTAAATGACAGTCAGAAAATACAGTTTGACGTTTATCTTTTTTAATCACCTTTTTTTTCCTTAGGTGTAAAAATGCCCTTAAATGGCAAATTAAGGGTTTTTTCTCCAAATATAGTCTGTATATATCATCTGACAAAATGAGAAATGCCTCAAAGGTAATAAAGGTTAACTAAACTGGTAAAAAAGTTAATTTAAATAAATAAAATGTTTAATTAAACTGTGATAAATGTATTATTTTATGCGGGTATGGAATAACATGTTTATGTTATAAAAACATGGTTCATTTCTGCAGATCGTTTCGGGTCTTAAAAAAAAACAACATAAAATGAAGCCACAACAGTGTTTTCTTTTAATTGTAAAAAGACTTTTATTACATTCTTAAATCCACATATTGTATCACCATTGTGCAATAACACTTGACTGTGTTAAAACCTCTTGGGCTTTATATCCATAACATATCATAAATTATTTCTTATTAAAATCTATATTGATTTAATAATAATAATCTTAAAATAGAGTGAACATATCATAAACAGAAGGATCATGACAAAAGAGAAACTTTTAGGGAGACATCTTTAAAAACGCTCTTTAAAAAAATAGAATTACATCTCTCCAAGACAAAAAGGACACTAAACTGATGAGAAAAAACAGTACATATAAGGATAAAAATTAAGAAACAAAAGATCACAACAAAACCAACACAAGATTCAGAGATTATAATCCATCTTTTATATTTATTTACTATATTTACTTTTTTTTAATATCCTATTTCATCTATGACTCAAACTCAAAAAAAGTCTTGCAATAATGATATTAGACAGGGGTAAAATCTTTGATACTTCTGAAATCAAACATTCACAAGAACATGTACTGTACACAGTGATCAAGGTTTTAAGGTCTTCTATGTTGGTGCAAGATGTCTTGCTAGCTAGACTAACTGCAGACACTGTAGGACAGAGAGCCCAGCTATCTCCCTGAGTAACTCTAAACGGAAATGTCAGTGCAGATCTTCAGTGCTGTCCCCTGGACAGCTTTTAGGCCTGCAAAAACTATAAAGTATACTGACTTTTTTGAAATCAGCATGTCTAACATTCTAGGACTTGACACACAAAGTATTGCACTTTGTTACAATCCGTAAGTGTCATCTGGCCATGACCTGTGTAGTGGTTGGCTGTGTATTTGGTATATTATATTCTAAATATCATTATTTGTTGTGTTGCGAGGTTAACTGTGTTGGAGTGCTTGTGAAAATATTAACTGTAATACATGGCAACAAAGGCCCAACATACTGAGAACAATGGGAAAGACATTATTGCACTATCCCACCATGCCACTGTCGTACGTACCCAGAAAAAGGTAATACTTTTACCCTTCATACTATGTGAGATAATATAGTGTATGGCGAACAGCACTGTCCCAGCAGTGCAAAGCAAACCTGGCATATTAAATAGAGCTCGACATCCAACATATATCATGTGATTGTCTTAAAAATGTTTTCTCCAATTACAACTATTCTTTTCTAGTAGCTTCTTTACCATACTGTAGCAAGATACTTTGTTTTTTACAGAAATCCAATACGTCCCACTACTTTCATCTGGACACACCCTCATGTGTCTCCAGAGATCTTGCTTCAGATAGATCTGTATCTAAGTAGGGCTTCCTGGACCCAAAGGCATGAACTGCTCTCAAATGACAGAAAAGCTCTCATAGAAGATAGGTAGTATAAGTAGATCCAGCATTTCAGTTTGCTTTTGTCTTCTGTCCAGTTTTAAGAGCATAATAACATATTTTAGGATAGTTAAGTCATCTCTGGCCTCCAAATTTCACCACTAATTGTTATATTTTTAAGAAGCTCTCTTGTTTAAATGCAGAAATACTAACTCAGGGGGGTAGCTGATGGCTCTGTCAACCCTTTGCTGTGCCATGTAGTGTTTGAAAAGGGTGAGGTAGTAAGGGAGTGGGGGGGAAAGAGGAACAGAGGATTTAATTCTCCAATCACAACACCTTGGCTGCCTGCGACAGCGCAGTCTGACTGACCACAAAGAAGTGAGAGTTGGCGCAGACAGTAAATCCCCTCTAACTGATGTCTAAGGAGTTTAAATAACCCAAACACCTGTCCACTCTCTATTCTTTGCCCCTCATCCAACCATGTAGGTGGCAACGTGATCACTGTCACATTTCAACATCAGATTCTCAGTTCATTGTTTTTTCTTTACTCCAAAAGTCTTTTGAACCTGCTGGTTGAGACGCCGCTGGATGGTCTGGGCGATGGCACTCGCCTGCGGAGGGGGCTGAGGGGTGACAGTTCCAGATGCTCCTCCATGTGCTCTACATAATCCCACGGTGGTCGGCTGCCGGGCACCTTGTTCACGCAGCTGATCTGCAGTGGGAGGGTGGGTCTAGCATTTCTGACTGGTTTAACATAAGTTTCACAGATGGCAGTCTGAGTGCGAACCCGTAAAATCTTGTGCCAAGAGTTCATTTTGGATTCTCACAAGGACTCATAAGTGCTCATTATCTATTAGATTTTCTTTTCAGCAACAACAATCTTTCCATCCCAGAACCCCAAAGTTTGGGCAGGCAGTATCTGTTTGAGAGACCTGAGCACAAGCACATTATCCTCCTCCTCACTCGGGGTGAATTCACTACTGTTCTTATCTTACATGATTATATAGGTGTTATTTTATATATATATATATATATTTATATGAAAATACTTTCACAATACCTCTGTGATTCTCTCACTCTCACTGTCTAAGTGGCATTTGCAAAGGGAAAAGGTATTAGGACTGAGGTCATTGATTGCATTAAAAAAAAATAAAGAGCTCGCTTACATCAGTGTCTGAGGGTGTGCTAGTAAAAATACCTACAAAGATCAGAATAAGTGCTATATTTTGTGCTCTGTGTGCAAGAGTTTGTAGGTGCATGGTGGCAGACATTCTGAGTGTTTGCCCACGATTCACACAATTTCAAAAAAACCCTGTCTGCTTGTGAGTTTGATCATGGTCCCTTTAAACAGTTTGTTCGCACGTTACAAAACTGCAAAATACGGGCACTACCAAAAATATTGAATGAAACTATAAACTGTTTACTAGACTGACAACTGAAACAGGCATCATTACTGCAAATCTCCACAAAGTGGCTGAGGATTTTAAGTATGTACATTCTATATCAAGCCGAGGGCTGTGCTGAACGGTTAAGGGGAAAAGGGGTACATTCAACAATAGCTTACAGGAACTGTCAGAACGGTGAAAATCAACTTTATATTAGAAAGGAATTCAACATGATGAGAGGTTTAAGGTCTCCTCATAGAAAAATATTTTTGAGAATACAAATTATGTAGGCTACTCTTTAATAACTCCGTAAAAAAGAGGTAACATGCACTGAGCACCCAGCAGCAGTTCCTGTAGTGTTAGGTTGAAGCTGAATGGACTAGCTTGCAGGGCGGGAGGTGAGAGGAGTGTGTCCTAAAGTGTAGCGTGCAGGATTGTCATTGAGCTGCTGGTTGGTTTTGCCTCAGCTGGTTGCCACATTTTTATCTCCCCCTCCCTACGCCTCAGTGTCTCTATTTGAATCACGCTATTTAGCTAAATGGTGCTAGCCCTCTGTGGAGTCTGGGAAGGTGATTTCACTGCCAAAAACCTCCCTATACAGAGGGGGAAAGGTATACGCTGTCTCAGGGTGAACCAGGCGGAAAAACTCCAGTTTGTCAATGTGAAGGTTGCAAATGGACTTCATTGTGGGAAGCTTAGATACCATCTAGAGGGGAAAAGGAAGAAATAAAAACCAATTAAACATCTTATTAATAGAGTAGTTGAACAAAGCACCATGTTTTTTTCACCAAACTGGCACAGTGATGTAGCGAGCTTTGTACCTTTGCTAGTTTCTCTTCTGATGCTCCCTCTTTTTGTAGGCAGCGCTGCAGAGCCACGTAGACTTTTTCCTGCAACTTCTGTATCTTCTGAACATCTGTCAGCCAGGGTCGGTCTGAGGGAAATTATAGTGACAACATTAGTGTTAGTGTTGTTAGCATTAGTGTTGTTGCCAATTTGAGCACCTGGTTTACAATGTACAAACATCTAGTAGAAGAATACAAAATGCACTGAGCATTACATGCGTTGTGTTGTAGACCTTTGGCAGATTAACTTTGATTGCTTAAACATAACTGCTGACCACTTTTCAAAGCACATTGTAACTTTTTTAGATTGATTTCCTTGATTCCCTCCACGGCAGCCATTGGCTTCACAACACAATAAAAGTGAGTTCTATCATAACGCCTTTTTTTAAATGACAGAGTTATATATGCATGGTAACGCAGTTGTCAGCAGAAACCTGTTCTAGTTGGAGTTTTTATGACTCTTCAGCATTCAAGATTTAACAGCAGGCTGCCTTTGCTGTGACAAGCTTGTTGTTTCAATTCTGTGTAAGCTGATTTTCATACTCTACTGTAATGAACTGAAATCAACGTCTGGCTGCAAAGGAGGAATTTAAAAATGTATGTTATGCTTTGGAAAATAACAAACGCATGGGTACGATCCATTAGGGAGTTTCACACTGCTACTAAGCCAATATCCTGTCAGTGCCAGTGCTATGCTGTCGCCACGGGTGCAGCATTGCTGATGGAGGTGTGTTATGAATTTTCTACTGACAATATGCAATTTTAAAGTGCATTGAAACTAATTTCTTCTCCTTTATTTGTAGGATCTCTGTATAGTATGTGTGATGTGTATGAAATACTGTAAAGTGGCCTCTACGGGTTTATTTCACCAATTTAGTACGAGTGTAAATGCTACAGGGAGCAGGTATGTAGCCCTTCATACTAATCTGATACAGAAATGTACATACAAGTCCCCCCGGTAAAGATAAATCAATTTAGTTAAAGAAATATATATAAATATATAAACATTTCACCTGGTGAGAGCAGCACAGCAGCACTGAAGAGAGCCATCTCTTCCTCGGACATCTGTATACGGCTCAGGCTTTTAGCTAAGTCAAACACAGCATTCACAAGGTCGTCACAGCCTTGGGGGAAGGAGAAGGAGAAAAAGAAAGTCGTCGTCAGAACCGAAACTACTGACTCTGATGATTTTGACACAGATGAAACAGATAAAAAAAAGTTGACCTAAAATCCCCTGATCCTCCTTTCATCAAGTTTGTGTTTCCCAGGACAGAGAGAGAGAGAGAGAGAGAGAGAGAGAGAGAGAGAGAGATAGTGAATGTGTTGACTCACCAAGAGCTTTGAAAAGCTGAGCAGTGGCAAACTTTCCATCAAAGAGCAATGTATTATTGATGGGGTTATAGGCCCGACACATACGGATCAGAAGAACATCCATGCAGCCTGTGGACACACAAAAAAAGAGAAAAGCTTAGTATACATATACATATCTTAATAGTTGCTGGGCTGAACAAGATGGAATAGAAAAAGCTGCACACATTTTAAAATCTGTGTAAATTATCTAATTAGGCCGTGTTCAGCAGCAGTACTGACAAGTGTATTTGGGAATCGGCTATAAATTTAAACTTAAATACACACATTCTCCAAGGATAAATTGAAGAACTATAACCTTACATTAGATACGAAGTCTACTAAGGTTTTTGTTGTGTCCTGGACAATGCAGACTAGAGTAAAATATGCCAAATTGAATCAAAAAGAATACAGTACATTACTGCTTCTGGTTGTAAGAAGAAGGCCTCCTATTTCTTCAACAAATACTAATTAAATCTGCCCTGTCTCGGTTATATAAAGTAAAACATTCTTTAATGGCAAGGTAATTTTATATAATTTACCAGTAACACTTTGAATGACAGGGGAGTTGCCACCTGCATGACTAAGGATGTGATTAAAGTAATCAAGGTAGACAATGCACATTGCCATTAACTCACTGGCTCATACCTGACATGGACAATGTGTCTATGTGCATCTTGGTTGTTTTTAATCAAACTTTTGTATGATCACTGTTGATTATGTGGTGTTGTGGATCTGACAGCTTAATAGTGATGATACTTACAGGAATGTGTTTGGTTCATTGTGTTGGTAACTTATCATTAGCCTACATTCATCTTTCTTCCCCCTTCAGGTGTTAGTCAGGTTTGGCAGATCATGTAAAGGCGTGGTAACTTTGCATCTTCTACTTATCATCAAGATGTCTGATATATGCATCTAATTAGTTAAATGAAATGCTGTCTGAGTAAACCTTTGCGTGTGTGCTCCTGTTCCTTTCATCTTCATGAAATGAGGAAAGAAAATACCTTGGCTGCCACTCAAAGCCATAAATCTCTTGTTTTGACTGATCTATTAGTTTGGTTGTCACTGAAAACCGTACATCAATTTAAAATTTTATTAAATCAATTTAATACATGAAGACATATTTCACACATAGGCCTCTGTGATTTACAGTATGATGACCAGAGAAGGCAGCGTAGAGGGAGCAGCGTGATTAAAACAAGGCCAACCATTCTTCAGAAGCAGAACAACCATGCACCTTCTCAAGGCACTCTGCTTGCATGTGATATTTGAACTGTGAAGTCAGCTACCACTCGAGGGTAATGTACTGTTCGTATGACAACAGCTATCTGTCTCACAGCTAAAGGTTTGCAAAGCAATAAACATACACACAGCTGGCTAGCTGTGTTACTGGAGGCACATCTGGTGTAAAAACAGCTCCTGACTGTGACGTGGCTAAACACAATGTGTAGAACTGATTTTAGACTGTAGGGTATTTGTATATGGGTGTCAGGCACTGACCTGCTTTGAGGAGGATAATCTGATCGTTCTGACAGAGGTCCATGAAGCCAGAGATGCGCTTGGCAAACTCCACCACATACTGGATTGCATTGGTGATGTGAATGGCACATTGTTGCCACATCACCTCAGCTGACTGAAAGAGAAAGCAAGAGACAGAGGGGCTTTTATGAGAATTGCAATACCTGGGAGGCATCACTGACTCTATGCCTCTTAGACATCGAGGATTGTCTGGTTGTGTGATTTCCGCTAAAGACATCCTGACCTACAGTCTGATAAAGTGTGCAGCATCTCCCGTAGGAAATGTGTGATAAAAATGTTTGGATTTACAAACCCCACTGTAATAGTTAACTATGGTGATAGGAAGGGAGTGCTTTGTTTTAGGAAACTTCTTTCTAGAAGTTTTACTGTTGATTTTTGTGCAAGGTCACAAACTGAAAACATTCCTCTGCGAACCTTGTACAATAGAACAACACGGCATGATGAGCCAAAATATAGTGATATGAAAAAATATGATATGTGTGACTTATTTTTACATAGATTTAGACTGTACAGAGTAGTTCACAGTACAATTCATACAGTCATCTAGGTAGAAGGTGGAGATTTTCAACTAATTCTCTAGATCCTTAATAAACTCCATTCTTGAAATGTGTATAAATGAGGCTCTACTGTCATAAGCTTGTGTCACATATACCTTGGTCTGGTATAAGCGTGTCTCTTCTGGGCTATACAAGGTCCATGCCATTCTCTTCAGCTCCTCTGTGCTGTATTGGCTCGTCTCAATATGGGACTTCACCACACTCTGAGTTATACGCTCTGAACAGAGGGAAAGTTTGATTAAATTTTTTTCTTCTTTACAGTTTTCAATGAGATTCATGTTGTTTTTAGAATCGATTTAAGGTTCAAACACACAACAGCAGCAGCCTTTATACAGTTGCCAGGCATTACAGAATTTATACTGACCCATCTCAAGCAGGGAGCAGCCCTCGGGCAGTGGGTTGAAGATAGCATGTGAGAAGAGTCCAGAGTCGTGCAACAGCTGGTACTCATGCTTGATGTTGTGGTTGCCATCTACAAAGTCCAAGTTGGTCTGTTCTGGTGAACTCTGAGAGGATGAGCTGCTGCCTCCACTGCCGCCCAGCATGTCCAGGTTACAGTAGTCTCCACCTGCGTCCTCTGGGGTCAGCGGCAGGTCGAAAAGCAGGCCTTCAGGCAGCGTGGTAATGTCGTCCAGATCGCTGAGGGCGGCGCTGGAGCCTCTTCTGTAGGTTCGGCCGTGGTCGATCATGTCGCTATTCTCCTCGCGGGCGCCAACTCCTGCACACTCCTGGGACTGCTGGTGCTTCTGGACCTCTGCATACAGGCTGTCACGCTGCTTTTTGGACATTCGACCAAACTTGACCGCTGCAACAGGAGGATGTAAAAACAAAAATTAAACATTGAAGAAGGTAATGGTCTAGGTCAAACAAGCATTACATGACGCATTCAATGTGATAAGCAAAATGTGGGAGGTGGAAACTCCGAGTTAATTAAATATAGATCGAGTAGCTGAACTCACCATCACGGCTCATGCCCAAAGCGAGACACTTCTGCAGCCTGCAGTGCTGACAGCGGTTACGGTTGGTCCGGTCAATAAGACAGTTTCTCTGTCGTGAGCAGGAGTACATAGCATTGTTCTGCTGGCTGCGTCGAAAGAAACCCTACAGACAAAGAGACACACACACACACACACACACACAAAATGTGAATCAGTGGTGAACAATGTGAGCATCTAAACAAGTTTTTACCTCCTTTTACCACTGTAACTAACAACTGATGAGGGACATGGGTGATAGCTCACCTTGCAGCCTTCACAGGTGATGACACCATAGTGGATCCCTGACGATTTGTCCCCACAGATTTTACAGGGAATCACCTCTATTTGAGCTGGAGAGAGAGAGAGATGAATAAGGAAAAAAATCAGTGAAATAGTTAAAAATATTATAACAGATACAGATTAAATAGGCACCTCAAAACAAAAAATAGTTGAATTATGTAGTTAGTGACCTATAAACAAATAAATACATGGATTTGTTGAAAGAATATGATCTAATACTAAATGCTGTCATTGCATAACGACAGTAATACCACCGTTTGTTGTTTCACTTGGCACAATGATCTAGATCTCAAAGAATAAGCCAATTAATTGATTAGTCAATCAACAGAAACTTAATCAGCGACTATTTTTACAATCAGTTAATCGTTTGAGTCAATTTTCAAGCAAACTTGCCTCTCCAGTGTAAGAATGTCCTGCTTTTCTCTGGTTTACATCATTGAATATTTTTGAGTTGTTTAATTTAAAGATGTCCCTTTGGGCTCTGGGAAACTGTGATGGGCATTTTTCTTTATTTTCTGACATTTTATAGACAGGATAACTAATTGATTATGCGAGAAAATCACTGGCAAAATTAATTGATAAATAAAAATAATATGTGAGATTTTATCCATTTCAGTTATTACGCAATTGCAATCTACATAAACATATATAGAAAACCCAGCTCACTGGTATGTACCAAGTAAACATATACTTGGCCACTTGGCATTGCAAAAAAGAAGCATTTTTTGTGCCAGTTACAGGAACATTCAACATTTGCTTTTTAGGCTTATCAAGCTGACTGCATATACTGTCAATAAAACACCTCAGTCATATCAAATGAAGTAGGCAGCCTATAATAAATCAATATTTACTCTAGACAACCCTGATTTTTCACTCAGACTGAACTCAAACAAGACAACCACCACCTTGCATAATTTCCTGGTGACTCACTCGAATTTTCAGGTTATTTCACGACAGACAAATGTTATCTGTGCATTTCAAGGTTTGAAATATAGCTAATAATGATGACATACATTTGTGATAATGTTACAGAATTGTGAAGAAACAAGAGAAGTGTCAAGAACCCAGTGGATCCCGTGATTGGCAGTATACATTATACACCTTGTGTTCATTGTGGAAGCCTGAGCCTTCTTACCCAGGAACAGCCTGTTCTTTTCATTATGTTGTTTATCTAAGTAGCTGGGCCTCCTCAAGCCCAGAATAGCAGGTCAATTGCATTAGCTGAGGCCCGGGGTTATAAAGTTTCACGGCTCTCTCTCTCTCTCTGTCGCTCCTTCTCCAGGATGCACAAAATGTTAGCAGGTTAACAAAGGCATACTGCCGTGCAGAACCCTCCAAGGCCCACAATTGTAACCCACAAAACAACTGCAACTCACTGTTACTGTGTAGACTGTGGGCAAGATTTGATTTGGCTCTGGCTGCAGGGTGTGCCAAACAATCCCAAAACCACCTTTGTTGGGTCACACAGGGTATTAGGTAACCTGTAAATCGCAGCAACAGCTTTAACCGGTCATCACAACTCTTCAGAAAATTGCTGTTTTCTAAAGGCTCTTTCATAAACTACTCACAATCAACCAATCACATGAGTCACTCTGTGTGGGGATAGATATGCGTCACACACTGAGGCAAAGCTAAAGAGGTTAGTGACTGACATTACCCTGAAAATACTTCAACATTTTCCTTCCACAAAGACTTTTCTGTCCAGTGCTGGTGACATATTAGAGTATTTCGGTTTGGTAGAGTTCTTACTGGCTAACGCAACTGAGGGATATAAATAAATAAAGGGCAATGGAAAAAAAAAATCCCTTTCTCCACTGCTCCCTTTATCGCTCCCCCTCCAGAGCCTCAACCCCACCCTTCAGCCTGTTATATAACTGCCGTCTGGCCGCATTCCACGAACACACTCATTCAAAGGTGGTTGCCTTGGCAACAGTGTGACGATCCTCCCTCACCCCCCTGCGCTCCCATTGGCTGCAGAGCGAGCGGCTTTGTCCGTGACTTGCCGCCTCACCTGCCAGTCAGCTGAGCAGCACCGTCAGGCCCAGAGAGCAGGAGCTGCTCCACTGACACAGTTTCCCATTCAGCAAAGGGGGAGGCGCTTGCGGCGGCAGCCTCACAAGTAAAACAACCTGGTTTCTTGCGGGTTTTAAGGTGGAACCAAATCTGACTTAAGTAAAGGAATGGTGGAGGGTGGAGCCCTCCTTTGTGTTTTGGAAAGAAAACAATGTATGGATTACTGAAAGATGGATGACCAGTTGAAACTGGCAGGGCCAAACTGCTCCACTGGAGGTTTTACAACTTGCGCAACATCTGGAAACACTTCTAAAAAACATCTCGTACAGTAAGCTGCAGCAGGGGGAGCAGAAGTAGCTAATAGTAGCTCTCAACTTGTTGCAGCATGTCAAGTATTTGAGTGAAATTTCAGCTGTGTCTGAGCTAGACCATAAATCTATTTTTACTCTAGTGCAGTTGGCTGCCCAGAGATTCCTTCTGCCGTTCTGGTCTATTGGCAAATACATGTTGCACAAATCACAACACAGCACACAAATGTACAATGTTTAGTGTAAATAACAGTAGAGCAGTTATGAGTGCGGTCTCAGGCAGTTAAAACAGACTACTCAGCAAACATTTATTTTTAGGTATGTTGAACTGCAGCATGGGCTTGAACAACAGCTTCTTTATTCTCGTCAGAGTTTATTTAGAGCATTTCTATGAATCTTTGTTCTAAGACAAAATGTCTTTACATGAACAAGAAAAACATGAAATGTTACTAGCGTCTGTTAAAAGAAGTTGTTTAAACACAACAATCTCTATATTGTAGACAGAGTGTAATCATTGTTGAAAAATGGTGTAATATTAAAGTTATATAACTTAACTTGGCTATGCTAATACTAGCTTTGGAGCTTTGTTGTGCAGTACCTATGTTGAAGTGTTGAAAAATTCATCCTTTCATAATGTGTATCACAATATTTAGAACCTCATTGCAGAGAAGCATCTTTTCACATAGGAGGTAACATTAAGAACCTATAAATTCAAACATATGTGGTGACTTAAACGTCCTTTCTGTGTCAGTCAGTCAGTATGTTGGTGTGCCAGTCTCCGTTGGTCAGCACTTTTCCTCACCAGTGCTGTAAACCCTCTGCTACAGTAGGGAGACTTTGCCCTCTCATCCCAGCTAATCAAACAGAGTCCAAGGTCCTGTTTACCTTGCACTTTACATTTACCTGACATACTGTATACTTAACCTACATTCTGAGGGGCTTCTGGGGGCTCCTTTATGGGAGATATGACATATATGGTGTATTGTGTAACATACTATAAAGTTACCAACAGAAAGGCTTTGCACAATCAAAGTCGGCAGTTATTCTAATAAATATCCAGTAATGGTCTGTCTGTCATTCTCTCTTTCTACATATCACCCAATTCAACTACGTGTTTTCTATACAGCTACTGTATGTGAACAGTAATGACTTCTTTTTCTCTTCTCCTCTTCCCACTGACCTACCTAGAGAACGCAGATAGTACAATGCGGCCTGACACTTACCCCAAACTCCTTAAAAATGCAACGCAGGTTTAGTTAATTACTCAGCAGAAGCAACAGTGGTGGAATGAGAGGTATTACTGTACACCTGGTCCATCTCAGAGGCCTGCACCATGCATTGCTCTTAACTGTAAGTGTTTTTGGAGCAGTAGAGTAACACTGAACAGGAACAGTGTTTTACAAAATTGTGTATTTTAAGAAATCATAGCGTATACATTATGTAAATGTGGCGAATAGGAGACACACATCACTACAGGAAATATAACAGAAATGTGAACTAATTAATTTCACACAAGTGGAACATTTGTGAACTGTTTTCCCTTTCCTTGTAACTGGAATAATTTCTTTTAATCTTTCTGTGATACTGTTGGCATAATGTACAAACAACACTTTCCTGACAGCCTTCAGGAAGAGAATAATCATAGTGCACACATTTTCCTTCCCTTTTTTGTTTCATACCCAGTTTTATGCTATGGATTATCCCACTATTAACAATAAACACATTTACATTGGGTGACTTGATATAAAACTATACCTAGAAAACAGTTTTCTCATCTCATGAATAAGGTTTCCTATCCTACATACTTGCGCCTTTCCCTCTTTTCTTACAATAAACATTCACATGCTGAACAACAATGCTACGCCTGCCAAGAAACCAGGCCTCGCACTCTGTGCCTCTGTAATCCCTCACCATTGATCAGAAGAGATAAAGTGCATTCACTTGATCGTGCTGTTTATGCAGCTCCAAGCTCAAACCCAAGTGGGCCTCTGCAACACAAGCAAAACCAGACTGAGGAATTCAGTCCACAGCATGTAATTTTGCATGCTGCTCTGAACCGCAGGAACAAATTTAGAACTATGCTGCAGCAATCGCAGTCGCCTTGAATTAAAATCTCTTTACGTCTATTCAGATGTCACTTATCCTTATGCATACTTGTTAAACAGATACGGCCTATCACAATGACTTTGCCTTAAGATACTACAAAGCCTGAAGAAAAATATTATTTTTATGTAATCACTGTGTACATTTTTGTGCTGCAAAATGAAGTGTGTGCCTTGTTGTGAAAATACGCAAAAAGGCACAGATTCGTGCTAACTTTTAGCTTGCATATTAACATGCAGGCTGGATGAAGAGTTAAAGCTTCAGATAAGGGGGCTGGAATCTTAGCGTGCAGTTGTCAGAGAGAAAGGGCACCTTGACACATACTGTAGCTCGCTGTGAACTTGCCCGAGGCTGCAGACTCAACAGATAGTGGCTTTGGGGCTGAGCTCGGCACAGCGGTGGCCTTGGAGAGCAGAGAGCGGCTTTTTCCTCTTTACTGCAACCTTTGATCCTGGCCTACCTGAGCTCCAACAGTCTTACAAGGCTTCAACTCTGTACAGCTTCAGTGCGCTGAGGCATAAAATCTAACAGTGCTTTATTGAAGTCAGTTTATTGTTATGCATCTTACCTGCTTAACCTGTTGCAACGGTTTATGAGAATAACTCCTCAATAAACAGGTACAACAGCAGTGCTAATTACAATCTATGATGTATAAAGGCGACTCAGGAAAATGAAATCTATATACAGCTAGCCTGTTTTATGTTTTTTTTCCTCCTATAGTGAATTCAACTAAAGACTGGGGGTGATATCGTAAATAATGTGGTATTTTTTTACAACATCAGATTGACAAGTCGTGCTTGACTGGAGTGACACGCACTGTGGTTGATGTAAGTAACCTTAGCTGACAGAGGAAACTGAGCTTAACTGAACCCTGCTGTGCTTCATGGTTACATGTGGGCTTGCTGTGCCCACATCCTGCTTGTCACAGCGGTGCATGGCTTTGACATCACAACACCATAAAAACTAATCATTTTATTACTGTTAACTCTTACTGTATATATTGTTTAATATTTCATGAATAAAATCTTTGTCCCAGAACTTCACATAAAAATAGTTATTAAAGTTGTTTGTAAGAAAAACTAATAAAAAGCAGAATGTGTTGTGCAAGGTGCATTCAAATCAGGCTCCTCCACTGCAGCTCCTATCTACAGTATTTTTAAAGAGGAGCACTCTGCCCTGACAACTGATTTAAATTATCAACGTTGTTTCATCAGTAATGACGACAGACCATGCCCATCCACCCGCAGGCACACACACACACACACACACGCACACGCACACTTGCTGTAATCCTCAATGACAGAACTAGGTCAATGGAGCACCTCCTCTCTCTCTCTCTCTCTCTCTCTCTCTCTCTCTCTCTCTTCCACCCCCTTCACACTGGCCGCCATACTGCTGACGCTGACAACAAAAGCACGCTGGCTGATGAACTAACTGCCGTAAAACACAGTAAAACACACCATCAGTACTTTTAGGCACATTGCAAAATCATGCGCATTAAAGCTCCAAAAATGTCAACGGTAAAACAGTAAAACTTATGGTTGGATCATACAGAAGTGATACGAAAAGTGTAATAAAATACAGCAAATAGAAAAGGGAGAAACGACTAAGAAAGGGGGACTATTTATTCATGGTAAACAATCCCTGCCAGCAGATTTCCGTGCTTTGGGTTGCCAGCCTCTGAATCACTCCGCTCACTCCCTCCCTTCCCTCTCCTCTTACATAACTGGAGTCGCTCACCGGTGAATTAAAGTAACCGCAGCTACAACACAAGTAAAACTAAATAACTGCACAAAACCTTTACAGTTTATACAAATAGACGGAACACACTCACGATTGGACCTTTGCGTACAGAAATATATTTCTGCTATATTTAAAAGAATCCACTTTTAGACATAATAACATGTACCTATTAAGTTTAAACATTATGTTAACAACTTTCAAGGTCCTTAAGGTAACAATTTTACACACAACCTGGAAATAGGTTTTTATTTCCCTCCGTGATACATTTTGGTGTTTATTCCAGCGCGCGCCTGCAGCCTACGCACTTTGGACTCTGTCTCAAAGCAGAGCCTTCACCACACTGAATACATCTCAGAAGTTATTTACCAACACCAGACGTGTCCGGCTTTTAAAAATAAGTTGTAACAAATGTCATAATTTGCACAAACTCACCTCTCATGTCGGCGGTGAAGTCGAAGCCGAACTCTTCAAGTCATACAACTCCAGGTGGAAATGAAGCCAAGAAACACTGAGAGCGACGCGCACTTATTTGCTCCAAATCGGAGCAGCTGAAAACTGTCACAACAGCAAATCCTCATATGGATTTTCTACCTGTTCTTCGCACGCGCAGATCGTAATAATAAATAAAAGCAACGTTGTTATTCAGTAATTTACTTTGGGTCAGTTCCGCGCAGTCTCGGAGGTGCTGTTGCGATAAAACGCCTGTAGAATAATAAAGCAGCGGCTTCTCGGCTCTCAGCTCTGTCCTGCTCTGCGGTTCGCTGTAACCTAGTTTCGGCGCGTGGACTACACATGATCCTCACCCCGCGGTCCGCCCGCCTCGTGCCCCGTGAGCTGACGCGCGCGCCACCCTCCGCGCGCTTTAAGGAGGCTCTCGCGTGCGTGGGAAAGTGTGGCAGTGTGTCAGTTCAGAGCAACAGTCAACCAGCGTGGGAACTATTTAATAACAAGCCCACTGTTTTATTTCCTGGTAGATCCTTTTCCTGTAATAATCAGCATAAAAGGAACTATGTAACATTTTAGGTTATAGATAAATATTACAAGGAAGACTTCCCCATGGCAACCCTCCATATATAGGCTATAAATTATTGGATTGGAGATTTATAAACAGATTTAAAGGGCTATACCTGTATTTTTGCATGTTTTCATACATTATAAACCACATAAAAATCAACAGCAGACACCAGCTCACACCTTAAATAAATTATTTTATTTTCTGTTAGTTGTGGTACCATTAAGGCATGTGTCAAGTCAAGTGAAAGTACAAGAGTAGTCTAACTTTGGCACAAATTGCAAGATCTAAACATTATGTTTGCTGTAATGTATCTGAGAATATATTCCAGATTACAGAAGACTGCAGTATCTGAAAGGTGATTTTTGTTACATACTGACATGAATGTCAACCAGTGGCCACATAGAAGGTAAGAAACATGCATGTGACAATCTAAAAAGATGCATGGTAGCCTATATTTTTTTGAAATGATCGTAGTGGAAAGTATATGGTATAATGGGCTAAGACTTTATGGTAATAACTCTGTACAATTTGTATTTTTAGTTACATGTATACACTACTGGTGCATCTTAGTTTTGCTAATTTCTCCTATATGGTGGTTATAGTGTTTGCATTAAGCTTCCTCTAAAAAACACATATTTCTGTCACTTTCAACAGAAAATATGAAGCATGAGCAGCTTTGGTTGTTAGGGTAGGCCTGCAGCTGTAGTGCATTACACAAACATGAAATAAGAAAGAAGAAACATCCTAACAAACAATGAACCAAAGTTATAGCCTACGAATAGGGATTCTACATATGAAGAAATATAGGCTAAATTTGCTGTGGTACTTTTTTTTTTGAGAATTAAATAGTCATATCTATTAGAAGAGAAGCTATTGTGTCCTCAGTTTTCCTTTAGCTGGATGCAGCATTGTAAGAACTCTGCATTATATCACTGGATTAACAAACACTAAGCTTGGTAGAGGAATTAAGTGTGAATGCAGGTTGTTGTGCTGTGTTTTGTTTTCCATTTCCTGAAATGTTGAAATCCAGGTTACTTTTAGAGCACTTAGAACTTTTAAAGCTCTCTCTCTCTCTCTCTCTCTCTCTCTCTCTCTATCTATCTATCTATCTATCTATCTATCTATCTATCTATCTATCTATATCCCTATATCCCTTTGAAATGTGGGAGTGTGTAATAGAAAAATAGCAGGCTCGCTCTCCGACTCTGCCACAGAATAACCTCTGACACAAACCAAAATCATTAATAACATTGCCGATGACAATAATTGATTTGCAAGCGTGGGTAAGATGACGAGTGGATCATGTAACTTAGGCACAGTTATGAAATGAGGAGAAGAGAGAGATTATGGAAAGTAGGTTAGTGGAGCAACACGGAGCGTTCACACCCCTCCCTCTCTCGTCTCCCTGGTGTGCATGCGTGGTGAGTCTCCCCCTGTCTTTCTGTCTTTTTCCACTGCGAACTCATTTGTCCAGAATCATATCTAAATCAAAACTCGTACTTTTACATACAGTCTCTCAGCACCACCTACAGTATGCAGGTTTTATGTTCTTATCTCTCGCTATTGTACTCACAGCCTTGTGTACATATATGCTTTTCTATAGGTCCTGCCTCTGCCCACTTTTGCAATTGCTCAAATTAAAAAAAACACACAGAAAAAGCATAAATGCAAAGCAATAATGTATTGCTTCTTCCTGAATGCATAGTTTAAAAATACAATGCTGGGAAAAGTAAGACTGTTTTGCTTTATGATATTTTCTATAAACTTCCTCTTCCTCCCATTTAGGTGGTTTTGTCAGTCTGATGGTTTCCTTCCTGATCCTCATCTGCCGTCTTTCTCTGGTTATATTATGCTTCTCAGCGTGTCCCTCTGTCGCCATGAAGCAGACACACATCCATCCGGTGTTTGCCTGCAACGTCACTGACCTCCTGACCCTGAATCTTACGTAACCATGGCAATACCCAAATTAGAACATGGAGCATGGAAAGAAGGAGGCGCTTAGAGCTTCACATACGGGCACGTAGCTCCTGACCAGCTTTCCAGATTAAGACAGATGGAATGAACGCGCCTGTGTGTCTGTGTGCGTTTGTGCACTGTGTGTGTGTTGGGCCAGAGAGATAGAAACTAAAGGAGTAATCAAACACCTCCTCATCTGAGGTGGTGTTGGTGATGATCACACATTCGGAAGTGTTTTCTGCACGTTCATGAATGCAATGACAATTTAATATCTCAATCTGGCCTCTGCCCCACAGCGCACAAAGCCCCATATACTGAGAGGATTATTTTGGGATCCAGGCTCTGTCTTCCATAATCCTCCGTCCTCTCCTCTCCCTCATCCTGCCAAATCCTCTCCCTTCTCCCCTTTCAAATGCCCACTAATCTCTTTCATTCTGACTCTCCGTGTGGCTGTAATCTGGTTTGTACCTATCTTTCACCTGCGACAAGTTCACATCAATAGGTCAGTGTGCCAAACTACAGGGTGCTTCTTCCTTTTCCTCCAAGTTGTGAAGGTTGAAACTGTTACTGTATTCAAGATACACTCACATGCTCGTTCTGAAGCTTTCAACTGTATCATGTGGTCCTTGTCAGCAGATTGAGTTTGCGCAGTCGCCGAAAAAAGTGGAAAGTACAGCTGAAAGCTCCCGAACAAGCAAGTAAGTGGAACTTGATTGTTTTGTTGCCTGCCATTCACCATCTCAATTTAGTGTATTAGGAAGCTAACATTTGCTAATAATAACACAAAGTGCAGCTGATGCTGATGGGAACGTCATTAGTTTTGCAGGTATTTATAAACAAAAGCATTGAACAAATTAAAATTTTGACTTGACGATGGCTCTCAGAGGATCACCAATATAGATAAGACTCATCGTCTGGGGACCACGAATGTTTGTCCAAAATTCAATGGCAATCCATCCCATACTTGTGGAAATATTTAAGTCTGGACCAAGGTGGTGGACCTCCCAACAAACTGATCAAACTGCTCATCCTTAAGTGGTTTTGTAGACAAATGCTCTCACTCAGAATGACCTTTAAACTGAAACTAATGATGGTGCTTCAGTATTCTTCTGCTTACCTAACACCTCATCAACTACTGTGTTGTGCTTGCGGCAAGGTGAACTAGATGTTACATGGTTAGCATGAGCTAATGAGCTAAACAAACAATAAGAAGCAAACTGGCATGCCCTTCAATTCACTTTTGACTTGGTATTTGTCCTCCCTCAGCAGCTGTTGATACCAGAGATGGCTGAATTTATTACCCTCAGGTGCACATTAGCTTCACATCCTGTCATCAGGAGTCATGCTGTTTATTTGGTCTTGACGGGCAATATTTAAACGATAGACATCCAATTAAAGCTGACATTTACCATGGTGTATCTGTCCATGCTGCTTCCTCACACAGTGTTTGTCCTGTTGTCTGTCGATAGCGCTCTGCCTCCATCTAGATTATATCGCATCTGACAGTCATGACAGGAAGAAGCGACCACAGGCATTTGCAGAGTTGTGACAGGGATTGATAAAAGGATAGAAGAATAAACACCAGTTTAGACAGCCTAATGGATAATACTGGGACCCAGAAGAGATTATGGCAGAGATTATGTCTGTGAGATAAAAATTGAGTCTTAGAGGAATATTAAATAAGAATGGATCTGTACCAGGGATAGTAACCTACTGGGACTGGGATATTTTCAGGATGATGGCTCAGATAAGATTATGTATTCACAGGCGAAACTACTGCTAAATCAGACTTTCCACCTTTAAACACTTGACACAATCATAGGCCTTTATATTGTTCTCCAACCACAATGTGACTCTAAACTTGATCATGAGTAAGTTCCACATTCATCTTTGAATAAGATCCAAAGGCATCTGTGTGGCTTCTGTCTGTAAGGCCTGAAAGTTCATTACCTCATATCTCATTCCTCCCATCTGCTGTTATTTTTCCACCCTTCCCTTCATTCCCAATTAGGTGCTAATCCTGTCCTCATTTCTATGGTTACAATGCCTGTCGTCATTTTTGCACTCATGTGAATGAACGATGAAATACTGTATGTTACCAGAAGACAAAAACTGGGCTTTGTCCAAGTCATCTGATGTCTGTCCATGTCTGCACATGCCTTAAGGCAGTTGGCCTTTTAGTATCAGAACCTCTGTATGAGTTGACTGACCAATCAAACAACTACAAAGAGACACAAAACAACCATAGAGAGATGCAAAACGACCACAAAGAGATGCAACATGACTAAAAAGAGACGTAAAATGACAAAAAAGAGATGCAACATGACTATAAAGAGACGCAAAATAACCACGAAGAGATGTAACATGACTTCAAAGAGACGCAAAATGACTACAAAGAGACATAAAACGACCACAAAGAGATGCAACATGACTACAGAGAGATGCAACATGACTGAAGAGATGCAAAACGACTACAAAAAGATGCAACATGACTACAAAGAGATGCAAAAGACTACAAAAAGATGCAACATGACTGCAAAGAGATGCAAAACGACTACAATTAGACCCAAAAGAGGTGCAAAATGACACAGTCGCGTAGTCAGTGCTCCTTTGGTCTGGGTGACTTGCTCCTTTGTAGGAGGGGTGGGGTTCCACAGTATTTGTCAAATATAATCAAACACAATCGGTCACACAGGTGTCTCTGTTGCTTTACACATTTTCTTCACACCCACCTCCTCTGAATGTCCTTTACAAATCAGTTTACCAGGCCAGCCGTGGTTCCAACATCAGAGAGGAAAAAATAGAAAAGACACCAAGCTGAATGAAGATCGATAGAGTAGAGAAATGGGTCACGGGGTCTCATTGTATGTAGTGTGTGATAGTGTGTGTGCATGCTTCAGTGCGGAAACTAATTGCAGATTCTCTGAGAAAAAGAAGATATGTGCATGTGAGCGTGAGCATGACCTGGTGTCTGTCCACCAGGAGCCATTTTAACATGTTGCTTGTTGCACTGGAAAATAGAAAAATGCATTTTAGCATATTTTAGCATTGCAGTAGTAGTCTGAACATGGGTTAAGGATAGAAAAGTATTTGATTTTATGAATTATTTTATATCCACATATAATGAAAACTAAAAAAAACAAGAAATCATCTCAGAAAAGCAAAAAGCGTGAGCAAGAGAGACACAGTACACAGAAAGAGAGACATTAAGGAGAAACAGAGGGAGTGAGAAAACCAAGTCGATGTCCTAACAATCTGAAGATGATACTGAAAGGAGATCTGCTGTTTCCACCACTCGCTTCCATGACAACAGCCGTTGACAAGGCCCCCGACCCCATGGCTTGTCTGTAATGAATCATCTGCCCTGAAGGTGAGGTAACACCCACAAATGCACACATATGTGCACGCAAAGACTCAAACACATGCATGTGGCAAGACACACTGATAGGCACACACACGCACAGCCGTGTTCTCCTCTCACGCCAGATTGGCTTTCAGAGAACGCCTGTTTACCTCCAACTGAAGTGGAGTCAGGAAAAAAACCCACATACTTGTTTATGTCAAGGGGATTGTTTTTCAACTGCAGCCTGTTGATCGAAGAGGGAAGTGGTTTGTACTTTTAGCCATAGGAGTGGTTAATACACCCCTGCTGATTAATGACCAACTCTGATCACTGGTTTTGAGCCACACCTGGTATCTGTGTGCTTATGTGTGCATGTGTGTGTATGTGTGTCTTTGCATGTGCGCGTGTGTTTGTATGTCAAGCTATAATCCTGCGACACACACAGGCATACTTGTATGTGTCTGTGAAAAAAAAACCGTGTGTGCTCCCGACAGCTGCTCTGAAGAGAGAGTGAGTCAGTCTGTTACACCTTTCAAGAAGGAGCTGAAGAGGCACCTACAATCCTCTGCTTGTGTTACATTTGGAAGACGTTGGCCTTTGAATTCATAATGGCTGACATGTGTTTTGGGCCGAGCCATCAAATGGAGGAAAGTTTCAAGTTTCACACATGCTTGAAAGATCTTAAATTATACTCATGGCTGCTCTGCGTTCTTGGCCTGTGGCAATCAGAGTGTTTGACAAACCATCTATAACTCAAGTGCTGTTGAGGGCCGAGCTGGGGCCCCATCTTTCTCTTTCTCCATTCCTCTCGCACACCTTCTATCTATCTACCTCTGTGCAGAGAGAGACTGAGCAATGGAAGAAAGAAGACATTTTTCTTCCTTTCTGCTAAATATGAATATAATGACACTTTGCTACTTTAAGTGTTGATAATTCAATGCGCCAAGTTCCAAGATGAAAAGGTGCACTGTATGAACCAGATGTCCTGGTAAAACTTCATATCAAACTGAAAAAAAAAATGAAATGATATGATTAATATGATAAAATGAGTGACTTTTTTTAATTAGTGGAGGGTTTAAGGGTATCATCAAATGTTGCTGCACCTATGGTTACTGGTGGTAACAGCAAGTACGGTTTACTGTGATACCACAGCAAACACTCTTGAGCAGCTGCTTTGTCAGAAACACAACAGCAGAGCAACTGGTGTATCTGTTGTACCAGATCAGTGCAGCCAAATAAACGCCTGTTGTTTTAATAGAGAAATCAGTCAAAAAATAATTGCTGATCTGATTTCATGCTGCACACAGCGCAGGTAGTTTTCCACACAGCTGCGGCTTGTTTTGAAGACTGTTTGATGAACAGTTGCTGTTGGCACTAACATCAGTGACAAAATACATTGCGTTTCTTGTTACTGCTACATAATAAAAGCCACCCCATGCATCGCCACTTGAGAGCTTTTAATGTGATCTACAGTACCAGCAGTAGGAAATGTTGGGTTAGCATTAGCAGAAAATTTAATACACCATTATTACGGCTGTGGGAGAGCGAACAACAAACAGTGAGGCTGATATCAATGAGATAAATTACAAAGAGTAACACTGGATTACATGCTGCATCATTACCTGTGAATTCCTCATGCATACATAGGCAATTAGAGTCCAGAGTGGGACTGGCGGACTCCGCCACTAACAGTGGAAGCTACTATATAGGGACGTTATTACAGAACCTAAACACATGGCGACGTTCGTTGTTAAATAATATCAAAAACACGGTTTGATTTCATGAAAATCTGAAGGATTATAACATAAAATGTTCAACGTATGAGCCCCCTAAACAAATCAGTCGTATCACCTGTTGAACATCCAGACTAGTGAATCCATTTTTCTACAGCTTTTCTGTCTGAAATGATTACCACGACTAGGCTAAAGTAACCCAAATGGCATTCATGACATGCATCAAAAACAATGAAATAATAAGCGCACCTTTAGACGTTACAATGAATCTTTTAACTGCTCAGGCTTGAGTCTTGCAATGGGGCAGCGATTGTCATCCTGTCCTCAAGACGCACAGAAGGCTGTGTCCCAAATTTCTATTGTATCGTTAAAAGATGAATTAAGATGAGTGTGGTGGGCTGTATATGGGCCACCGCCATGCTGTTGAGGATTTGCTTATCCCTGATGAATCAGCATGATATGCCATGTGTGTCTGACCTACTTACCAAAGCATGACCCATGTATACATGAACCCACAAGCAGGTATGAGCTGCATGCACACGCTTAACAAATCAGACCAGAACACTGTCACACCCTCGCTGCTGCCTTACAACAGTGTTACAGTCTAAAATCTCAGTCCAGCTTTAGTTGTTGACACATGTACAGCAAGCTTCCCCTCTCTCCCCTCCCTCCTTCTTTTTTTCTCTTTCAAAAATTGATAAAAATGAAACCACTTAACCGCCAATGCCAGATGTAACAAATGAAATCTAGTGTAAATTAGCTTTTTTTTAAACTTTCATTAAATATCATTGATTCTCTCGTTTTGTTTTGCAGCGTCCACCCTCTTTTTCTCTGGCCTGGTGGCCTACTTTTTCTAACCCCATCATCTTCATCCATCAGTCCCTCATTTCTCCTCCATCCTCGAGCCTTCAGGCACTCTGGGGTCATGTCAGATGAACTGAGGTCATCCACTTATCCTCATGCATTCTGCATTCCACCTGTCTTTCTTAGAAAACACTCTCTATTGTTTTTAGAAAATAAAAAAAATAAAAAAAATAAAAATAAAAAACTTTCAAAATCACAGTTTCTCTGTGCTCTATGGATATTTAAGAAAACAAAATAATTAGCCTTAAAGGTTGTGTATGAACTAAAATGACCCAGTTTTTCTTTAAGTTCTATACTATGAAAGTGTGTTTGCATATGAGTGTATGTTTCAGTCATTTTTACAATAAACTCCATTGTTTAAACCACAATACACTCTCTCTCATGACTCAATGCTTTTCCTCTCTTCTCCACAATGAAAGCAAACATGTTGTCTCTCTTGCTGGGTGCTAGGTGCAGTAGATCATTGGATTATTTTGTTTGGATACTCTGGTCAGTTTAAAACAGTCTTTTCTCTCAGCAGGAGAGACATGTCTTTGTTTATGTATGTTCCCCCTCTCCCTCTCTGGTTTTATTGGAGTCATGTGGCTAGGATTGTTTTGAATAATAACCCACTGCAGCGAAACAACGACCCCTGGTGATAAGAGGTATGAAGGCACTTTGGGCTCCTTACATAATAGACAGTCCTTTTTGGCACAGCTGCTCTCTGCATCAGATGTAAATGAGAGCTTGCAGAGCTCAATGATTATAATGAGAACATTATGATTCTGTTCATGTGTGCTTGGGAACTCGGGCATTAATATTCTCTCTAAGCCAGATTAATCAGTTGAACACACACAATTAAAGTAGCTCCCATTATGCAACCTGCTCTGGTGGAGAGGGCTCGGAGCAGTGCTTCACAGGTTGTTTTTGTGCTCTGGGGCATCTTTGTCATACAATCTTAGCATTTGATTTTGACACTTTTCCCAACTCCAAACAGGTTTTGGAAGCACGACTTGGTACGTGTCATTTTCAGTAATTGGAACAGATCTTAGTGCCAAATCTTCAGTCTGCAAAACCAGGTAATCAGTGAATCAAGCAGCTCTGTGCTGTCTTCTGCCCTTCAGACTATAAAGGACAAGAGGCAGGATGGGAGAACTCAGACAAACCTTAAAGGCACGATCAGTATATGATATAATTATATCATTTTAAAATCATTACATTTGTTGCTGTAAATTTA
>NTHP01000025.1:1069068-1097741 GCA_003416845.1 Oplegnathus fasciatus
TATTTCATTTGTCTTTTAATCATTATTTTCTTTTTTAATGTTTTAATTTCCTTTTATCTATTTTATTGTCATTATAATTTCACCTCTATAATTTCTATTTTTCATGTGCATTAGTCTCCAATTGTTTTACCGAGTTTGAATTGCACTTACCTGTATCAAGTGTTTTACAAAATAAATAAATAAATAAATAGATAAATTGGAGTGTAAACCAAATGGCAGTTCAAAACACACCTGATATCACTTACACTTTGATTGATAGGTCTTTTAATACAGGGAAAACACCTGACATGACATGTCAATAATATTTGTAAATACATGAGGCCTTTATTTTTTATTATGATCAGCTTGATCATAATGACAATAATAATGATTTTTCATTCTCTTATATGTGAATATAATGTAATTTATAGGTTAAAAAAATATGCATTGTGCTTTTAATACAATGGACATTCACGAAGAAGAAACAGTAAATATGGTATTATATCACTGACAGGTAACACATACCAAAGAGGCTAAGAAGTCAAATGTGGGAGAAAAGGGAGGACAAAGGAGACAGGAAGTGAAAGATGAGGAAAGGTTGAAAGGGGAACAGAAGTGGGAAGGGAGGGAGGTAAAAAGAGAGAACGGGGAGGGAGGGGGACCGACTTACATGAACCGCTCAAGGCTGGGAGGAAAATTACTGCATCCAGTCACGCCCCCCACCCTCTAACATCCTGCTACATTTTCTATTTACATTCATACACAGAGTCGTCACATTTTCAATGTGCCTGTTATCACTGCGAGAATTACCTGCAGCCTCAATATATTTTTCGTAAGTGGCAGTTGGAGAGCAGCAACTGTGTGCAGTTCATTAGCTTCTAGAGATGATTCAAGGCATTCGGAGCTTGCTGGTATGTGACGAATCTGTGGTTAATGCTCATTATTGTATAAGTGATGCCATCCTTCTTTCAATACAGTTGTGAGTAGAGCAATGAAAGCATTCATAGCTGCATCATTGTGTGGATAAACTGAGATATAGCACCAGGAATTTTAAAAATATATTGTACAGCTGATTGTCAATTGCATAAATTGGATTGCTGGAGGAATTTAGCCACGGATTTATTGTTTCCTGCTCATAAACCCCTCAGTAATATTCAGAGACATCCTCAGGAGCTTTAATCTAATCTCTGGCCAGATTCAATATAGAGAGACATCCAGAGAGATCAGAGCGACACTTTATTGCTTTTCTCATGAGAGTTTCTAGGTTACCTGAGAAAAAAAAAGAAAGGTCTTTTAATGCACAAAACTACTGTGTAAAGTTTTCACATATACTAAAACACTTGCCACTGGTTTCTTAAACTGTGGTCTGGACTCAAAAGAGCAGATCGCAGTACTTCTAGTGGGAAATAAAGTGAGAATAGTATTAAGTTTTAATGATTAAATTGAATTTAATACAAAATTGTAAAGAAGTTCAGTTTTAAATACTTTAAAAAATATGTTATAAAAAAACGCTATAAAAAAATGGGACTGATAAGTGAATTACTCCTTGAATCAAAGCATTCTCTTTACTGCTATTTGAAACAATTTATCAAACTGAATTACTTTAAATGGCTGCCTGCTATAATTGAATTGGACATGCTGGGCTATATATAAGCACTACATTATGTCTTACCTCAGTATTTGTAGCGTCTGTGGTTAGTTGGTACACATAATGTAATGTAGGCATTACTTACTTCTGTTAGTGTGCAGGATTTCTCATTATATAAGAAAGTAAACAATCCCTAATTAGTCTGACCTGATGCTAATTGTGCCAGAAGTTGTGAATAATAGATCAAACTTTGTCCCAGGACGGTTCAACTGACCCAGATCAGGATTTTCTTAATTCATTAATTTAACACGTCTTTTTTTAGCCTCTTAAGTGTTAAAGACAGTCTCCACGCACCTGAAAAACCTGGGACATTTAATTAAACTCTCTCTGAGAATAAATTGAATTTGTTAATAAAGAGGCGCAGCATGTCAGCCTCAGAAATGAGGACACAAGCAGGACAACAAAGGTATTCCTGTTTCCCCGTCCTGTTTCACAGACTTTGTGATTGTTCCACATCTTGTGATTGCGACTTGTGATCAGTTGTGCAATCTGTGGATAAAAGCAATAAATGGATTATGGACAGTCACAGAAAGAGAGACAGGTTTTTTTAGCCTTATAGTCTTATAAGTATAAATATTATAAGTCAAAAATCATTTATTTTAACCCACTTTTCACACGTACACACACACACCCAAGAAGAAAGTGCTACTGCTTTTTATTTTTTAATGCATTTATTTTCATACTTGACAGTTGAATGCGAGGATGAATGGTATTCAGCATAACACTTTTCAATGAAAAAAGATTTCTCTGTACATAAATGAATTATAAATGGCATGCTGGGTAATGCTCAGTTCCTTTCATGTTACTTGACGGCCATCACAGATGAAAGTGGTGATGAAATGCTTCATTTCTCGTTGGGTTATTAGAGAATAAACAGTCTTATATCATTGAACACAACGTTCTAGTGAGAAACATACACCCACACATGCACACATAGCTGCTAATCTATGGCCATGGAGACCAATTGTTCCCGTGCAGTGTGATGTGGGTGTGGTTACAGGAAAAAGTGGGTCTTTTTCAGCGTATCTGAACAAAAGCTGCTGAAATGAGGTGATGTTACTCATCTGCTCTAACTGGATGTGCATGAACAGAGGCAATCAGGGGAAAATTGTAAAATGACACCGGAGATAATCAAATTACCAGTGTCTGTAATCAAGTAAATTAATCTCTTTAAATAAGCATATCAACAAAGCTCCCTGACTCTAAATCTGCAGTTAAAATATTCTTAATATTCTGCAGGGAACTGCATTTGTAGAAGGTGGTTATTAACGATGTTGGTCCTGCAGTGCAGTATATTCATCATCATTATCTGATCAGAACCAATGAGCTCATAAAAAGTTTGGTTTTACATTACCTTTCATGACATTATAGCATGTGAGACGAGAGGAATACACTGATGTGAGAAACAGGCATTGTGCGATGCAGGACGTGAACAAAGAGAGGGGAAGTCTGCTCAAACCTGTTTTGTATCAGTCTGAAGGTAAGAGCCTATTTCCCTCTTCATCTTACATACGGTGCAAGGCCGTGCTCTTTCTCATCCTGTTGATTGTATAGCACCGAGCAGTGATGAATGGTGATGACACATGATAATGAAGGTGGAACAATTTGTACCCACATATCGTGCACATATGGACATGTACAACCGCTCACTGAACGAAAGTGCAAAAAAGGGTGTAAACAGAGATGTACACACATGTTTGTATTTCTATACTTGTGAGGACATAATGCGTTCCCTAGCTCAGTGGTTCTCAACTTTTTTGGCTTGTGGCCCCTGAAGATGAAGCAATATGTACTATGCTTACCTAACAGGTTATGGCCTTAGTGTGGACAGGAGTTTTGAGCCAGAGAGTGGTTTTCCTGTCTCAGATTGTTTGTTTGAAGGTATTCAGTAAATAACGTTTTTTTTCTTCCCTCAGTTTTATCTTTGGATCTCCATTATAACTTTGTGTCTAACATCACCTGGATCCTAACACCTAACTCTAACCTTGACCTTAAAGCTAGGGTTGGTAACACTGAAGAAACCAGCAAGAGTAAGCTAGATTTTGAAAGTATATGATCCCCACCCCTCAACTCCCTCAGTTCATGCCGATGTTGACTCTGGTTTGACCTCTTGCCTTATTCAACCTCTTTTTGGTCATAGCCTTTTCTTCTTCTGTCTTTCTTGTGCAACTAGTTCGCTAGCTTTATCCTCCTAACCTTGTGGAAGACCCTGTCATACGCAATGAGTGCAGGGGCAGAGTGTGCGCAGGTAGGCAGGTAGGTATGTAGACAGGCAGGTAGCTTATTATAGTCCTACGACAGCCACAGACAATGAATTTTTTTCTTCTTTTTGTCATAGCATTTGATTTATTGATTGCTGTCAGGATGTAAAGAGAATTTCAACAAATATAACAAAAAGTGCTTCTAAAATACACTGCCTACCCAAGCTTTAAAGGAAAAGTTTTGGGAAATACGCCTCTCGACTCTCAAGGTCTAAGACTCAAGAGAGCACACACACACACACACACACACACACGTACACTGTGTTTGTAATCTGTGTTTTGATCTTCACATACAGACAAAGAGTTGCTGTATCTTTGCTCACAGACATTCAAATGTCTGGCTGTACAAAGGTTAAAGACATAAAGTCCTTACAACTATATCATTTCTCTGCATCAAAACCCACGCTGTTATGCACAGATTAAAAATGGAATGTGACACATGCTGCATTACATTCATTTAGCAGACGCTTTTGTCCACAGCAAACAGTCTACTGTGACGCTACATCTTGTATCTTATTTATTAAAGCCTGGACTGAACCAAGGGCTCACAGGATCTGTCCTGAAACGAATGGTGATCTAGAAATGATTCTTTGACTTTCAGGTGAGCGATGAAGCCTAGCTGACCAGATCAGAGGCAGAGAGTGCTGTGTATCAGCCCTGTCGGTCTCACTTTCAGACTTGCTGCGGTCTGTGGACTGTGGTAAGACAAGGCACAAGATAAGACGTATCACAGCAAAAGATCTATAATGGCTCACAGGAGGCTCAGTTTTCAATTAATCCAGCCCGTATTGTGTTACAGCGCATCAGTACCACAGCTAATCACCAGGACTGGGCCTGACACACTGACACAAATTTAGAGCCACAAGACACACACTCATCCATAAACCTCTGACTGAATACACAGGGCAACGTATGAGATGCGAGTGTGTTTATTGTGTTTGTGGTTTTGTTTCAGTGTGAGTCTGTGTATGTAGGTAGGTGAAGTTAGAAAGATATCTACAATATTTTTAGGCTCAGCATGTAGATTTTAGATTATCAAGAAATCAGAAATGTTCCTCAAATATGGTATTTCTTTAATAACTTGATTTATAGCACTGTATTGCACAAAAAAAAGTTAAAACGTGTTTAACTAAAAGACACAAAGTCAAAAATGCATAGATTAGGATTAAATGAATACGAATAACATTTTAATACATGCAACTGAATGCAATAAAAGCACACAAGAGTCAATAACAATTCAATCAAATTTAATTCTAAAAACAAGGATTTTTAAAAGAGATTCAAACAAAGAAATGCTTTTCATTCTCTGTGTGGGTTTTAAAGACATGAAATTGTTGTACTTAACAGGAAGTCAAGTCAAGTCAAGTCAGTTTTTGTTTATATAGCCCAATATCACAAATTATACAGCATAAAAGTCTGTACAGCATACACCCGACACGGATGAGGAAAAACTCCCCCCAAAAAACAAAAAAACAAGGAAAAAAATGGAAGAAACCATCCGGAAGAGCAACAGAGCAGGGATCCCTCTCCCAGGACGGACAGACATTCAATAACTGTTGAGTGAACAGAATAAATAATAAACAACAAAAGTGTATACAATTTTAATGACAGAATTGTAGATTGTAGAACAAAAGTGAAGAGTAGGAAACATGTCAAACAACTAACATGAAAATATGGTTTAACATGAAGAGGAAACGACACAGCATGAACACCAGGATACACTCTAGTCTAGTCACGATGCATCAATTTACAGCATTTTTACATCTTGGCAAAGTGCATCTGCAATTTACTGACCCCTGAACCAGGTTTCCATGGAGACGCCTGGTTGCCTCACCAACCCGCCCAGCTGGACAATGGCAGAGGTAATCTCGGCATCACATAAAGCAGGTAAACACCTTTGTGTGCAGGAGCAAAGAAAAAATGAGGACAGTTTACTGGAAAATTGGGAAACAGATTGACATAAAAATGAAGGTTGCATTGAAGAGGGTACAGAGGGAGCCGAAATGGGACAAAAGACCTCACTGATGAAATAGTATTCTGCTCTACTACCCCAATAACCTCTGACATCTACAAATTGACCGCCATTTATGTTTTTTGCCGCCTCGTCACACAGGCAGCTCATATAACAGAGAAAACCCTGAATTGAAAACATTGGCCTACATCTAGAAGTTTGGCAAACGCTGAGAGTGAATGAATGAATTATAGCATTTAATGACATTTTGACTGAATGTGTTGAAATGCCAGATATTATCTCTATTTTCTTTTAATCTCAGGGACTATAAAAGTATATAAAGGCCGATTTTGGAGAGTTTTGTTGTCAGTGTGCCACGAACATAAACAGAATCTGTATTTTCATCAAAAACAAAACCATCCAGGATAAAGACTATTATTTTGAAGAAGAAGTAGTGAAACTTGACAAAAATATCAAGACTCTTTTGTGTCAAATTCCACTTTTTTAACCCCAAACACTGCAGCGTACTAAGGATAGAACATCAGACTGTAGGATAAGTGACCAGTTTCACATGCATGCAGTATTGTCTGTCAAACTGGAGTCTCTGGGACCGTGTTACTGCCACACTTTGATATGCAAGACCTTCTGTTCTGTCAAATCTCTTCATTTTATTCTGTTGTTAGGGCAAAACTGCGGTGTTTTAGAAAATGATCAAACTACTGCAAGCAGTATCACAGAGTTGGTAACTAAGAAGGTGCAGATCATTTACAGTTGCATTTAGAAAGAAAATGGCTTCATTATCTCATCACTATTTTAATTATCATCATCGTAAAATATCTTTTTTTTTTACCATTGTATTCATTCTGTTTTGAATCAATGTCTAACATACAAAACATGACAAAGAAAAGAAAAAAAGAAGAAAAAACTGACTTATATATGTATACAGACATCAAGTCAAGTCAATTTTATTTATATAGCCCAATATCACAAATCACAATTTGCCTCAAGGGGCTTTACAATCTGTACCCCAAAAAAACCCTTTAACAGGGAAAAAAAATGGAAGAAACCATCAGGAAGAACAACAGAAGAGGGATCCCTCTCCCAGGACGGACAGACATGCAATAGATGTCGAGTATAGAGAAAAAAAAAAATCAACAATAATATCACAATGTATACAATTTAATGACAGAAATGTAGGTTGTAGAACAAAAGTGAGGAGGATCCAGGAGGACATCAAGCAACTTCAGGGATTGCCTGGATAGGTAAGACCTGCTCCACACCACCTCCTCTCCACCATGGAGACCTGGAGGAGGGTAGGCCACACAAAGACATTAGAGGCAAGCATAGCATTCACACAGATAGAGACATGATGACATGCAAACTAGGGAGAGAGGGAGAGAGGAGGAGAGGCTGAATCTCCTGGGGGACGATGATCCATATCCACATCTAGATGAGGCACCGGCAGCCTGGAGAGAGAGAGGTCCCAGGACGGCCTCTGGTCCAGCAGAGAGAAGCCTGAGTGAGAGAGAGGAGGAGGAGAGGGCTAGGGAGAGGGAGAGGGAGAGAGACAAGGGGGGTATGGGGGCATGCACAGCTAGGTGGCTTGTGAGAGACAAAAACAAAAAACATCAGAGGGTTAGAGGAATGCAGTGGTTAACAAAGAGTTTGAAAAGAGCTAGTAAATTTCTCGTCGGCAGGACAAATATGAACTATAAGTACTGATGTTAATAGATACATTGAGGCTGAGACCGATCCACCAAAGGCCTGAAGTATCGAATGATAAACACTAATTAAAAGTTAAAGCGAAAAGATGAGTTTTCAGCTTAGATTTAAAGGCCTCAACAGAGTCAGAATGTTTGATATCAGCAGGAAGGTTATTCCAGAGATGAGGAGCCCGATAGGAAAAGGCCCTGCCACCAGCTGACTTCTTTTTAACTGTGGGGACACACAGGAGCCCAGTATTCTGAGAGTGGAGAGAACGGGACAGGACATAAGGTTTAATGAGATCAGACAGATAAGAAGGGGCAAGCCCATTTATAATTTTATAAGTCACCAGAAGCACCTTAAAGTCTGATCTGACATAGACAGGGAGCTAATGAAGGGAAGCCAAAACTGGTGTAATATGGTCAAATTTTCTAGTTTTGGTTAAGATTCTTGCTGCAGCATTCTGGACCATTTGAAGACTTTTAGTGCTAGTGTGAGGCAGACCAGATAGCAAAACGTTACAGTAATCCAATCTGGATGAAACAAAGGCATGAACTAGGTTCTCTCTGTCGAGGAGGGCCAATAACTAGCATCTCAGTTTTATCAGAATTTAGGAGCAGGAAATTTCGTGACATCCAGGATTTCACAGCGGATAAACAGGCCTCTAGATTTCTAATTTGAGCGTCATCATCCGCCTTAACAGGCACATACAGCTGAGTATCATCAGCGTAGCAGTGGAAACTGCATATAATATGGCCAAGAGGTGAGATATATAAAGAGAAAAGCAAAGGGTCAAGAACAGAGCCCTGAGGTACTCCATATTTCACATCAGAAAACGGTGATGTATAACATACAGTATAAAAATAAAATTGCTTTAAATACAAACAATGGCAACAAAAAGTAGTAATAGATGAAACAAGATACAAGGTAAAAAAAACGACTGATGTTGTATAATTTGTCCATACTTACTTTAGTCACAACTTTATACTTTAAGATAAATAATTTTCTTGTTCTTCAGATTTTCCCTTTACTGTAATGAAAACCTTTTTCCATAGATAGCAAGCTTGAAAGAGAGGGCTTTAATGGATTTCTTTGTATATTTGGCGTGCAGATAACAAAACTACACCACCTTTTTCTTCTCACAATTCAAGTTACAGTAGGAAATATGTCAAGTAAATATAACTTGGGGCACGGAAGATCAAGATTAACAATACAGTGTTGTTAAACAGTAATACAGTGTCCCTTTATCTTTTTCACATTTCATTTACTGGTCAGGGATGTTTGGATTGAACGTGTGTAACGTGGAATAATGTAAGTTCTCAGTAACCACTTACATTGTAAATGCTTAAACCTACTATTACTGTTTTTCTCAATTGCTTACACACGTTTTCTGAAAGCATGGCTCATTTTCTTAAAACTCTAAACACAAATACAAAAACTCATACACAAAACTCCAAACTCCACAAATCTCTTGCAAAAGCAAACACTGCATTCAAAACAATGTTATGTCTTCTCAAAATGAAATTCTGTCTTCAAATGACACACACACACACCATCAAATGAATAGACATTTCTAAGGACCAATTGAACACTGATGTGCTCAATGGAAAACACTATGATGAGCAGAAAACACTACTATGATAATCTTATCAGTAGGCCTTTTGCATTTTCAGTGTTACACTACATACTGTACATACAATAGCCTGTTGTAAACTATCATGTTTTCATAAAACACACAAATACAAAAATAGAAAATAGTTTTTTTTATTCTGAAATACTGTAGCTATACGTCTCAGCAAACACAATTGGATTTATAAAGTGTTCTTCATACAGAACAAGAAAAAGAAAAAAGAAAATAAGCCTCCTGCATATACTGCAAAGAAAAAGAAAATTAGACTGTATTGTGTCTTCTGTTTCAGTCTGGCCAAAGGACCTCATCAACATCGCAGGCAATGTTCTCCCTGGCCAAGCAGCGGGGGAAGTATCGCCTAGCATGGCGAATCCAGCCCTGAAAAGCTTCTACAGCTATATCTGCACTTGCATCTTCCATAGTTTGCAGAAAAGGTCACTGCATGGTCAACCAAAGTGACTCGAATCTCATCAGAGATTACTGTATGGCTGTAATGGCCTTGCTGTTCCTCTTCTTCCTCCTCCCCGTCCTCCTCCTCTTACTCTCACTCCCTCTCTTTCCTATGTTGGCATCCATTGCTTCAAAACAGCAGAGCTCACCTGTGGCCCTTTTACTGTATTGCTAAAGCTCTGATTGCTAATTGAACAATTGTGCAACGTCTGTTTGCCCATGTGAGGAGTCAGAATGGATAGTAGGAAATTTAAGTTTTCAAAGCATTTTGAATGGCAGTGTGCTCCATGTGAACACAAGAATGAAGATTGTGCCAAATGTAGAGAACTGTGTTTAGCGTTTTGAAGAAAGTGTAGTTTAGAACTGCAGACAGAGTGTAAAGCACGAAATGTGCTTGTATTTTAGCAGAATTGGTTCGGGGGTTGGTACATGAGTTACAGGTTGTGGTAAATGTGCCTCAAGTACCAGTTTTAGTGCGTAAACAATTGAGAAAAACTGTAATAGTTAAAACTTGTGACTGTAAACAAATATGTTTCCACTCTGCCTTTATCATTTCCCCTCTAATATCATTACTCCAACATAGACCTGGGTGAGTCCTGAGAGTGAGAAAGTAACAATGAATAAAGGATGGATTTTGGTGATATTTGGTAAAAAATGTATTTCATTGTTTTTTCCAAAGGGGGAGCTAAGAATTATGTTGTGTTTTAGCGATAAAATTCCTTTTTTGTAGATATTCAAAGAAATGGGTATTTGGGTATAATTATGTTCTTGGTTAAGAGATATTATGGCTGAACTGGGTGTTTCATTTGCAGCATGAACAATATTGAGAATCCTTCTGCTACTATGGAAAGCTTGAGGACCCTTAATAAAACCTAAAAATGCTGTACTGTACTGTATCAGATATAATGGACAATTCAATGGTCTAGTGTGTTTGATTTAGTAATCAGCACCATCAAGGTAAAACATCATCGGATATTAGTATCTGATGATGACACTAGAGAAAAACTGATGGGATCAACAAAAACATCCCCCGTTTGAATTAAACTGGGGACACTGCGATCCCAGTACGTGGTGAGTTTGTGGAGGTGTGATGTGTCTGAACATGGACGGCAGAAGGTGCCCAAGGCATTACACACAGCAATGCAGTGGAAGGATTGAAAAAGGTTTACTTACAGCTCACACACTGAATCTACTCCTGCAGTGACAAACAACATAAACAATCTTTTTTCATGCATGTCTTTGCCGTGAGCTGCACAAAGCATCAAGACCTCAGTGGCGTTGGTGTTCATGAAGATGTCTGTTATGTCGCGGCTGCACTGTTTGCACAGGGTGCAGCTGTACACCCTGCTGACTTGCCAATTAGGTCTACACATTTACTTACGAACCCTGCTGATTTTCCAATTACACCTACACAGCCACACATGCTGCCGACTGTAATTAGGCCTATGCGCTCTCTGCGACTCACAGATGTGCATATCATGATGGCTGGGGTTACTGCTCATAATGTACAGCTATCAAACTCCAGTTAGAAATCAGTCAAAATAAAGGTGAAAAATAATGAGATGTAAAGGAAATAGTAGCAAGTTTTGCAAAACACTCCTGACAGCTACAGCACTCTGCAGAGTTTCTTCCAAGTAAGCCGTGATTTTCTGTGTTCATACTGTACATAGCTGAGTAGCTCCAATAAAGTGAATTAAATATGTGGTCGGCTGAGGGTAACTACAGAGCTTATCTTACTGCAGTGAACTGAAATGAGCTACTTACTCATCTCTTGTGTGTCTAAATGCAAGCTTGTTGGTTGTTGTGCAGAAAATAAACAAGAATACAGTGTTGGCATTGACCAACACATAGAGAAAAAAAGACATGTAGATACTGGGCCTCGAGCGTTACTTCTACGTGCAGTGACATCTCTGCAAACCACCCAGTTACCAGATCACCTCCAAAGATGCATTAAAAAAGGAGTAAGTGGTTAAGCTAGCTAGGATTTTCCCCACAAATAATAACTAATTACATATAGTGTACTTGTGCCTCATTTACAAAACCTCAACACATGTACAGAACATGTCACCAGCTAATCTCTCACATGCTGACGTATGTCTTTAAAACTCAAAAGCTCTCATAGTGTAACAGCTTTCAACATTTCTATATGCCTGCCTTTACACCTGTCTTCTTCCAGGCCACATCAAAACAGTCACCCCTTTTTAATCAAAGCAATAATGAGTCATTACCTCCACACCTTCTGCTTCTCACTATACAGTATGTCCACCTGGGGGCTCCCTGCTCCCACTCCAACCACCAAATTAGATTTCATGGGTCTGTCTGTCAAAGCAGCTCCACTGCATTTTCCCTTCATCTCTCTCCCCTTCTCATACATTTCATCCCTCGTGGTTCTTATTTCATTATCTGCTGTGCTTTTCTCTTCTCGCTTCCCCACATAATTCTCAATTGGTTATTACGTTCCAGGCATTTAGTGTAAAATATTTAAAACATTTCAGCATAAAATCTGAAATAATCTTGAGTAAGTGTGCAATGGGCTTTGAATTGGTTTGATTTCATTTGTCACTGAGCCATCTGGAAATAAAAGCTGGAGGAGACAAAAGGACAGAAAGGGAATAATTCAATTTATTCTTATGGATTTGAGTGGTTTCAGCTAAACAGTTTTTTCCCCAGCAGCTAACACCTGCCCCCTGGTGGTCAAGATTGTTATTACAAAACCTGCAATATTATATGTTACAGATGTTGGCTCATCGGAGTCAACAAGCCTCGGCTTAGACTGTCTAGTGAAGATGCTGATGTTGAATCAGGGTCAACATCTGAGAACATCTGTTCTGACACAACAATTATTGCTCTTCGCTCAATTATTGAACGTCATCCACTTCCAAAGTTTCATGGAGAAAGAAAAAAGTCTGAAGAGGCCAAAACTGGCCAAAACCAGAAGAATAAAGAACAACTTTATTTCATCAGGATCATCCAGGCCAAGCTGAAATACGTCAGTCTCACAATAAAGTTGTAAAATTTTTTGATTATTTGAGAAATCTACAGCTAATGTTAATGTTATCTCTTACTTTAGTATAATGTATTGTATGTCCCCCTGTCCCTCTTGTGTTCTTTTTCTGTGCAGACAGGCATAAATCTTTCAGTTAGTGTGTTAATTGTTAATGTCTGTATTTCTGATTTGGATCTGAATTCACAGGAGGCGGGAAAGAGCTGCCTCACTCTGCCCTAACTGTTAAATGTGTTCATATCCAAGTTTAAGTGGTCTGTTAGTGGTTTGGATACTGAAACGTGGGTAAATAAAACCCTTAGTTTGCACAATGTTGTCGCGTTGATTGCGTCACACACCCTGGTGTCAACATGTCAGCAACAACCAACAACAAGGCCTCTGATGCATACAAAATGTTGTTGGTACTACTTAAATATGTCTAGTTGTTGTAAACCTACGAAGACTGTGGACAAAGTAAACCTGGTGTTCGAGAAAAAGTCGGTATTTGGAGTCCAAATATTGAGACGGTGAGATGGATGACAGCTGGCATTATGTGGAGCTCAGCTGTGGAGTAGGGAGTCAAATCAAGCAGAGTACCCACTGGCACTGTTTCAGCCTCTTCATTAATCAGATTCATCATAATGAGTGTGTGTGTGTATGTGTGTGTGTGTGTGTGTGTGTGTGTGTGGAGGCTGTGGGAGAGAAGGCCAGGGAGGAAGGAGATAGATAGATAGATAGATAGATAGATAGATAGATAGATGGCGGAGGGGAGTCAGAGGGACTGAGGGATGGGCAGACGAGGGACTGCATAGTGTCACGTACACTCCCTCATACTTTTTCACAGATCTGATGGGACACGGGCCGGGCGTAAACAAGCTGTAAATTATCCCAAAGCTGACACCTGCAGTCACCTTAAATCTGCAGAGGAGAGCGAACAAGGAGGGCACAAATGCTCCTGTGGAATTGCACACAGGGTGGGACGCAGTCACCATCCACCTCCCTCCTCCTCTTCCCCTTCCATTCCTATCACTTGAGTACTGCAGCACTGGAGGGCTTCAGTCCCATAAAACATCAGTGAATGAGAGCCCCTGACAGGTCCTCACAGTCCTCCACCACTCAACAGATGTGAAATGGCCTGATAGGCTCCCCAGAGAGATGAAGAGCTGGGTGGGGAGGAGGGCGAGAGGTGGGGAGAGAAGCAACAGTACAGTGAGGGTGATGTAAATGTCTGTCTGCAACGGGCAATGTGAACTGGCAGGTAAATGACAATTCCTCTGACTGATTTACACATTTTTATGATTGTTTTATGATTGTTTTACTGAATATATGCAGAAGTGTGGCTCCAGGCTTTTGCCATTTATTGCAACAGTCATAACGTGTCTTATGGAGCATTAGCTCCCTCTAATGAATACCAATGGTACTACACTACAATACCTGCTGTCAGTACACTGATTATGGTAGATGAAAACCATGCATCTCAATCTCACTGTCAGCCTTGTTTTTAGCTTCAAGGCAATTCATTTTTCATGAATTAAATGGGTTTTTAGAGGGTTGTTTTTAGCCTAAGACATAGCTGAATTTTCTAAAACCCTGAATGAGTATTGTGAGCTTCAGTTTATCTGAAAACATTGAAACCAAATATGATGATAGGCTATATGGTTTTTATTCAACAGCCACAATATTGTATATTTATATAGATTTTTTTCCCCACCCTTTTTACTTCAGTTGACATCTTGCATCTCAATATAATCACATCATCGAATTTTATTGAGTCTGTTTTTTTTTCAATGGGTGATTTATTTAGACGGTTATGTTTCTTTTATTAGATATAATGTCCATGACCAAAACATTGTAATCTATTAAACTCTGCTGACAGTGCACGGGAATACAACTTTATTCTCATATAAAGAAAATAATACTAGTACAGTAATGCAACTCCAGTGGTCAAATGTAACTAAGTACATTTACTCAAGTACTGTACAATTTTGAGGTACTTAACCTGAGTATTTCAATTTAATGGTACTTTATACAGTACTTGATTGATCTGACAGCTGTAGTTACTTTGATTTGACATACAAAAAAAACATGATCACCTTATAAAATATGATGCTTTATGGTGCTTTCATTTATGTGGCTGATTTTACCTGCTCAGGGAGGAGCTGTTCAAAGCTCTGCTGGGATTTATGTGAAGTCACCAAACTCCATGTACGAGTAAAAATGATAAAGTTGAGAGAGATGTCTGTGCAAGCCCACACAGTCCTGTAATAAGATCTCATGAGGCAAAATAAGTAAAAAAGTTTGCCTCTAAGTTTGCATCATGGGTGTGCAGGTTCTTAATACTACAAGACTGTTTATAAAATAGTTCAAATTAGCTCCACCTCAACCAGCTACATGAAAATGCTGCTTACATTTCAATGCATCAATAATAATTCAGTCATGTAACATATTAAATACGGAGCCCACATTTTTTAAAATCTTGCTGCGCAAGATAACAGCTTGTGTGAAGAAGATCCACATTTTGAGTGTACAAGATAATAATTTGTGCCCAGAGTCCCAAAAAATATCACCTTTGGGGACTTTGGGGACTTAAAACTCTGAAAAGGTCCATTCACCTCTGTACTTTTACTCAAGTAGAATTGTTAATGCAGGACTTTTACCAGTAACAGAGTAACAGAGTGTGGTATTACTACTTTTACTTCAGTAAATGATCTGAATACTTCTTCCACTTCTGTGCAACTCAATGACATCATAGGCAACAGACCGGAGTCTTATTATGTAATTAGTTATTATGAGATTATAAATAAATGATACAAATCAATTGAGGAAGTCAGGCACACTGAAGTCAATGATGACACCTTCGAGGTCAATGTCTGAGTGGTTTATTAGAATAAGAAAGTTGACATAGAGCAAAGTCTCCATGCGGAGTGACAGGCAGAGCTCAGGACAATGTGGAGAATGGTGAACAACTGCTGGAGTGTGTTTGTGTGTGCGTGTTTAGTGTGTGTAGTGTATGTGTGTACTGCGCAGTTGTCGGAGGGTGCATGCACGTGTTGCTTTTTGCGTGACGACAGACAGATTTCTTCGCGGACACAAGCACACACACTTGCATGTACTGTACAAATTCACACGTCGCTACTTCTGTACACACACAGAGGCTGTGTCGTCATGCAGCTACTGCACTTAAATTACATGTAAGCATCAAGGTTATGTACACGTAGTAGGGACATGTGTTGTCATCTGATGACAGCCTGCCCCGAGGGCCCTGAGGCAACAGGGAGGGTGGGGGGGGGGCAGCCTCTGGTGAGAGCCACAGGACGGCAGGGTCCTTCACAGTAGCAGGAGACTCCACTCCGCAGGAGAAAAGTTGAATCTCTTTTTTGAACCTCAGCCTGTATGAGTTCATTCACTCTTCCACTTCCTCCTCTTCTTCCTCTACCATTTCCTTTCAGATTCAGCATCCAAACAGGACACAACACCTCAGTGCTGCTCACAGTACTGCTTCATTGTCACTGTCAATATAATAATAATCATGATAGTCATCAGGTTCGTCTTCATTGTCGTCATCAAATCCGGCACACAAGAGAATTGAAATTGAAATCATATACAATAATATTCCATATAATTTCAAACCAAATATCTACCACAGAAACAAACTATAGAAAAACAAACATGACAAAAATGATCAGCGCTGACTAAATACATCCACAACTTTACAAAAATGCAAATGTTGATTTTATTTTCGCCTTGTTTTTGTGCTTTTTCTTCTCAGATGTTGGCTTGGAAGGGAGCAGTTTCACGTCACTATACTCCCAAGTGCGATGGTGGATTTAATACAAGTTAGCCTCCGTTGCTGGACTCTTTCTAGGACATAGAGCACACACAGTACAGTGGAGCACTGTAGGGCAAGATGGCAGTTATTGGCTGGGGGGCGTCGCATCACTGGGGCCACACGGCACAAACAACCCCAACACACAAAGGCATGGTCTCTTCAACAAGCACACAGACACAACCTGATAAACAAGAAAAAAAAAACGACAGACAGACTGGGTCACGAGGGCTGGGTGGGAATTTCATGTGTGTGTATGTTGATATGTGCAGGGTAGAGATAAAGAGGGGGAATGTGTGTGCGTGTGTGTGCAGGACTGCAGGCAATATGTGCTACATTTAACAAAAAAACTCCAAACAAAATCATTTCTAAGCAAAGGAAAGCAATTTCCCGCATGAGAGGCTTTGAAACTGTCTAAAAAAAAAAATTGTAACACATTAAGGATTTGATGTTGAATAAAGCGGGATTTTGTGAATTACTTTGATTTCTGTTTCTGTCACTGACTCATTAAATTAACCAGCTAACCTTTAATAGTGGCAAACAGGATGTGAGCACAGGCTTACATTAGATAGAGATGTTACATGTGTGTGTGTATGTGTGTGTGTGCGGAGAGATAGCGTGAGTCTGTTAACAATAAAAAGGGGCTTGAAAGAAGAGGACAAAGTGCAGCTGTTGAAAGAGGAGGAACGGGAATGACATGAAGTATGTAAGGAAGAAGGAGGATGATGGCTTTAATAAACAGACTGACTTCAATGAGGTTACACCTGAATTCTTTAGCTGCTCTGTAATGTTGAACTAAGGTAATTAAATGATGCAGGCAGTAAGATAACATCATGTACTGTACCTTTCCTAGAACCAGTCAGTGTCGGCGTATTTCAAGCCTGAACTCTATTTCTGATCTTAATTCAATTGCATCCCGAATTTGGTTAAAGGGCAGACAGTATTTGTGTGTAATCATGTGTGTGTGTGTGTGTGTGTGTGTGTGTAGCTGGTGGTTAGTGGAGGGGTAAAGAGCTGGTTGAACGTGCACCTCCCTCTCAGGGCTGATGTGTCTGCAGTAATCTTCTCAAGGGCTCATCAGGCCATTAGAGGGCCGGGAATGTACTTTGCCTAATCAAGCATGTTTAGTGAAACACCGGAGGAGATGCAGAGCGAGGACATGGCTGGCTGGGCAAGCCGGCCGAGACGGAGAGGCCTCATTCACACACACACACACACACACACACACACACACACACACACACACACACACATACAGAGACAAGCAGCACTCAGGTCACAGCAGAGATGGAGACGGAGAGATGAGGGGCCGGGCTGGTGGAGGGCTCCGTATCCTCAATACTAATGACCTGTTTCAGGGTGGAATGTGTAAAGAATACACTGTACTAATGTGGTGAGGCGGCAATGCAGTAACATCATGTTCGCCCGCCTGACCTCCTCCTCTGTCCTTGCTTTCATAAATCTCTTTCACTGGCTTGTCTCATGCAGTACCTCCAGCTCTGGCTGTGTATTTTTTTAGGGCCGGGTATTGAACCTCAGTGCTGTTTTGGTACCAACCGAGATGTGTCTGTAGCTCTGAATGTCAAAAACTGTCAGCTGGTATTGGATATTTGGACAGATTGACAGTCTCGTTTACTTTACTTTTGCTCAAATAGTTCTTGATTTGAATTGAAATTTTGACAAATATACACTACTTTATTCAAGGAAAGACTGCTTTTGTTTTGACAGTGTCATTACTTTCACTTTCATTGTCAAATGGAAAATAGGATTTTGTCGAAAAACATGTTTACATTTCTCAAAGTAAGGTATCAATAAAAGTATTATTTGCTATTGTATTGGCCTTAGTATTAAAACATTTCAAACAATACCCAGTCTTAATATTGTTACATTAAACCTTCATTAATTGATTTTTTTGGCAACATGGGGCAGCAGAAACGAGCTATAAACACAACACTGACATGTTATCACCTTTTAAGGTGAACGTGTTAGCAAAGAGTTGCCTATTCACACATCCATCCACACATGGAGCAACATTATCATTCGTTTGGAGTCGTGTTTCTGGCCACCTGATGAATGTAAGTCCAATATTTACTCTCCTTATAGCTCTGTTTTTAATGTCCACCACCTTCTGAGGGAGATATCTGTTTTTTTAGCTGCTTAATGCTCCGCTAGTCACTAACTTTGTCTGTCTGCTGTTGAGCAAGTAGCATACAGTTGGGTTGCTTTTTAGAGCATTACTGCTGAAAACAGCTGCTAGTTGAGGTTGAAAACAACACTGATGAGAACGGTGAGAGAGAACCAAACCAATCAAGTTGGGGGCCTGAAAATCGAACAATGAGCTAAAATACGCTATAAAGCACCATATTGCATATTCCATATTGCGTCTTTAATTGGAATATAGGATTTTGAGGAAAAACATGTTTATTTTAGACATATTTTTTAATTACAGTCTCAAAAACTGAAAGGTGTCATATCGGCCCTAGTATCACAACATTTCAAACGATGCCCAGCCCTAGTTTTTGTACATTGTGGTATTTTCTTGTGTGTGTACTGTGTATCTACCATCTGACCCAAAGTTTCCTTCAACAAAGCAGAGCCCAGATTTTAGATGCACTTCTTTGTGTAAAGTATAATGGTTTAAATATATTGTATAGCATACACTGCTCCCACGCAGGGCTCTGACACTGTTAGCACAGATTTGTGAATGTCAAGCAAAGGGCTGCTCCACAACATTAATGGCTCAATAGAGAAAGGAACAGGGTTGGGGGAAAAATGGGTGAGAATGAGAGTAAAACTGATCAAAGCTGCTTTTTTTGCACTCAATATGAGTAATGCATTCATGGACACAAACTCAAAGAGACTCACACACACAGGCCGATAGACTGACACACACAAAAACACCACCTCTACCCACACCATGACCCAGATGAACTAAAGCTATCTGTGGATCTACATTTGAATCAAGAACGGATGAGAACAGACAAAAACAGAAAACATCAAAAGATCAGACAACGGAGTGAAAGAGTAACTCCACACCCAAGTATACCCATGCCCATCTGTTTTCTTTATCCCGCTTTTGTTGTGAAACACACTGAAAGACAGAAAAGGATAAAGCCACAAGGGATGACCATTGTGACAGTCAGCAGTGCCCCAACTCTGGCCTCAGCCCCAGCTTCAGCCCTCAGCTCCTCCCTGTCCTGGAAAACCAGTGAATAACCAGAGTGGGTGAAGCATAAGAGATGCCCGGTCCTGGTTGGTACATCTCACATGACGGATGGAGCTGCTGTCCTCCTCATTGATATTCTGCGAGGCTGCGGTGCTGGGCTAGGTCCCTGACTCTTAACGGCTATTTGTTGCCGCAGTCTCCTCCTGCTTCTGGGGCACAAAGAGGCTCAGTGTCGGGCAGAAGAGGCTGAATGGAGCTCCCAAGCGGCCGGGCCTCACAGTCCCAGTCAGACGGCCAGACAGCCACAGCTCACATTCCCTCCTTCAAATGGACTCCGGAGCCCAGGGGGGCCTCAGGTCAGGTCAGACAGACCCAGGCATACTGAGAGGCAGTGAGGGAGGGAAGAATGGAGGGGAGATATTGTTCCTTTTCCCAGCGCCCAGCTCATTCTCACACCTCTAAACTTCAGTTTGTTTAGCTGAGAAAACAATTATATTAAAAAATATCATATTAAATTGGTTTTATCTTCGTCTTTATGTGTTTCTTGCTTATTATTGCTTCCTTTCACTTCATGATGGCTCTGTCCGGTGCTGCTTCTGAGGTACTGGGAATCACAAAAATTACAATGGGAGTCTCAACCCTTCACTAGCCAATGGTCAACCATCCAAACCTCTGATTGCTAAACACATAGAGCTTCAAGGAGACACATAATGAAATCAATTTGTCTCTCTGTGATTGTTTATAAAAAGGGAAAATAATCTTAACATCAACCTCCTCCTTGCAGAAACCTCATTATATAGTTAAACTTCACAGTTAAGACAGGACACTGGTTGGGGTTGTTGTGGCCACTCACATTCACACATACACACAACCGCATACACACACTGCATGATTCATTGAGAGTCACTGCCCTCTGGCACGGCTACAACAGTTTTAGTCTCATCTGAAATCCATAGTAAAGCACATTGTTGTCTGCTGGATGCCACTGGCACGAAAAAACAAAAGCAGGAACAAAATTTCACACTCAAAGAAGATCCATGGTGTCAAAACGGTGAACAAAATGGTGGAGGGAGACGTTTCACATTTGGCGCTGCAAGTGAAATTGTCTTTTTTTTTTATCCCCACGCGTTCCTTTGAGAGGATTCCCTTTCCTTTGCACCCCTCTCTTTACCTTACTGTTTGTCCTGTGGTGTCAAAGTCAAGCTCTGCGGGTCGTACCACTTACAGAGCAGAGGGGTGCACCTCAGATTAAGAGATGAGGAGCCGAGGCTCTCTCTTTGTTTCTTTTCTCTCTGTCTCTCTCTTCAGTCAGCTGAATGACGTCAGAACATTGAATGACAGTGAGAGAGGACAGACAGGGTAAGGTTGGACCGGGACAGGGAGTCTGAGGGGTTGATTTATTCCAGTCTGCTGTTGGAGGGAATGGGTGCTCAAAGAGAGCTTGGTGCCAGGGCTCACGTACTTCACCTCACTGGCCACTGGGGGTGCGCTCTCCCATGTTCTTCCCTAGAAGATGGCTGAAGTCAGCCAGTTCACCCAGCCCTCGAGGCCCATGCATATCTGGCCTGATGAGGCCCTGACGCTGGGGGTGATAGGGCGCTCCATTGTTGCTGTTGTAGTTGAGCGCCTCGTGACTCCAGCGAGGCTCCCCATAGTCCATGTGGGGAGTGGGAGCGGAAACCACCCTCCGTCGGTCAGGGGAGTCCTGCGGCGTGGCGGGGTAGATGTATTCTCCCGCTGAGTTCCTCATGGTGCCGCTGGGACGACTGCCACCGTGCTCCCCTCTCTGGGTGGCGAGGATCAGGTAGCGCTGGCGCTCTGTGTGCGGGGGCAGCATAACCTCCCCTGGGTCCTCTATCCGGACCATCCCTCCACCCCCTCCACCTCCATGCAGGAACTTGGAGCTCAGGTAGATGACAGAGTTGTTGGGGCAGGGTGTCCCCACAGCGGTGAGGAAGGTCTGGCTCTGGTCCCAGTCGGTGTCTGGGAGACGCATGGCCCGTTTCTGCTGCAGCGGGGTCTGCTCCGGAGTGGGCAGCAAGCCTGGGTCCATTTCTCCTTTAGGCCAGCCATTGGGCGTGACGAAGGGGTTGTCTGCCTGCGAACGGCGCCGCTCACCGCCGCTGGTTCTTGTTACGCTCATTACTGACCCGCTGCGACCCTGCCCCAGCATGCTCTGCTCTTTGTCACTTTTGCGGCGGGCGCCATTGGCTCCAGAGCCTCGAGAGTGGCGGTGGCGGTGACTCATGATCCAGCAGACAGTGAGGCCAGAGAGGATGGCTCCTGTTGCGAAGGCTGAAACTGCAGACACCACCAGCAGGTTTACAGAGACCAGGCCATCAGGCTCCTCGATGAAAGTCTCTTGGAGCAGCATTCCTACAAAGTAGGAGATACAATCATAAACAAAAAGAAAGCAATCAGTCAACTGGTAGAACCATGTTAATAGCATCAGCATTTCCTGTATTAAATACGTGGGAGTTAACAAACAGCGAGACGAAATGGCCTATTTTCCCTCTCCCCTCTGTGGGTGGGAATGGTCATATGCTTTCCAGCCAAGGTAGCTCTGGCTAATTGCCTTCATTACGTAAAGTGGATGGTGATTTTAATAGCTGTAATAACTGTCTTCCTGATTGAGAATAGCTCTCAACCCCAACATGTTTCACAACATTAGCTTTATGGGAGAGATGCCAAGTCTGGCATTAATGGTGAGTAATAATAAAGTTTTTATCATGTGCACCATGAAAATCTGTTTTACTTCTCATCTAGATGTTTGTGTTGTATACACTTACAAGTATTTTGATTAAAAACAGTACACATAATCAGTTAAGCTCATATAAAACACCTCTGGATACCTCAGAAGTTGTCTAATGTACAAACAAGACCTGAAACACCTGAACTTGTGTTCTATGCTTTGAATTTAAGACAAAAAAACTTGTACTCTTTTTTGTTCAAATAAATACGCTGATATTTTTTCCCTTGTTGCATCTATTTCCCAAGTCTTTGCAATGATGAACATAAGGCGTCATGTTTATAGATAAAAGGTACCATATCAGCAGACAAGACCATGCATTTCTGTATTTCTATTGTATAAGAACATGAGAAGAACTCCCTCAGAGAGCGCTGTTTATGAATTATTGAAGATATGAATACAGCTAGACCACAGCGCGGGCTGCCATGGATCAATTAGGAAAATGCCAGAAGAAAAGTTGTTCTTTGCTGCGTGAGCTCTTGGGACCAACACCAACGAATACAATGAAATTGTGCCAAGGGAAGCAGATTGGAGAGAAGCAGAAGAAGGAAAGTGGAGGGTGTTACAGAGAGAGAGAGAGAAAGAGACAGAGAGGGAGAGAGAGAGAGAAAGAGACAGAGAGAGAGAGAGAGAGAGAGAGAGAGAGAGAGAGAGAAGTTGCCTAAAGCGAACTCGAACATTTGGGGCCTTAGACAAACATAGTAATAGTTGTTAAATTACAACACCAATAGCGGCAGAGGGAGGACTGTCTCCACAAGGACAGTGAAATAAATCCTTTCTCACAGAAAATAAATGGATGTCATTAATAGACATTGGGAGCCACTTACTCACTTACACACAGCACAGAAAAGGAGCTAGATGAAGAACGGGGGAAAGAATGAACATACAGAGAACCGCAGCAGTTTTTTTTTTTAAACAAACATAGTTTTATTGACTGACAAATTCATTTTTAATGGGGACAAATGGAGCTGGTTGTGGTGCAAATACTCGTACAGCCGGGTGGTTAATTAATGTGGCCTGTGGCTTGGCATAATAAAGTGTTTCTACACATTGACATGAAGTTGGGGGATGGCAGCTAAAACCCTGTGAGAGACGGCCGAACTGCTGTGCTGTGCTGGAGGTGCTCTTGTAGAGGCAGTCCAAAAAACACAGTACTATCAGTAACTATTTCTACTCTTACCCACAGTGCAATCCATCTAGTTTCATGTAATTTTCTTAGGTTTGGACATAACTGTCTTAACAGGATAGCGCTCAAAGCTGGTTTATGTTGGTTGAGCACACACACAAAAAGATTCAAAGCTCTACAGTAACACTCCTTTCCAAAAACATTGACACAGCTACCAACGAAAAACCTCGGGCTTCAATTTTAGCTCCTTCCTTCTGTGGGGAGATGCTGGCGACTGTACTTTGGCAGAAATAGTTCTCAATTAAAAATTTCTCTAGGTGGCCATGGCCCAAAGCCTTTCCAAAGACACAAATATAGTGACCTCACAATGTAAAGAGAAAGACCAGAAAAAATGTGGTAACAAGACTGAGAATCTACTAGCTGCTCTATGAGGCTACACTCAGGCACAGCAGTGCCTTGAGCTAAATGCTAACATCAGCATGCTAACATACTCACAATGACAATGTTAACAGGTTCACCATTTCAGCTTAGCCTGTTAGCATGCTAATATTTGCTAAACCCTAAACATAAAGTACCGCTGAGGCTGATGGGAATGTCACTAGTTTTGCAGGTATTCAGTATAAACCAAAGTATTGGATAAAATAAAGAAGGGCTCATCAAAGTTATTACAATTCATCCTGAAGGGAATATGAATATCTGTACCAAATTTCATGGGTATCAACCAATAATTGTCATTTCTCTCAAAACCACAAATGTCAACCTGATGGTGGCGCTAGAGGATCACCAAACTCTATAGGGTTCCTCCTCTGGGGACCATTAATATCTGTACAAAATTTCATAGCAATCCGTTGTTGCGATATTCCAGTCTGGACCAAAGTGGAGGATTGGTGTTGCCATCCCTAGAGACACGTTGCTAACGTGGCTAAAAATATAATTTTGACCTAAACAAAAAGATTTGATACAAAGAGGAAGTTAGTCTGTGTTTTTCTTTTATTTGTTCAGACAGTTGATTCATTGCCAGGCTGTATGGCGTCACAACAGTGGCCTTAAAGCAAAACTGCACTCTAAAGAGTCCAGGTAACAAATGACCAGAATTATATTTAACCATTCATCGACCCCTTGTCACTTACAATTTCATCTTATAGTTTGGACAGTAGATCCTCGACACTATCAATGCGAGTCCATACTCTCAACAAGTTTGCAGTTTCCATTGACGGAAACCTGGCATTAATCAACTGGCCTTGTTGGTCAATCAATGTCCTTTTCAGCACTAATTAGTCCTTTATCACCAATCCAATAAGCTCAGTGATACACGTGGACACAGGCCTTAGTTACAGCCTGTTAATTATGTGAGATGCACAGTGCCGTTCAGCTCACCATCAGATAGGATTGTGTTCAGTTTTAAAGCGTATTTGTTTTTAATTTTTTGGTTTGCTTGATGCCACGACCTCTTCCTCCCTCATTTCATTTTAACTTCTTTTTTCCTTCCATTAGTTCATCACCGCTTCTCAATATAAATCTTGAAATAATACATTTCCATCTAATATTTTTTATCTAAAATAAGATTGTTCAGAAGAACTTTTCTCATTCTGCTGCAGTAAATCCTCGCATACGGCTTGAGTCATGCATTTTGCAAAGTGTTTATTTAAACGAGTATTAAGGTTTATTTGTGAAGTTAGCTTTGCCCAACGGGATGTAAAAACTTGATTGCTCAATAGCTCAAAATTGCTCTGAACACAGATGGCAGCTCATAATTCGGATCTCACGATATATCTTTCTTCGCTTGGTTCCTTCATGCTGTCACACAGCCAGCTCGTGGCTACATAGACCTAACCGGCGCAGACGTCCCTTTAGTCTTTTTGTATTCATTTAAGCACGCATGTTCTTCTCTCTTTATATTGATTTTGGCATTTGTTCATTGGGAGTTCTTTCCTCCTTGAACACATTGTTGGCATCTTTGTTGCAGCAGCCTAAACATAACCCTGATTCTTGCTGTATTTATTTCCAAGTTTCAGGCCAATATTCAATTTGGAAAGACTGCCAGTTTCAATCACATTATCGCTCCTCTCCTCAGTAAAAAGGCTGTTCTTGGGGCCAGCAGATGCGACACAAAGAAAGGCATTTGGAGGTTACCAGCGTGCTCATCTACAGTGTCTACACACACACACACGCATACACTGCAGGAGTTCGAAAAATCAGGTAATGAATTGATTCATTTTTTTTAATAAACCACAGCCTTGATGACTTTGTAAACAAAAGTGAAGCGCTGCAACCACAGAAAATTCGTAACAAGGCTTCAACATAACCGGGTAAAACCGCAAATCTCCTGTCTCTCTCTCTCTCTCTCTCTCTCACACACACACACACACGCATCACATCTGGAATTGTTCTTGCTTGCTGTACTCAGCTGCAGAGGTTGTAGATATTTCTCTAACATTTACCTCAACTGTGGTCCAGGGTTGCAGTGTGGCACTTCAGATTAAATTCTGCACGGTGCAATAATACCGCTGTCATCTTCATGCAGGAGGAGAGGTCTTGACAAGTGTGTGCGCGCGTTAGTATGGCTTTCTGTGTGCGTGTGCGTACAGACGATTCAGCTGTAGAACGGAGACACACTGTCCCTCTCACACTCAATATGAAAGTCTCTTTCTCTTTGGCATGGGCACTCAGATATGTTAATAATTCCATGCTTTTTCTGCACATACGTCTTTCTTAGATGCACAACATGTAGAGGAAATCTTTAGCCAGTGGCAATAAGCTGGAAAAGCAGATGAAAATGAAAGCCGGATGGATAGATTTGGTAGTGTGTGTGTGTGTGTGTGTTTTTGTGTGACAGCAGGCAGGTTTCTCTGCATCCTACCGAGAGGTGACAGTAGAAGCAGCAGCTTGCACACTCTCTCCTCCCTTCAACTCTCCTCTCCTCTTCCAATCCTGCTCACTTATTAAAGCTTAATAGAAGCCAACGGGCCTGCCTGTCAGCCTGACGCACACTGAGCTGCTTGTCTTGAGGCTTCCAGCTCCAATTACAGCGCAAAAATGAGAGGAGAGGAGAGGAGAGGAGAGGAGAGGAGAGCAGAGCAGAGCAGAGCAGAGGAGAGGAGAGGAGAGGAGAGCAGAGGAGAGGAGAGGAGAGGAGAGGAGAGGATAGATTTTATATAGGTTGAGGAAGAGAAAGGAAAAGGGAGGAGAAGTGAGGAGAGAAAAGGACAAAAGAGGAGGAGAGTTGAAACAAAAGAGGTGAGAGGATGAGAGGAGGAGACGGCTAAAGAAAAAAGTAGAGAGGAGAGGAGGGCATAAGTGAGGATTAAAGAGGTGAAGAGGAGAAAGAAAGGGAGGAGAAGAGACCTAGTTTGTACCAAAAATGGATGGAAGGTCTGTCAAATTCAAAGTACAAAGGCGCTTGCACATAATTTCAATTTTTCTTTGGTATTCGATTTCCTTTGTCTCTAACTCGCAGTCATCTGTTCCTTCATACCCTGTATCTTCCTTCCCTCCCTCCAATCCTCTTGTTAGCTGTTAATCCTCTCTCCATATCTCTCTCTCTTAACCACCACTCCTTTGATCACCAGGGGTGGCGGCATGATGGGAGTAATGGCTTAAAAATTCAGAAGGGAAGTATAGAAACTTTTACTCGCACACTTTCAAATGAAGGTCGTCCCTGCACGATCAAATTTTACATCTGCGCGACAAAGTGATGTTTCCGTTACACAGCCAACGTGACAGCTGTGGTCGTGTTAATCGGAGTGATTTTTGCGGCTGCCTCTAAGTTTTCCTCTCTTGTCTTCCGCTCTCATTTCTCCCTCCCTCCATCCTGCCGGTGAGGAAGGGAAATTAATGAAAAGCCCTGCTAGCTCCATGCCAGTTGTTAAACATTTCCCTTGATTAGAGCACTGGCAGAAGACTCTGTGTATCTGCACGGCCCATACTCACAGTTTGGCGGCGCTTTCGACAATGGCCTTGTGAACATGTGTGTGTGAGATAAAGACGGAGAGGCAGATGAAGGAGAGGAGGATGATTTTTAACCCAGCATCGGTGATGTTAATGTTGATTGGAAGCACATATCCAGAGGATAATCACGGTTTATCACAATTTGGGTCTAATTTTCATTGTTTTGCCCCTTGTTTCTATTGGGTATGATAGTACTGTACTCATTAAAGTAATTGCTGAAATCTGGGAACACTGGAGCATCAGTAAAATGAAGTCTGGGGAGAAACACGAGCATTCAGACAATCAGACAAACTGGAGAATATAAACCAATGGTTCCCATCATGGGGGTTGTGACCAATCAGTGGGTTGCAAGATAAATCTGAGGGATCAAGGGATATTTTACAAGTTAAGGAGAAAAACATATTTCTATTACCCAAAATTATCCTCATTTTTTCTGATTTGTCAGAAGTCTGTTTCTTCTTGTGAACTATTGGACAGTTTTTCCTCCCCAAAACTCTAAACGTGTTGTGGTCAGACAACACACTATACGAACTAGTTTTTTTCTAGCATGACCCGACCCTTATTTTTATCGATTGGAATGATGACCAAAACTACCAAAATAAGACCCATCTTGTAATACACCAAAATTATTCTTAAAAAAAAAATCACACAGTTTTACCTGCTCACTTTCTACACTGGTTTTGATTACTGTCTGGAGGTGTTAGCTGTTTAATTTGTTGACAAATTAATTTAGGAACTATTTGAGGCCTCCTATAGTTCGATAAGTTCCTTAATCAAAAGCCAGGCAAGGGAACTTTTATGCAGTTTGAGAGCTGGAATACATGTATTAGAAACACGGCACATCAAAACAGAACAAAGAGACTTCACAGCATCCCGGTGGACCTGTCGATGCCACGAGCACACACTTCTGAGCTTGATAGGTTACAACTGTGTCAGCATACAGCCGCTGATCTGAGGGGCTTTCATCTCCAGAATCCACCATTTCTCTGCATGTTAATGTGTTTATGTGCGCAGTGACGGTAGGGATGCACGTGGCAAAGCATGTGCGCCGTAGTGTGAATAAGTGTGCATAGATGTATGAATATGTGTGTGTGTTAATAAGTGACTGCGTGCACCGCCTGCACCCATGGCTCAGTGATTTTGCTCATTATCCTCCTCTCCTTTTCCTCCGTTGAAAGACTGCAGGCACTATTTTGTTTCTTGTTTTTAGCACGTCCTCCTCCTTCCTGCTGTCTTACTCTTTTTTTTTTTT
>NTHP01000025.1:1097868-1143324 GCA_003416845.1 Oplegnathus fasciatus
ATCTCTCTCTCTCTCTCTCTCTCTCTCTCTCTCTCTCTCTCTTTCACACACAAACATACAGTACACCTCATGTTGTGAGCTGTGAAGCTAACACCTATGTGTGCTCGAGGATAGAAAGAAACTGAGACAGAATTAAAGCGCTTTAAAAAGAAGCAGGAACGCTGCAGAGCTCCTGACTCGGACTAAACCTTGCTTGCTCGTAAACCGTGTTTACTCTCGGGATGATTGTAAAACCATTTACAGTCCCTCCCTGACAGTGTTTTCAGAGCACGGCAGAGAAAAGCTGCTGGAGAGTTCTGCACGACTCCCTGGTTAAAAAAGGAAAAAAAGAAATACATATATACGAAAAGAAAACCTAACCTCAGCTCCTGAGGGCCATTCAGACGTGCCTGTGTTGCACCGGACTGATCAATATGTTAAAACATTTATGTGCACCAGCCATGTGTTTGCAATTAAAATTCCATAAAATTTCCACCAAAAAACCTGCCGTTAATAGATTCAGGTCTTCACCTGGGTCTATTAGTGAAGGCAGATCAGGCTTTTGGCTGGCTCAGTCAAGGTTTGCGATGATGACTGCATAATTACATACCTGCACGACTCTCTTGTAGCCTATACATTCCTCTCCTCCATCACTAGCTACCCAGTGCACCTTAATTTTTAACTCTCGCCCTTCTTTCCTCCTCCATCTTGCTTTCTTTCTCCCTTTTCGTGCTTATAGAAAAATCTCTGCTTGGGGTAAATGAGGGAAGTCTAGAGTTGCTGTGGGGGGAGAGCTGTGTGTTAAAATCATCAGAGGGGGGCTGACTCCCTCCCGCTGCCATGTAATCAAAAGCTACAGGACTTTTTTTTTTGGTTTCCCATAAATGTTTTTTCACAGCCTATGCACACGTGTTGCTGTCAGGAATGTTCCTCATTGAATTTGTGGAGTCAATTATATCAGGAGACCTTGTTTTCCCAATCTGGTCAACCTTTAGTGAGAGGCAGCTTAACAAGGGCGAGTCTGTTAGCAGTTTCAGCTGCATCCAATCCAAACAAAGCAACTGGGCTGTGGCGGACACTGTGGTGAAATAAATTGTTTTCCAGAGACTTTCGTGTGCGCGAGAGTGCATGTGTGTATACGTACATGTGTGGGTTTCTCAGTGGATTGCAGTCTTTATTCTTTTCCTCTATATCCTATGACTTAAGGGTTATGAAGTTGGCTGTGCTTTCGTTCGGTAATTGATATTCTCATTTTAGGTGCAAAGCCAAGTGCAAACTGTGGAGAGCAATAATAAATATTCACAAACATGTCACAGGCAATAAATTGGGGAGCAGGTCCGCATAGCATTAGTCTAACTATCTGCCCAGAGGGCTCATATCTCTCAAATCATGAACCAGGCAATTTCAGCTTAATCTTTCTCACATGCTACATCCATATATCACATAAGAGCTATGTACGGTGCTACACTATACGCCCACCAGCTGAAAACACATGCCAATTTGTTTTTATGTTCACATCCCCAGCGCCGAAGTGTTGGACCCGTTCCTGATACAAATTTCCGAAGGTTTAACAGAATGATTAAACCATCAGGCCTCATGTCGGGGCTGCACGCCATCTGGGTGGCTGATTGAAACTACTCTCGCCCCATTCGTTCAGCCATCCGCCTGCTCTGTTAATTTACAGGCCGTCTTTAATGAAATGTCTCCGCTGTGACACGGGCCGAGGCCTCGCAGGTGGACGTGCCGCCAGGACACCTCCTGAGCTGAACAATCGCTCCGAATCGCAGCGCCTGTCAGCTGACCCGGACTAAAGAGAGTTTAAGGTGGTCAATACTGAGGTGCCACAACAAACCCGAGGGTGAAAGAGATAGGAAGAGGTTGACGGACAGACTGAAAGAGAGAGAGAGAGGCAGAAAGCTTGAGAGGAAAGACAGAACAGAGGCTGAGAGAAGTGACAAAGACGGAAAGAGCAGGGAGGAAGTGTTACAGGGAAGAGAAACTTAAATGAAGTGAATGAGATTGAGAGACAGAGAGAGTGTGACTGAGTGAAACAAAAAGAGAGGGAGTGTGAAAAAAGTGCAGTAGTGTTATTGATGTGTTGCAGAAAAGAGGAAAAGTGTTGTTTGATGCAGGGAGTTAGGGGAACTCACCGTGGTCGATTTCTGTCTGAATGATAGACACAAAAACAATCCCCAGTGGTGTGAGAGGAGAGTAGTTACAGTACTCTGGATGTCACGCTGCAGGACTCTCTGTTGAGGCATTACACAGCGCCTTCAGGTCCTGCCCGCACTTTATTGGACGACTATTACTCAGCACTGACCACAGTCCTGCCCGAGGCCTTTATTCTTCATCTCTGTGTGTGTGTGTGTGTGTGTGTGTGTGTGTGTGAAAGTTCAGCCAAATTCCTTACATGCCAGTGTTTGGTGTTGAATTTTGTAGAGAGCCGGTGGCTTCAGCTGGTGCCGTGTAAAAAGGCTCCAGGTCCCCTCACACAATGTTTAATGCGCTGATCCGTCAATTTCCATCTTTTTAACACACACACACACACACACACACACTCCCATGTAACCCTTCTTCTGGAGGCTGGCATCTGGATCTCACAAGACGCCTTAATCCAATCATGTACACACACGCACACATACTGGTCTTGCCAGTGCTCACGCTCAAGTCCTGCATGCACAATTTTACTTGTAAAAGTACACGCTTAAGTATATCCACATTTTTTGTATTGTTAGTTGAAAATGAATTTTGTCTACTACCACTAATCAGTGAACATTTGATCAAATGCAGTTTAATTTTGTCAAGATGTACTATTTGATGAAATCTCTGCAATCTCCATAACAATAAATATCCATGATTAAATAAAAGCAAAAAAAAACATACTTTGGTATTATTAATCAAGAATTTAACACTGCTTCATCAGGACTGTGTGGGTGTGGTTTGATCAGATTTGATTGTCAGTGGCCTGGAAAAGCAAACAACCCAACAGCTGCCACCACATTTTGATTCAAATGTTGCTAAATCCTGATTAGTGCATGAAAATATGTGACATCATGTTTCTCCAACAAAAACACAAATCTCTAATTTTTAGGCTTTTTTCCTCATCAACAAATCACACTTACTGCAACCTTGGATAACCTGAACTTGAACTACTGTAGCTAAGGACTGACATGTTCTTTTTAAATCCAGGAATCTGTCTGTATTTATTTTGTTTACTTAAAAACTAATCTAATTTTTTAATTACTCAGAGGGACTTGGTTGCATAATGAGCAGCTCATTTGCATTTGCATCACATCCCCTATTTTTTCTCTTCAATTTCTATGACCTGAAACACTTTCTGAGCTATCAAGGTCGCTAGAGGACCTCGTCTACTGTAAACGGCAGTGATGAAGCAACAACTTTTGAATATGTGGGGACATGAAATCAGGGTGGATTTTGGTTTCAACTGTTAGAAGTTTGGTGTATTTTTTCGAGTGAAAACCGCCCCCCAAAACGATGAGTCTTAGAGTAACTGTAAGCTATATGTGTACAACCCTCACCACCCAAAATCTCACTTCAACCAGTTGTTGAAAGATGGCAACCCTGTACACAAACACAAACACATCTATCAGCGAGGACCTGTGGCTCGCTGAGGGGTCAGCAGCCCCCCCCTTGTGTTTTTCAAGGCTCTCTGTGAGACTCCCGCTGTTGGGAAGGAGATGTGAGGAGCAGAGGGAGGACTCAGAGGAGGAAGTCAGATGAAAGAGCTGAAGCCCTTCAGGAGTCCTCGCACCTCGCCAAGCTTTCCAGAGGCTGAGGCTGCTATTCTTATCTTCTTAGAGCTCGCTAAAAAAATTCCTACATCTCTACACTGAAAACTGCACACACGCCATACAGTATTTCACTTCCCTTTTTCTGCTGCTATGCCCAGGTACACACACACGTCAATTGTTATAAGGCGCGTTGGTCGTCATATTTCATCAGCCAAGCCTTGGTATTCACAGAGGGGATCAGCTCTGTTCTTCAAGCCTCTCAGAAGCTCCTCGGGGTGGGAGAGATGTATGAGTTAGAGCACAGTCTGGCGTCTGGGGATGCACAGCTACACACCACACTTCCTCTATCTCTACTTGTCTATTCTAACTCTCTCTCTCTCTCTTTGCCCTTGGTGTCTGATTTGAAGGAGTGACAGCAGAGGGAGTTAGGAGAGGAGGAAGGACGACTGTGGCGTCAAGGTTACAGAGCCCTCTCTCCGTCTGAAAGAGGAGACTGCATCAAACAAAAAATGAACTACTGTGGCAAATGCCCCCCCACCCTTCTCTCTTTCTTTCTCGTTTCCTGTCTGTCTCTGTCTCTCCGTTGGGTTCAAGCTACAGGGCAACACATTTATCATCAGCAGACTTAAGACCCTGTGCTTTAACTAGCTGCCATGTAAATACAAAGCACTGTGTCGGCTTTATGGGTTCCCCCCTCCTAAGCCTCAACACAGGCCCCTTTCCAAACCGCAGCAATTAGAACGGAATCAGATGAGACCACGGCCGTAAATTTGGCAACAAATTTTCTTTCCTGCACAAAGCTCCTCACAACATTACAACCACCAGAGAGAACGTCCTGGCTCTGCGGTGATCGTCATCCACTCCAACATGTCGCCACAACAAGGAATCTCCAATCTGCCTTCGTCTCATTGATGTTTCAGTGGACCTCAATTACTGAGTGATTGCATCCCGCTGTTCCACCAGTCAAAACACTGCCTTTCTTCAGGAAATATTTTCACAGCGCCATAATTGCTTCCATCTGTAGCTACACTGTGGCAACACTAGCTGTGTCATTACGGCTGAGTGAGTTCACAGCAAAACGGGTGGCGAATGCGTGTGTGTGCGAGTGTGAACGTTCGCGTGTGTCGGCGAGGGTTTGGATGCGTGAAATCGTCGGGAAGCCTACTCTGCTTTTATCAACAGGGAGGAAACAGAGATTTGAGAAAAGTGTTGAGTTGGAACAACGAGGGAACGTGATGAAGCGGGACGTGTCTCCTGTAGCAACAGCACCACACATGCACGCACCTCCACACACCGCCTCCCACTCCTATTTGATGGCTGGTTTAACAGAGTTGACTTTAGCTGATGAGCTGTCTGTGCAAACACAATTTGACTCGTTCCCCCAAAAGGCCTGCAAACAGCAAAATAAAATGAGGGAGTGTTTAGCTCATTGCTGCTGGGAGATGCAGGCGCTTGGCATTTCTGAGGCTGCTGCTGGGTCACAACAACATGATTTGGATGTAAGAATCTCTTTCCTTTAGAGTTAAGAGACCCTCATGGCGAATTAAAAGAGAGAAGTTGGAGGTTTGACAGACCGTTTAGCCCTCGTTTATGCTGTAACTGATCCGCCTGTCAGCAAGGGTCACGACCTGGAAAAACTGAAGCCAGCCAATCGACACGTTGTGATAACCAGCCGTAAGTGGATCTGACATCCCATACCGTCTGTCGACGCCTGAACCAAATCTGACTCATTACGCTGTTTACAGAAATGGTTTATATTACCTGTCACATGCACCTTCACACATGCTCACCTCACACACTCATGCAAATGCCCAAACATACACACAAAAACCCTAGCAGTTCAGACTTATTTAGGTGATTTCTGTCAGCGGAGTGTGTTCTGCTCAAACATCATTAAAACTAAATCCAGCATAAATCCAGCTGCAGTTTGTCACGCTGGCTGAGTTGTCCACTGTGAAGGGCCTACTAATTTAGAGGGCACACAACTGCTCACACACAGGCATTAACGGCTCTATTTTCCTGCAAGCAGAATTGCACAAGTGGGTGTGACCAGATAATTTTTTTTTAGACCAGAGGTGCAATCGCAGTCCTGGTAGAGCATAGTAAAAACTGAAAAAGAGGCTGAAGCAGAAATCAATAGTTTATTAGTAAGAGGAATACAGTATCAGCAGGTGGGTTTATTGCGAGCTTCACTAATGGTCAGGTCTGACAGTTTCCTAATGGGCCCAGAAACATCGTCAGGAGTCCCAAATCACATGCATACTACAGACCAAATATGTTTATTCAACTCTTAATATGGTTCCAAGGGCAGATTATATCCCTTTTTAAAATATAAGGCTGGTGTTACTTTATGTTTTTGTTATTATCAACCATTCCCTTGAAGACGATAAAATCAAAAATGACATTATCCTTCTGTCAAGTTTTGTCTGTGTAGCCACAGCCTGATATTTCTCATGCCTTTGTGTTGTAGAACTCCACTGCTGTCCAAAAAATATTAGAAAAAAAGTTTTGTAGCATTTTACTGGGTGACATAGAGTTTTTCTTTGTTACAATCAACACAGTCTGACGGGCTGAGAGGAGGAAACTCTTTCGAGTTGGAAATGGTGCTTGGAGATTTTGAGTAAAGAACACAATGTCCAAAGATCCAGAGAAACAGCTTTTATACTCATAATCTTACTGAACAGTATAAACATGGAGTCTGTGTTTGTACTAGTTTATTAGTCTGAGAAGCTATTTTGTTAGATCCCAGTGCTGTGTGAGAAAATTGAATAATTGATGAATGTACCCACACTGTTTGACCTGAGTGTAAATACGAGCATTACATCACATCGCTACAAACTACAGACTGCAGATGGAACAAACATATTATTCCAGCTGCTGTATGATGGCTACAGGTGTTTAATCAAGTGAAGACTTCATCCTGAAAGCATTGAAAAATTGCTTTGAGAGTGGTCTTTTGATGTGTGTTTGAAAAATGTATACAGCAGAGGTGAAACTCAATAAATTCTGAGAGATCTGTGTATGCGCCTACGATACTAAAGCCTTGAAAATGACTCTTTGTGCATGTGTTTGCAATAAAATGTGGTCTTAGCAGGTGGAAATGAACAGCTTCATGCCAGAAGAGCTGCGTCACTTCACCCCCCTTGGTGCCAGTGTGTTTGTTTGGACCCACGAAATTACAGAGCAACAACAAAGTTAGCTTGCTTAGCGCCTGAGAGAAAGTAGAGCCCATAGGCTAATAGACCTATGTTAGACACACACACACACACTTATACACACACACATAATTGAACCCAGTTATTTCTCTGACCTCATCTCTTTCATCACGGTGTCCCTCCCACAACACGTCGTCTCAATTAGACGTCGTGCTTCCAAACTCTGCTTTGATCAGAGCGAGTTTAGAGGAATGGCATGCCTCTACATACTAATATTTGGTGTGTGTATGTGTGTGTGTGTTTGCTGTGTGATCTTTGTTTTCTAATAAATGAAGAGAGAACCATGCATAACCGCAAGGCAATACCCTTAGCTACACTTTACTTCCTCATATAGTTTCCCATAATTAAAGTGATCCCCCACTGTGTTCTTCTGACGTTGCAGAAAGACATTTTTTTAGCAACATTTCGAGGAACATTATGCTCATTTCATCGACTTTTATGACAAATTAATAAAAACCGAATGATACAAAATAAAGATGTAGATACTAGTGTGAAGTAAGGAGAAGAGCAGCAGCTCTGTGATATACGAAAAGAGAAGATTAAGAGGACGCGAGGCAGGCGGTGTACATCACCTCGACAGAGTTACAGCCTGGCCACAAGCCCACTGAGGAGGCCAGTGACAGCGCCGTGACACCGGAGACGCCTGTGGCACTCTCAGTCCATTTGTCACACCGGCTCGGCATGGCACCCATGAAAACAGCCGCTCCTCTCCCTTCCCTGCACCTCCCTCCATTCTCAAAACTCTCATCCACCCTCACTCTCGTCCTTTCTCCATTTCCTATGTGATTAGCCCCACCACCTCTCCTTTCTTCCCTCCTCTGACCTCACTCTTTCTGTCCTCTCTTCCTATCAATCAGCTTCTTTTCTTATTCACCCTTATGACTCCACACTTCTGATCCCCTGAACCGTTTCACCCTTTCCATCCTCAAAGTTTGCCTTCTTCCTATGATCTCTCAATCTCTTTTTGCTCTGCTCTCCACTCCTGGATCTGATTTACCTGGCCTCCCCTCCCCATCCTCGCACTCCTCAGCCCCGTTCCTTTCCCCTTGCAGAATCACCCTTGATATCTATTCGACTGCCATCAGCCTGAGGAGAGATGAAAATCGATTCTCCCTCCAGCAACTGCTTCTCTCTGGCTAAGGATAAAGGGGAGGCAGTTAGCTGGGCTCTAAGTAAGGCCGTCCATCCATCTCCCTTTGAGGTCCGACGACAAGGCTGCTCTGAAATCAGTGTACCACTGACTGGGACTGGAGAGAGATGAAGCATGAGGGAGAGGAGAGGCAGCAGAGCAGCAGAGGAGCAAAGACTATGGCACAATAAATGACTTGTTCTTTTTCAGACAAGCTGCAAAGCCAGAACTGGCATAATCTCCCCTTAAAAAACTGAATATAACCAGCCTGACCTTAATCTTAAAGGGCCAGTTCATCCAAATTACTCACAACTTCTTTCCCACTTACAGTACTTCTAGCAGAATCTAGCCATGCAGACAGTTTTGGTTTTATTTGACCAGGTTTTCAGATATATGTCTTTGAGTTTCCTGCCACCGCCAACAAAACTGAGGCGACTGAAATTTTGTTTCTAGCACTCACAGGTTTGAAAAATAACTGCCCACAAAATGGAAAAAGACTCAGCTGCAAAAAATGATCCATTTATTATATGTCTTAACGTTGACAAACTGTGAAAAACATTTCAGTCGAAGGACCTTTGTCAACTTGCCAGAAACAGTACCCCCCTTTCTTTGGAAAATGTTTCACTGGAACTACTTTGTACTCAAGAAATAGTCCCTCAAAACCAGGGCAAATAAAACAAAATGTTAGTGTTCCTACCACTAGAAGTAGTGAGAAAATGTGTGTTTTGTAATTTAGGTGAATTTCAGGTCACTGATTCTCAACCTTTATGATTAGTGATCCCATAAAATGAAAAAAAAAAAAGTCTATTTACAACCCATTGTCACAGATTGCATGAATTTAAGAGTTGTTAGTTGGAAGAATTTTCGTTTTATTTGAATACTTGTCAGCTACGAGAAGAGCTATAACTATCTTGTGGTTTATGAGAAAAAAGCAAAGATTAGAGAAAAGTCAGAAAAAATGTTTAATTAATTAATGTAGAAGAACAACGTTTTTTCTTCTTTCCTGTCTTATTTATAATCTTGTGTCCCAGTCACCCCGTCATCCCTATCCCGAGATTGGGAACCACTGATTTAAGTGGCCCTTTAACCTTATCTGTTATCTCATGCCTAACAATAATCTTCATTAAAAATCATGACTAAAAAAGCTGTTTTTTTTTCAGATTACTGACCGTTGAAGAGAGTGTGAATTTTGAATGTGACTGGAGGCCAGAGAGGGAAGATATAGTTTGATGTGCAGCTGCAGAAAGAGACTCCTCTTCGAGGAAACAGGTAAGCTAAAGGAGAGTGAAAATGAGATTGCTGAATTTCCCCAAAGAGAGATAGATAGGCCAGACCGTATCTCACCTACCATCTGCTGGGTCAAGATACAGACAGGTGGAATGAGTCCAATACAGAGGTATGAAATATTCAGCAACCAAAAGCCTTCTGTCTATTCCACCAAGTCCCTGAAGAGTTTGTGTCGGTGTGTGTGAGCATCTGTGTGTGTTTTTAAGTACACAGATGTACAATACATGTCCTGCGTACGTGAGGGATAAGGCACATGAGGAGAAGCACAGAGAAAGATGCTGACAGACACATATAGAGAGGGTGTGCAGGCAGTTTTCAAAGTCTTAACGGTGTCAGTGACAGTTTGTCATAACAAGCTCATTGAAGCTGTGCCTCTCTGTCTTCCTCTGACTGAATATTGCGTTTGCAGATGGCTGAAAGAATCTTTGTCTTAGAGGAAGACAAAGAAATATGGACTCAGCGTTAACTAGGAACAGGGAACACTGAGGAAAGCATCCATATCAGAGACAATGAAAGTGTCAAATAAAAAAAAGAGATATGATGAAAAGATAGGCCGCGGCACCAAGTTCATCACAATATCTGAGACAAAGTGCTGCCTAAGTGTTGGTGGCAGCCGTCAGATAGATGCTACCTCACATTCCTGCCATGCCAACCCAGCAGCTCTCGTTCATCTGGAAACAACAGAGCTCACCTCTGTCAACAGAGTTCAGCTCGGGTATATTTCATGACGGAATCAGACGCAGGAGCAAACACATCTCAGAGCTCAGATATTCCTCAAAGGCAGGGCCGGGGAGCAGGACAGTACATCTCTATCTGACACCGGTCCAAGAGGAACAGCCATCAGGGCGCTGCACGCTTCCATCTCTGTGTGACTGATTTATTTCATGTGTACAAATCTGAAAATGGATATTCTGCTTCATATTTGTGGCCAATTTAAAGGAGTACTCCACGGATGTTACATGTCTAAGTCAATTTACCAATCACGGCAAAAACTACACAGCTTGTAAAGCAGTTCTGTAATGTCTTTTGTTGCTCTGGAAGGAGCTCTGTCAAGTCTAAAGAAAGACACTATCAAGTTGCACAATGGGAAATGTACAATGCAGTGTTTTACTAAAACTAGTTCGAGAAGATTGACTGTGAATGTGAATGAATGTGTTTCACAAGGCAAAAAGGTCTGAAGTAAACTAAAGTTTACTTATTGTGAAGGTAATATTAACAGTAATACTAAAAAATTTTTTGGGGTGATATAATTTAAGAAAAACTATTACTGCTTAAGTAAGAGCTGCTATACTACCTCTTTATATAGAAACAGGTCGGCATACTGCTTTGGGAGAAGAAAATTGAATTTGTCCAGCATGTGATCTAAGGGGAATACAAAATGAGCATCAATTTGTCTTTTTTTTTCATGTCCTTTGTATTGGAATTGTTTGATCTTTTGTTTAGTGACATAAAAGATACAAGTGAGCCGATGGATATAAATGACTCACAATGACCTGAAATAGCTGTTTGAATATAAGACATTCAGATTGGCAAGTTATTTTGTGAATTTATGGGAGTTGAAAAAGAAAACCTTGTATCACTTGGACTGATTTGTGAACAACACAGCTGGAATTTGTTTCCTGTTGACATTTTGTAAAGGTGTCTTATAATCCCATGAGGGACGGATTACATGTACACTACATTTATTCACTCGGCAGACGTTTCTGAACAAAGCGACGTACAAATGAGGTACAATCCGAGCCACAGCTGTGATGATCTGCAGTGTGCAGTGAGTGGAAAAAGCGTTCTATACCTTCAGTATCAGTGTCATTACTTTCTCTGACCCTGGGACCTTGCACCAGAGGTCAATATATAACAAGTATAAGAAGAGGATCCGAGACTAGAGCTTGTAAAACACTCCATTAGCACTGAGCAAGAATAATTATGTTCATCTCTCACCCACTGGTGTAATACAGAAGTGGAGTAATGATCATAGAAGTTGCACTTTTAATTACAAGCTTCCTGCACAACAGCATGTATTTGCAAAAGTGGAGTTCCCTTGTGGAAAAGACATTTCTCAGATTTTTTGTTATTGTACTAACTTGCAGGAATCAAAAGCAGGATACATGCACATCATGATCTGATTTGAATATAATAAACCTTTTGTAAGATCATGGGTTTCTGTTAAGGAGTAGGACCAACAGCCTGAACAAGGTCCCCCACATGTGCTATAAGCAGCTACACATGGGCTCAATGAAGATAAATAACTAGCTTAACTTCACCATGCATAGAGTGAGCACCAGCCATCAGTTACAGAGGCCATCCCCTGTGGTTTTGGCGGTCAGAGGACCTGAAGTGAGAGAGCAGCATCAAACAGAGCGCCCATCTGAAACAGGATTAGTTGTACGCGGGTTCCGATTATGCAATATTTATCTGTTCTTTTCTCAGGGAGCACGGCACATGAACTCGGGGAACTTTCAGAAGCACAGGATTAATTTGCACGCATTGGAATTAGTGCTCAGATCAAAGAGAGGGGGGTGTCATGGGAGTATCCAAAACCTCTGTGTATCTAGAATAGAGATTTCGCTTTGCTGTGTACCACTGCTATTTTCATAATGATATGGAGCGAGAAAAAAAAAAGGAAACATCAAGGGAAATTCAAGCTGGAGTTGAATATAATTAACCAAATGTATATGCAACAAAACCTACCAGACCAAAGTAAAGATAGCATACAAGTAAGGACAAACAGCGAGGAGAACAAAGTTAGCTAAAACATACAAAGGGATTTTCTTGCAAGCTCGGAGACAAAATGAGACTAGCAGACCGTCTTCGTGTTGGATCTCTGTGGTTACTCTTGGGAAAAGTGAGACACTACTGAGCACTGAGGTGGATTGGGACTTGTCTCTGTGTTTATTTGTGGATTTCCTCTGTATAAACTGAAACTACCTTCCTCTCTTTTACTGTATTGTTGTTTACCCTGAAGATACACAAGTTGTATAAGGATCTGGGCAAAGACAAGAGAGCTATTAGCTTCAACACTTGTGGGCAAACACACACACACAAACACACAAGCACACTCAGACTGAGAATCACTCCTCTTACCGTCACAGTCGCCCAAGTGGGCCACGTTTCCCTGTTCAACATCTTGCTCGAACGGCAGTCTGCGGAGGAGAAGAGACACAGTCATTAATCAGAAGACACAGAGGCACAGCAACTTGGCCACTGACACACAGCACAGATCCACTCTGATAGAGGAAAACTATCTCAATGTTACAGCAGAGGACAAGTTACAAGGGAGCATATATCTCTACAAGCTCCTTTAACACTTGGATTGTCGAATTCTTTGTTTTTATTTTGACAAAAAAAACCCAATTAAAACAGCAAAAGAACTCAAGAGGCCCTTGAGCTGCCTAATATCCTGCAATAATCACCATTATAATTTAGAGATAACCACTTATGCCCGCAGGGTCATTAATTAAGCTAATTAATGCACTGAATTGCAAATATTTCTAGGTCAGCATACTTGTCTTCACATTAGATATTTGTGGTATAAATATAAATTCCATGTTAAAGAGTTAGAGTAGTAATAGAAAATCTGTTTTAGCCATCGAAAAGGAGCTTAAGGTGCTGAGGTTCTTAAAAAATATATCATAGGATCACAAAAAACACTATTATCCCCTTATGAAAAAGTAACTTGTCATGAAAGTAAATGTCAAACAAAACCTCGAACTTAAACTCCGATTCTATCAATCTAGAGAAACTATGACATATCGTATTTCTACAACTCTATCCCCGTGCTTTAAAACTCATTTCCCATTCGGGCAACAGGGGAGAACTGGAAAACTCAAAGGACAATAACATACGATGAGGTGAGGAGGCAGAGAGGAAATGAGAACAGCACACGGACCAGGTGCTCACAAAGAAAAACACAACTGCTCTTAATCATGGCTCGTATCAGGGAAAACAGCACCAAGTTGCAAAGGACAGGCTATGAGTGTGTGTGTGTGTGTGTGTGTGTGTGAGAAGACAAATGTATCATAAGTCTATGGGCTTCATTGAACACAGACTACATTTACATTAAAGGACCTGTGAGTGGAAATACCTGTGATTTCAGTAAAACATGCCTGTAAAATAACACAACTCTGTGAAAGGTGCAAAAAAGACCTCTGTTAAAGAGAAATGACATATTCTAATAGACGAATGATTATTAGCTTCTAATTTTGATAAAGCACTTCAGTATTGCACCATGTTATAAACGTTGTGATTAATTTGTAAACAAACCACCCACACAAGGTTTTCATTCTGATTTCAATGTTGAACATCTGATGTGGGAAAACTGTAGACACACACACACACACACACACACACACACACACTGACAAATCAGAACTATACATAATGTCTAACTAACATAGTGGTCATTTTGTGCTTTAAAAGCTATTCATCTGGATTTAAAAAAGAGGCAAGAAAGCATATTTTCCAAAATGTCAAACTGACATAATGATCTATAAATTCATGTTGTCAGTTATCAGGGCATAACTTCTTACAGTTAACTAATGCAAGTTTAAGTAATAATTTAAGGAATATTTAGAGAAATGGGAGCTTATTTAAAGCTACAAGCCTTCAGCGTATCAAGTATGTTTTGAATGCTGGCCAACATCCCTTTTTACTTAGAAAAGATCTTTCCATTTTCTGGTTGATTGGATGGATATAACAAATCAAAGATGTGCAGATTTCCAAATATGTTACTTTCCTTGATCTTTTGTGGTAATGAGTCAGTCAAAACCACTTTGGATTAAACAGGAAATTCTTTACACAGAAGTAAATAACCATTTAAAGTTCTACGTGGTTCCACAAATAGTGCTGTTAGACTGCATCCCTATTTGGCCTACAAACAACCTTTGAAGAACACGCAGCACAGACTACTTGAGGATGCTAAAAAAAAGCTCATTGGGACGAGTGACTGAGAAGTCAGTATTCTGTAATTAGCTAAAGGCTCGGGCGGCAGCGCAGCCAACATTCGTGCTTTTAATGCCTAGAAATCACGGTGACAAATGAGTCCAAGTGCACAGTGAACCTACAGCGGTTGTCATCTTAATAAAGAATAATGGTTTGTGTTCAGTTGGCTGCCTCTCACGGACTGTGGGTCATTTACTTTGTATACATTAGCTTTGCCTGTGGGTCTGTGTGTGCGTGCATGTTTTTTTTGTTTTTTCTTACAGTGTTTTTTATTTCCAGCACGTTCTCCCAGGTACATTGGCTCTATATTTAAAGACTTCATAATAAAAGAGAAACTGATAAAGACCATGTGTTTACTGGGGTACTGGATGGGAATCTTGTGCTTGTAGTTAAATGAAAAGTAATGGATAAACAGTTGCTTTGTCGCCATATTCTCACTGGAAGGAGCTAAACAAGGTGAGAATTTTTTTTATCACCTTGTTTAGCACTATAATAACATCAGTGAACAAAATGAACATGGGACAATCAGAAACACTCATGCGCACAATAATAAAACCAAACATAAAAATTTTTTTCCTCCCAGTAAACAACCACAACCACTTTCATAAAAAATACAAAACTTCTTTTCCTCAGAAACTGTCCAAACTACAATCTAATGTTATATAACGCCAACTGCTGAGCTCTCCTCTGGCGTCAGTTTGCAAAGAGAGGTTGCATCAGTCCACAAAGAGGAAATCCACAGTAACTCAATGCAAAATCGATTGCCGAGTTGACCGCCCTTGGTAAATCAAATCAGGACCAACACAGAGGCCTTTAATAGTATAAGCAGGCAGCCTGAGGTGGTCTTTAAGGCCCATGTTGTCTGTTCTGCTGGCACTACACCTGTGTTTTGAAGCCTTAACTCAATAAGCAGCCTGACTAAAGAGAGATTTGATTTCACTGGAGGGAGGCAGCCACGGCTGGAGGTGTGCTGTCAAGACAGACTGCCGCGTTTCAGTAGCAGGAGGAGAAAGAGGTCACACAAACACACATACTCTCACATTCACACACACACCCAGACACCCAGGCAGATACATGCATTCAAACATATCCAGACAACACATTGTCTGGGTACATGCACATAACACAGACAGTGTTACACAACAGAGAAACAAAGACGCAACTCTTGACCTACGCAGTGTTATATGGCCACCACTTGATAACAAAGTGCAAGAACATAGCATTGTTGGACAGAAGCAGCAGACATCTTGAATCAATAAATGTACACAGAGCAGACTGTGTGACAGGCTTAGCGGGCACAGAGTTACTCAGAAGCTCAAACAGTCGCAGATAGATCCAAGGACTTCCAGACCAGATAAATAATACATGGGACGACTACGGGTGGCCTGCTGTCGGACAAATAACCTTGAGAGGAATGATAAAGGTAGAAATAAATCAAAAACAAAACAAAACAAACTAAAAAAAAAAAACAGTTGTGTCAAGAAAGGTGTCAAAGCAGCATGCAAAACTTCAGATGGACTTAAAGACAGACAAAGAACAAACCAGACAGACAGAGTGTCAGTATGGTGACGCAGGGCAGGTACTGCATACTGTATGTGTGTGTGTTGTGGTGATGTATATACGAATGGAGAGGTGTCATACCTGGTCCCAGGTCTGAGAAACGAGCAGGTGCTCCCTCTGGTCCAGCCACAGTAAGGGTCCCTGGAGGCGATACAGTTCCTGCAGAGACACAAACATTCACTTAATTGCTTGAACCCCAAATAATCTCTACTTCACTTAAAATTCCCCTGATGTAGCTTAAAAGTTAAATACTGATTTGCTTGATGTTGACTACAACTTTAAGAGGCACTCCACCAATTTCACACATGAAGTGAGAGCTGCAGCTAACATATTATTTCCATTATTGATTAATCTAAGGATTATTTTTCATTATCATTTAGTTTATACTCTGCTTATACTAGGAACTAAAAGCCAGTATATCTCATCATATATCATACTGATTGTTTTTGCACATCTTAGAGTTTTTAGATTAATTTCCCACATCCCGGAAAACTATTCATGTTCATTCATTTCCAGCTTCTTAAGACTTGAAACCTGCTTGATAATGTTATTCATCACAGTGAATATTTTCTCATCTACTTCTTTGTCAGAGTTACAATATTGGGCAAGGCAGAAATGCAGTTGAGAGCAGAGACAGAATTTTTGTCAATGCTTTCTTGTTAGTGGATTAAAGTAGTTCTAGGAATTAAGTGTGAAAGTTAATACTTGACTTTGGAAATAGTAGTTGGACAAAAAAAAGGTCAAATTTACGAGATGTTTCCAGAGTTTCCAACCGCATCTCACGGTCTTCAGAGGATGGAGATGCAGATAAAAGCTCTGAAAAAAGCTAATAAGTGCACTTAAGATTTAATATTTTTTTTCCCGAAACTAGTTCTAGGAAATGGAGACATTATGGGATTTGAGAGCTAACTGTTCAGCAGCACCCTCTTATATGCAAGAATTCACCAAACTTTCATTACAGCAACAGTTTCACTATGTCCATGTTGTTGCTATGCTTGAGGCTTGTCTCCTGGGTTTGATTTTCACACAACATGGTTCATGAATGAGACACATTTCAACTCCATCTCTTAAATATCAGATAGCAGAATGTCCTTGACTGCAGCAACGAGGAGAGTTTTTGAAATGAAATGTTCACAACTGCAGTGCTACACAGTGATAATGCAATTCTGAAGAATACATAAAGCCAATGAGATGTTCACCGTGAAAGATTACCAATCTCAAGAAAAATTCAAGTCGCTGCAAGTTAATTTTTATACTGAACTAGTGTCAGGGATAGAAATTACTGTACGCCTATAAGGAATCAATCTAAAGTCGAGTAGCCTAAAAGGGATGAGTTCTTGTTGACCGATAATATGTAAAACCTCAGTGGTTAACTGCACAACATGACTTTTTAATGACTGGTCTGTGGGGTTAAATGAGGTTAAAAGGTCAATCTGCGACTGCATGCACTGGAAAGCAGACCCTTTACTGTCAAATGATGAATTATTAAAGATTTATTCAAATAAAAAAACAACCATGTAGACTGACACTCTTCAAAGGTTAAAAACCAGACCTGAAGCTGCTGAAGCGTGACTAAGAAACCATGAACATACTTGCATACAGAACATTAACTCTCTCATCTAAACACATAAGCGCACACGCTAAACACACACCTCAGAAAGCATGTGAGCGTTCTTAATGTGCTCTGGATTACACGCTTGTGTGACTCACCTGGTTGAGTGAACACTGCAATACTGCGCGCCTGATGTGCTGGTGTGTGTGTGTACCGGTTTGTGTTAGTGTGTCAGTGGACCCTAATGGGCCACAGCCACAGGCATCAAGACTCGGTAAGTGTGCCAGCGAGGGATTATGGTGCTTGTGTGGGTGTATACAGGTGAAATATCATTACTTTGAATATATGCATTTTTATGTTTAATTATGTAGGATTAGAGGACTTGGGGTACTTGCTCTTTCTCAGAAATGCCATGCTGCAGTTAAACATTCATACTGGTGAGATCAACAAAATGAGCAACTTCACTGGAGCTTCTGATAATCTTATAACTGCTGCATGAAGTGATGAAATATAATCTCCCTTAAAAAATAGTTCAGCTGCTAAACTGAGTAATATTACATTAACTACTAGTATTATTCAACTATAATATGGATTTGTTACATGTTTACTACTCTAATGAGCTTCATCATCATTTATTATTATTATTTATTTACCATATTATGTATTACACTATCAGTAAACATTACTATTATTATCTGTTAAAATGATGGTACATTAACAATAAAGTTAAAATTGCAGGCTAGGGCAATAATACAGCCTTATTTTCAATGGCGATGTATTACGCTAATAGCTTTTATTAGATTTTCTTCCAATTTACTGGCACATTTTATTGCAGTTTGACTCATTTCAGTATTGTACAGCAGTTAACAGATAATCTCTTTGCTCAAGGACACAGTGACAGTTGTTATTAAGTTGCAGTAGGTTATTGTTGCAGGAGAATTCAGGTCAGCTACGGAACAGCAACTCGGGAGCTGGCACAGTGTCTTGCTCAAGGACACTCGTGAAGGCCAGATGGTTCTTGAATGGTCACCTAACTTCTTGTTATGCTGCTCCGCTTCCCCTTTTATGTTCCTGTTCGTACAGTATTTGGTGCAGACTTACTTCATGCATCGGGAGTAGAGCTGGCATCGTGCCACCGGCACTCTGACCACACAGGAGGGGAAGGCGAGGAGCAGAGTGTGGCTCGCCCGGTCCAGAGTCAGAGACAACAGCTGCCTGGCCTGCGGAGAGTCTTCAGCACACCTGCAACACACAAATACGCAAACAGGCAGGCACACAGAAAAAGCAAAAATGCATTAAGTAATTTCAATTACCAGACCGAGACTGCACATTAAACCTCTGACCTCACTCTGAGCATTACAGCAAGAGAAAACAATTCTCTTGACTCAATGTGAAGCACAACCAAACACAAACAGTTCTATAAATAAAAGCCATAATAGATGTGAAAGCGATGAGAGGCCGTCCGTGTAGCCAGATGTTACGATGTAAATCTAAATATGCACTGTGCCGATTGTAGAGGTTCGAGAGGTCGGCCGGCCATCAAAAAACAGCAGCCAGGAGCTGAATCGCTTCTAATTGGCACTTAGAGCTGCGATAGCCGGCACCAACCTGCCTCTGTGCAGTAGATTTATACCTTTTTATGCACATGTGCACTCATGCATCAGTTGTATCTGGATGGTTTATGGTAATAACATTGCGGCGGACCCACAGTCATTAAGAAGAATCTATCATTCTGCTAAGGCCAAGCTGTGAGTCATTCGTCACAGCCAATATCACGAAAGGCAGGGAAAAGGAGGGGAGGGTTGTAGGGATGTAGGGAAAACAAAAAAAAAAAAAAAATAGTAAAACCAACTAACAAATTCAGGAAGCAACAAAGACGAGGGAGTCTTCAAAAGAAAATAAGAGAGACAGAACCAGGATCAGACAGGGACAGAAAATAGGAGAAGGTACAGGCTCTATTAGAGTTGCATCTCTTTCAGGTAATTTCCTGGTTCGTTATGGAAAACAGCCAATCACAAAGCAGTGATTTCTATCTATGCTGACTTCTGAAAAGATGACTGTGTTCGAGGCCCTGCTTCTGTGTACCCTGGGGTTTATTACAGGACACAAGGCATGGCTTTGTCTGTAAGGTGAGGTTGGGGGTGGCCTAGCCTGGAGCATAAAAGAAAGAAAAAAAACAAAACCCTGATGTGGCTGTGCTCTGTCTCCTGATTAGCTGAGTGCCCGCTGTGATAGCTGGACTGTCAGCGACCTCCTGGTGGGCTCACCATGCACACCAAATTATCCCTCACACACTGGCTCCAGTCCACACCAGCCCATTCATCACACGGTCCCCTCATCTCACCATCACTATCCCTCATTTTGTCAAGTCTGAAGCAGAACAAATAGGCTGAGACACAAATTGGTGTGCATATTTTGGAGGGGTTGGGAAAGGAAAGAAGTTTATTACTAAATGAGAAGTGAAAGAGTACGAGTAGATTGGACTCTACTTTAGGGAGAAAATGTGTTTCCACCCAGTTGGTTCAAGAAATAATCCTGAGTTTCCCCTTATTGTAGAAAAAATGCTATCTATATCAGGTAGCACAATTACCACGGCAGAAAGCTAGTATTTAAAAACATGTACTTTCTCTTTTAAATGCCTCTAATTAGCCTCGGTGAAAGATAATCACCAACCAAATCTGCCTGCATCTGTGTGACAATCGCCCCCCACCCCCTGCCCACCACCACCGCCCTGCAGCCATCCACCATGTGGAACACTGCGTCTCAACAAAGAACAAAAGCAAAAATGAAGATTGAAAAGGCATTGTTCATCAGTGTTCATTACGTAGTGGTGGGCATCCAGTGAAACCTCAAAGCTGCCTGCCTCATGCAAAATGCTAATTAGAGAGGGACAAGAAGCCCAATCCACTCCAATCTCTTGTCAAGATGCAGATATTAAATATAATTTAGCTTCAGACTGAAGATAAGGGGTCATTTTTCCTGACAGTACGTCATTTCTGTCAAGATTAAGGATAATGTGATTTTATCATCATTTCATTATTTTCGGATGTTTTTCCACTAATGCCGTTCAACAGTATGTCTCAACCTCATTAGAAGATGTTGAGATTTTCTGATAATGAATATTAGCCTCTAATCCTATTCTTTTCTGTTTGCCCTATTTGTATTCTCTGCATGGGGTTGCATCATCTCAGCTCCTGCACAATTATGTGTGTCTCTCGAAGAATAGGTGGGGTTTTCTGCATAATTCAGGACACGGTATGTTTTGAGGACATGTCATGTATTTTTGTTTTCTTTTCCTCGCAACTCTCTTTCTAGGTGTATCTCACTACCAGCTCCCCTCGCTGTGTATACATCAACCCCAGATGTCATTTAACCCTTTCCTTACCTCCTCTGCTGTATGTCCGGAGCTATTTAACATCAAGCTCTCTAACTATACAGGTCTGTGCCATAAAGGAACAGTTCGACATTTTGGGAAATACACTTATTTGTTTTCTTGCAGAGAGTTAGATGAGAAGACACCACTCTCATGTCTGTACTGTAAATATATGTGGCTTAGCATAAAGTTACTGAAAAAAATAGTTTTGTACAGATTAAACAAACATGATATACTGTCTTAATTAGTGAGCTTTAGAGGTGCTGGTAGATAGATGTTGTTACCTTTTGGACAGAGCCAGGCTAGCGGTCTCACCCCTGTGTCTCAGCAAGCATATGTCCTAAAATGTCAAACTTTTCCTTTAACAGTTCAAAATATACGTCCATGTCCTGTTTGTTAATTTTTATGTCTTACTTATCAGGATTGAATCCCTCCAGTTCCTCCAGGAAGATGTTGCTGTTGGTGACGGTGTTGTCCTGGTTGGGCATGATGAGGAACTTGAGGATGGTCCCTCTGCTCGACCCGAGGAATAGGACGGTCCTGTTTCTATGAGGCCCGGCTTCTGTGTCCACCACAATTTTATTCAGCTGGTACCTGCACAGCAGGAGAGATAGAGTGCTGCATCAATACCACAAAGCTGTGCCGCTCATTTGGGACTTTTCTTCTGTGAAAGCTAAAAGCATAGTCAAGTAGCTCCTGGAGGCAAGTTTATGAGTTAAGTGCATTACAGCTGATTGGTTTAGGTGTAAAATACGGACTCCTGTGAATTTAAATCATAATGTGCCATTTTCTCTTGAGTCACTGCAAAATGAAATGAATTCCACAGAGAAGAAACTGCTCATCAAATTTGCATAATAAACTAATTATGGCAGACGTTCAGTCATTAATAATATCAGTCAAGTAAATGGGCTCGTCTTGGAACAATAGCAGAGTGTTGCTGAACTACACACAGTCCTGAGTGTATGAGTCAATAGACGAGAATAGAAGCCATGTTGTGCCGGGTGTTTAATATTCCACATACATCCAGTCCCCATAATCCCCTGGTGGCTGGTCGGCAGCAGGACTCCATACGGTAGATAGTGGAGAGAGAGAGTGAGAGAGAGAGAGAGAGAGAGAGAGAGAGGCATGCATGCATTTATGTGAGACTTGATGTGCTACAGCTGCTTGCCTGCTACCACAGGCTTCAACACCCAACCAGGATAACTTCAACAGAAGGAGCCCAAACAGACAGACCATGTGTATGTTTGCATACATATATCTGTGTGTGCTTGCAACCCTGCCTCCAACCCTGTGAAACATCGTACAGGAATTTAGTAGGATCAACTAATATTTGATCATTTCTAAAAAAAAACCCCACACAATTAGCATATTAGCAGGCTTCCCAGCATGCACTGTCTGGTGGTTAAAACTACTCAGAGACCCTTCTTTCTTTTATAGAAATTATGTCTAGGCCTATATTCTACTAATTTGTTTTGCCAACTATGTCTTGTGGGAAAAGTAATTGCTGCCTGGATTATGTTCAATGGTAACATTTCTTTGAGTGTAGGATGTGCAAAATTTTAGTACCGAACGGAAGTCATATGGTGGTGAGGGTGGATGGTTGGCATACAAAGCACAAGAGTTTGACACCAGGGTTTGCATCCCGAGTCCCACGAGTCCCAGGGTTTGCATCCCAAGTCCCACGGTGTGGTTACATTTAGGCAACAAAGGCACTTTGGTCAAGTTAGTTTGGGCTTTTTCAATATTTAACCAAGACTGCAATCTTCCCTGAACCCTAAGCAAGTGCTTTGAATACCTAAACATAACCATGATAAACCTTTATTATGCTATAGTTGCTACGGGTGAATATTGTATTGTAGGAAAAACAAATGGCGTTGCATTGGAAATACGTTCTATATGAACAATTTGCAACTTGTCTGATATGTTCATTAAAAACATTTCCTCATTATGTTGATAAGAAATGTAATTCAAGTGGCTCTACCATTCTTTCAAAACTTATTTGCTGCTGCAAATCAGTAGTATATACCCATAATTACTAGGAGACAGGGCTCAGTCTCACCTGACCATCGTTCTGACTATCCAGGGTCTTTGTCCGAGTGATGGGACAGCTTCATCCATCAGAGGATGGGTCTTGACGAAGTTGAGCATCTCATCGGGGAACGAGTTTGAGGAATTAAACCTGGAGCCTTGAACAGCACAGCCACCGGGTCTGGGGACAGCAAGTTTCAGCACATGTTTAGCAGATGGTACGGAGGCAAAGTGGCATACTCTTTTTTTTGGACTACTTCAGGCCTCAGTAAATATATAGTTACATAATTAAGCAGTCTAGACTGTCTGAGTGTCTCACATTCAGACACATAACTGCCTTTTTCAATAAGAGACTGATTTGATTTAGTCAAAAGAACCTCATATTTGAAGAATATGGCAAGTGATGGATAGCTGAAAGAGGTCAAGACATGTCTTTAGAGTGGCAGAGAACAATTTGTATCTTTGTGAAAAATGAATTTTCTCACATCTAAGTGACTTTCAGTTTACTGAATAAAGTTTTTACAGGCTGTAATACTTTGTGCAGCCTCTTTCTGCATTCTCCAATACATGTGTGTATAATCACCTTGGAACTAAAACTTTACTTACAACGCCCATAAGCAACATCTACATGAGTAGTGAAACAATAAATGTATTGTTGCTTATATATGGTGTGTTTTTCCTTTTGTTATGAAATCAAACTCTAGCCATGAACTGTGACCTGCAAAACACACCATTGCAGACCAATATTGTGGCTGAATTGAATACAGGTTGTTCATAATACAGTTTTCTTCTTACAGTTCTCCGATAACAACCTGAACACAGGTGCATAAATGGATTACAGCCATCTGCACCTTGGCTTCGGGATGACTTCATCTGGAACAGGCGTCCAAATAGACTCAGGTGATTTCTGCTCCTTGAACCTCCCATCAAACACCGCAGCCAGTTGCTCCATGTCGAAGGCACACACCGCCGAACCTGGGATGCTAGAGAGACAGAGACAGAGAGGTGAGACAGAGATAGATTGAGACAGAGACTGTCAATTGATAAAACACTTTGAACTGATACGAAATGACTGTCAGTCCTGCGTCAAGTGGGCTTTGCTTTCGACAGGGGTGCAGAAAGAATAGGTGACGGAAAAAGAAAAGATAAGGTAGATAATACCTAGACTGAAAAATAGACTGTGAAACGTGAAAAAGGAAATAAGTTAAAATAGAGAAAGTCAATTTTGTGTGAGAAAGGGACAGGCACCCAGCAAAGATGACAAATTGGATTTGGGCTGTTCATATTTTGACATTCAATGTGTGAACACAAAGGAAATTGTTACTGAGACGGAAAGAAAGACAGGATAAGATAGACGCTGTCAACTCCTTGGGCGAAGAATAGATGTGGAGCGGATGCAATAGCTAGATTAGACCCATGAAGAGATCTTGGCTGGAATTCCTGGAATATAAAACAAAATAGGAAATGAGTCACTGAATATTCTGCCTTTCACAAAGGGAGGGAAGATTCTCATAAATCCCAACAACACATTCCAGTAAAAATCCCGGTGAACCTCGGAGGCTGTTTAAATACTTGTGAACTCTACAACGGGGAGCAGAACATCTGCTCCAAGAAGTGTCCGCAGCCCACACACACACACACAAACACACACAGACTCAAGCAACAAATAGAGACACATTCACACAGACTCTTCTCTTCACTTAGGCTGCTGCTACATTTTTGTGTTTTGGCTAAATAAAGCACTACAGAGACAGAGAAATAAAGAGAGCAGTGTCAGGATGAGATAAGGAATTAGTTTTCAAAAAACATCCCATGCTTCCTGCTCCGAGACTCAACTCTCTGCTCTGAATGTGTCCTCGTCAATGACTAATGGTGTGCGTGGTGTGAGAGCTAGTGACTAAGTGCTAATACCTTAGTGATACACACACATCGAAAAAACCTGAGAGACTGAGTCACCCGCAACCTGCTGCCACATAAATCCCACACATACCCCATCTGTTTCTTGCCGCCTTTCTCTCTTTCTGTCTCAAAAAATAAATGTCCAACTGGTGATTTGAGGGTCTGCCCCTGTGATCCTGCTGCGGTGTTTCTTTTGAGTGCCCCTTGGAAAGCCACAGAAGGGTTTGTTTGAGAAGGCAGCGCCTGAAGGCTGGATTTTGGTTGCAGCAGGGAGCCACGCTCTCCTGATTTGCCATTTGATCAGGTCATGCCGTGTCCCTTAGTACTTATCATTCATAGGCAGGGATGTGACTCAACCCCGGCCAGTGTGGCGGAGCTGCAGGCGTATCTGTGGACGATACGGTGTCTCTCTTAGGACCGGCGGCACCAGATGTTGCGTGTGACATGTCTGCCAGCTCTGCACCGGTGCCAGCTTGGCTTCCTTTCTCTACCTTACCCCCCCCCAGCTCTCTCTTTCTCTCTCTCTGTAGGTCACTGGGTTTGCCCCGTGTAGGGCTGTGTGTCTAACAGAAGCAAGCCAAAAAGCCTCGAGCTGTTTCTCTCTCTGAATTCTCTTAATTATTCTCATTTTCACTCTGTATTCGTCTCTCCTGCTTTTGTTTCTTAGTACCTGTGCTGTTTTCTTGTACAGAAATTTCTTTTCCAACCATTTTCTCAGTCGCTTTTCACACTTGAGACCACTTTCCTTTGTTTATTTCCAATTTCTGCCTGTCCCCCTCTCTCTCTCTGTCCATCGGCATTTGTCCTTCCTTCACTCTTTCTCCTTGATGAGGGTTGAGTGACAGGCTGTCCAGGCTAGATACATAGGGTGTCCGTTTGAGAGGGCTGCTGGGGAGTCTAAAGTACTTCCTCACTGTTTAACAAGCTCACTGACAGCTTGGAATAACACGGTCCTCACGGACACATGATGCCTCGTAGGAGTAGACGAGGAAGAGGAGGAAGAAGGTGGGAGTCAGGGGAAGTTTCGATGTCAATCCTTTAATAAGGGGATACATTGGAGAGACTTGACATTTTCTACACTCATCATAAATATAAAAAATAAAGACCTTGTGAAATATGGTATGGTCCCACATGGGGCTATGTCATTTCTGTTTAAATGTTTAGAAATTTAAAGGTCAGAAATCCAACACACTTAGATTTTCTGTATAGTACAAACCTGCCTTATATAATTTTCATTATTTGAACAGTTTTTTCAAGGCTTTTGTGTTTGCTGACTTCACTGATTGACCTGACTTGATTTTCACCGAACTTGGTATGGAGCCAGAGAGGTTTCAGATTAACTTTGTTAGCTTTTTTCAGCAGAATCAGATAAACATTTTGGCCGCCATGATGGAATAAACTTTGCAATGGGTGTGGCCTTGCACCAAACTAATGACCTTTAGTCCAATTAACCCAAATTGTATTTTGTTTGTTCAGTAGAACAAGGCTGCACTGGCATTTCAAAGGAATAGTTTGACATTTTGGGAAATACGCTTATCCGCTTTCTTGCCAAGAGTTAGATGAAAAGATCAATACAGTACCAATGTCATGTCTGTACTGTAAATATAAAGCTGGAACCAGGATACGGCTAGCTTAGCTTAGCCTAAAGACTGGAAACAGAGGGAAACAGGTAGCCTGGCTCTGTCCAAATGTAAAGCAACACCTCCAAAGCTCCCTAATTAACTGAACATTATATTCTTGTTGAAAACGGTACAAAAACTGAAGTGTAAAAACAACAAGTTGCAGTTTGGACTATTGTAATTTGGCCAGGAGCAGCGACTTGCTTGAGTCTTGTCGGGCTGTTGCCAGGCAACCAGCGGAGACTCCAGTAAAAAAAAAACATCATCATCAAAACATCATTGAAAGAAAATAAGCGCAGTCCCCAAAATCTCAAGCTATTCCCTTAAGGTAAACCTCTTTGGGGAATCTGAGGCCAAAAGGGAGCATTTTCTTATCCTGTGCACAGGGCTGGGAGATAGAAAGTATATATACTATGTATATAATATATATATACACCATATAGTTTATACACATATACTGTATATATACATAATCTTATCTCTATTAAGAAATTTCCACGATATGAACACACAAAAAGCCAATCACACGACATAAACAAACTTTCAACTTAAGCTTTAATTACGAGACTCTTTATACTTCCTGAACTTCTACCCTTTATCTTCATTTTTAATATCATTCAATCATCCTTTTTCTTTTATTCTACCACCTCTCACCTGACCTCCTTTTTTGTATTCAAGCAACCTAATTTTTCATACTTTTCCTTGACCTTTTCACATCATCTCTTCTCTGCTTAACCCGACTATCTTGGCCCATGTAGACTCGTGAACACCTCTGTAAGAACTCTATATTTTCCAACATGGCTCTGCTGTCAACTACATGTGGTGTTCCTTTAACCATACCCATTTCTCAAGCTCTAGATACCTAACTACTGTATGTCCTCCCCTGCCTTCTCTGCCTTCTTCCCTGCAGGCCCGGGGGGACTAGCTTGCACATCTGTGCATCCTCCCCTGTGTCACACTTCCCCTGGCACCGTAAACCTGTTCTCCTCCTGCTCCTTGTCCTCCTCATTTCTCCTCCTCTGCTGTGTTTTCCCAGAGGGACATCCTGTCACGTGGGATTCTTTACAACCAAAACCAAACATGGCCTCCCACACTCAGGATGCACTAGATTTACTTTACTTTGCATGGGATGTTTTCCCTGCATTCCTGCGCGGCTCCATTAAGCCTAATGAGCCCACGTCAGTCGACTCCAGCAGCAACAGACATTTTCAGCTGCCACAACAATAGCTAAGAAATAATGAGAATTGTTTGTTTTCAGTACCAGTCCAGTGCAGCATCATGAGGGTAAGCTTTCCTTTTGACATGCTGTTCTTTCCACATATACCCATTTATTTGAGTTGCTAAATAAAGCAGAAAGTACTTTTTTTCTCTTCTTCTTCCCCTCATTGGTCTCATATTCTTATTCTCTCTCTGTCGTTTGCTCTCGCTCCCTACGCCTCCTTGACCTCTTGAGTATGAGGAGCATGAGTGCAGGAGGTGCTCAGTAGGAAATCTGAGCTCTGCTTTCATCCCTCTTCGAGAGGAAGGACCTGGGGCTTCAGAGGTGGATGCACAAAGGAACTGACAACAGGGGCGATTTTATACACTGGAAGCAAAGACTGAAGGATCCCGCAAATGCAACTCTATAACCGTTGAGGAGCACAGGTGGAGATGAGTAACTTCAGAGTGTCCAGGGGAGACTCCGGGAGGGCCCAGTAAAACCTCAACTTCATCCCGTCATTCCCACACTACAGTCCCATATATGCTGCACAGGGCCAAATGGCAGGAGAGAATAGCTATTCCTCCACTCACAGGTCCTGCTTCATGCTGTTTTCACTGCACGCTGCCAGCCAAAGCAATTTGTCTGGCAAGCACTTAGCCAGTGCGACGCAGTGGGCCACACAGGGCCAGTGGGAGTTTTGCAGCTCACCTCACACATTCTCTCTTTCTCTTTGTGTTCATTTTCCTCCATCACACACGTCCTTATCCATCCATCTAAACCTCCCTCTCTCTCTCTTGGCTGGCAGTTATTTAAAATTGGACCTGGTGGCAGTTTACCCAGGCAGGGGTGTGTGTGTTCAGCTGGTTCTCCTCTGTGGCATGCTGTAAATGCTGTTATCTGGGAACCATTGTAAGTGTGTTTGTGCACGCTTGTGTTTGTGTATGAGAGTGGGAGTGTGTGTGTGTGTGTGTGTGTGTGTGTGTGTGTGTGTGTGTGTGAAGCATCCATCTGTCTGTGCAGGCAGTGGATCCTTCTCGCAGCGTGGCCCCTCCAAACACGCAGATAAGATGCAGCTGATGAAACAGTTTTAGATCTCAGAGAGCGAGGGACGCACATGTTGTCCATTATTGACTTCCTCGTCCTTGAGTTTCTCATCCATCTCTCCCCCTCTTGTTCACCGTCTCCCTCTTTATTCTCCTCTGTGTCTTCTCTCCTTTCGCATTTACTCGCTCATTGTCTCTCTTTTTTTCCTTCCCCTCTCTCTGTCTCCTGTCTCTTAATGGGAGGTCGGGAGCCCACTGCTTGAAACACTGTCCTGCAACTGGTATAGAGCTTTATTTTTACATCCTAAAAAACTGGAGATGGTATCATACTGAGATCACTGACAGGTGATAGTTATGCTGCTGGCTGAATTTAAGTGAGAGACTGTATTGATTCCAGACCAAAGTCAAATGGCAGGCAGTTGCAAGTATTTGTATGTGTTTGCACAATCAGACGCAGTAAGTGGTGTCAGGGCCATTCAGATAGTGTAAGATGAGTGGGCCCTCACAGAAAAAGTATACTGAATACCTTTCTATGATTTGAGACACTTAGACTGCAATATACTGTAACAATACCTTATTATAAAGCGTGCAGGGCATGTTTGTCCCTGTGCAACTTGAAGGACACATGGAGGATGTTCCTACAAACATGCACACTACGGTGTCCCTCTTAATAAGTAAGATCGTTTTTAAATGTTGAAAAAAATACCTAAAGAAAGCAGCATTTAGTGTCTAGCGTCTTCAACAAAGAACAATAAGCAGATTACTCTAACTGTATGAGAAAAGAGACATAGGACTCAAAAAAAACAGTTTTGTTTATTCACACTTGCAGTAAGGGGAATTACCTCATGCCACTGACAGTTTTCTCACTTGTTTTTTGGAAAATTTAATACTCAACTCTAGAGTAAGTCAATATGGAACATTAGTGCCTCTCTAATGTAGAAACAAATGTATATTTCGTGCATCAAAAGGAACAGAAACATACTGTATGTGTAGCTCACATAAATATTTTTGTCACATTCCTTCCTTCTCTCTGTTTTTCAATTTCTCTGGTTTGCTGTTTGTGTTGTCTTTGGCTCTGCAAATACCCCCAGTCTCCAATAATCCCCCATTTAACAGGCAGCATCTTTCCTCTCCTCTCCTCTCCTCTCCTCTCCTCTCACCTTTTTTCAATTTAATCTTGTCTTTCAACAAATCACCCTTGTGTCCTCAATGAAAGCATTCCATGTGTCTTAAATTACTCTGTACCCCACAATCTTGACCTTTGTACCCCCATGCAGCCTCTTTCATTTCTCTGGAGCTTTGCTTGGCCTGTAGGAAGCCTTGCTCTTTCCGACTTCATAGGTGAAGGAACAAACTATGGTGGTCCCCTAAATTTTCAAGGCGAGCCGTGTGAGTGCTGCTTCACACTGGGTGTCTATCTCAGTCTCCATGGGAAGTATGTCAAGGTGCGTTTCTACGTCTGTGTATTTCTTAAAAAACACTCTCAGTATGTTTGAATCCCCTTTTCTCTTCCCAGAGAGGACATGTATCAAAATCCCTCCACTTCAGCCCTCATAGTCACACATGTAGGCTCTGCACACACATACACAGAAATAAAGCTTCTTATTTGAACGCAAACAGATTGAGTATTGATCTAGAGAAGTTATTCCTAAGCAAGGTCTACACTTGCTTGGGGCTATGTGGACAGATTATGGAGTAGTAATAACAACACCATGTGTTGAGATTGCACGCAAACAAGTTAGCAAGCGAGCAGAGAGGTTGAAACAGCTAAAAGTAATGAATAAACAGTTCAAAGAGGATGAATGGTGGAATAGTTAGTTTAAAGTAGTGAACGGCTAAAATAGCTGAAAGTAATGGATAAATGGTGAAATATAGCTAACAATAGTTTATTAACAGATTAACAGTTCAAATTAGCTAAAAGTAATTGTGGTTAAAATAGAGCTAAAAGAACAGATAAACAGTTCAAATAGTTAGCTAAAAGTAATGGATAAATGGTTGAAATAGTTAGCTAAAAGTAATGGATAAATGGTTGAAACAGTTAGCTAAAAGTAATGGATAAATGTTTGAAACAATTAGCTAAAAGTAATGGATAAATGGTTGAAACAGTTAGCTAAAAGTAATGGATAAATGGTTGAAATAGTTAGCTAAAAGTAATGGATAAACAGTTGAAATAGTTAGCTAAACGTGATGGAAATAGTTAGCTAAAAGTAATGGATAAATGGTTGAAATAGCCAAAAGTAATGGAAATATTTAGCTAAAAGTAATGGATAAACAGTTTAAATAGTTAGCTAAAGTAATGGATAAACAGTTGAAATATTTAGCTAAAAGTAATGGATAAATGGTTGAAATAGTTAGCTAAAAGTAATGGAAATATTTAGCTAAAAGTAATGGATAAACAGTTTAAATAGTTAGCTAAAAGTAATGGATAAATGGTTGAAATAGTTCGCTAAAAGTAATGGATAAACAGTTTAAATGGTTAGCTAGAAGTAATGGATAAACAGTTGAAATATTTAGCTAAAAGTAATGGATAAACAGTTGAAATAGTTAGCTAAACGTGATGGAAATAGCTAAAAGTAATGGATAAATGGTTGAAATAGCTAAAAGTAATGGAAATATTTAGCTAAAAGTAATGGATAAACAGTTTAAATAGTTAGCTAAAAGTAATGGATAAATGGTTGAAATAGTTAGCTAAAAGTAATGGATAAACAGTTTAAATGGTTAGCTAGAAGTAATGGATAAACAGTTTAAATGGTTAGCTAGAAGTAATGGATAAACAGCTGAAACAGTTAGCTAAAAGTAATGGATAAATGGTTGAAATAGCTAAAATTAATGGAAATAGTTAGCTAAAAGTAATGGAAATATTTAGCTAAAAGTAATGGATAAACAGTTTAAATAGTTAGCTAAAAGTAATGGATAAACAGTTTAAATGGTTAGCTAGAAGTAATGTACAAACAGTTGAAACAGTTAGCTAAACGTAATGAATAAATGGTTGAAACAGATGGCGGTGTTGATGAAGGTGATCTTGAGTGTCCTTGTATGAACATTTTTGAGAGAGAAAGGCACATTTGTGTGTTTTGCAGCTTGTTTACAGGTATATGTTAGCATGCCTATGTTGTACCTGTTAGCCGGTGTGGAGAACACCCCCAGGATTATGTCCCTGCCGTGCATCCTGATGATGGGGCTGGTGGAGTGGAGCAGGTTAAAGTAGAAGTGGGAATCACCGGGGACAGAGCAGTTCAGACGGGCCTTCAGGAACGACGTCCACTGCTTCTCCAGGACTCGCTGAGACCCACCCTGATCGCGTTTACACACCCGCGCTACACGTGACACCACCACCTGTGAGTTATCCGACACAGAGACGCAGATGTGGGCATAGAAAATTACTGTGCAAAATACATTTGCAACATACTGACAGGCATGTCTGTATAAACACAGCTCACATATAACTTCAATGATAAGCTGGGGAGTTAGGATATATTTCCCAAGCTTTGGGTTTCATCTTCAAAAAGGCATATTTAAAAGCTCTTTTCAACTCCAGGGTGATCTCTGAAGAGTCATTTGCATGCTATTTGCAATGCGGAAACCCTGTTTTGACAGATCATTGTTTTATAATGGTAAATTTAATATCAATTATTCATGAAAATGTCAGTGCATCTCAGAATTGCTTCTTTGAACACCCTCATCCACACAACGGTGATGCTGTTTAAGTATCCATTTACTCTGCTCTCTGTAAACATGTCAAAGCCTGAGACCTTGTGCAAGCACTTCTCCCCAAATGTGAATTGCTAATTTATCAGAGAAACAGGTTTCCTGATGCTGATATTTTTTCATAAAGAAGTATCCCCAGCTCTGGTAAGGGCAGGAAATATACACAGTTGCTTTTCTCAGGTTAATACAGACACGAGTTGTTTGCTCAGACCGTGATTTGTTGGATTAGATATGCAGACAAACAAATATGAGGATGAAAGGTCAGTGTAGCTGTGGGAAAAGACTTGATATTGACATCCAAATAATAGCAGAGGAGAGATATTAGACCGGCATCTCCTTTCATGGTGTTGCATTTTAACGACACATTCAAATATTCCCCTACAGTCCTTTTAAAAAATGCGCTGAATGGACCAGCAGCTCCTCTGTGAATACTGAGAGTTCAGTGGGATAGGGGGGATATGTTTTCATCAGAATGTCTTCTATACCTTCTCCAGGTAATTGAACTCCATGGCTATCTCTCTGAAGAAGAAGTAGATGTGAGGACCCCACTCCACAGCACTGACAAAATACGGCTCTATATTGAGAGAGAGAGAAAAAGTGAGAGAGAGAAGAAAGTGTATAGGAGAGGTGTGTGAAGAGAAAGGGTTTAATTAAATATAGATGGACCATGAGAAAGCATATAGCAAACACTGTCTCCATTTGCAAATGCATCATTCACTCCCACGACACCGAGGTAACATAAGGGCAGTGAGAAAGAGGCACAGGCCATGCTTAATTTCATTACATGGTGAAAGGGGATTTCACACCAAACAATAAGCGCATTATGACTCCCTGATGTTTCTGAGAACTCGGTTTCACGCTATGCATTTTGGCGCTATTACACCCGGGACCTTCTACAACCTACGCGTCTGAAATTGTGTTGTTTTTTTTAACAGTCCCATTGTCATCGTTAGGTTGGACCATGATGTGGATGGTCCAAACTTTGTCAAGGAGCAGGAAGTTTGACAGCTTCGTGTCCAGTGACCTGAACACGGAGCTGTCAGGCTGCTGACTCAGCCCTCTGCTACTGACACATGTATCGATCCTGCATGCTGCTAAGTGATGCGGACACGCACTCAAAACATCAGACTCTGACGAAAACATCAACAGCAGACACGGTGCTGACGAGAAGACGGACGTGCTTGAGAAAATTGCGCCTGTGCAAAAACACTTACTTGTTAAAGCACAAACAAACACACCTTAACAAGCATGCAGAAGCACACACGCACACACACTCGCACAAATGTCTGTCTGTAGGTACCTCTGAACCACTTGGAGTCGTGCTTGACGGTGCGCAGAGCGGGACTGTCCCCAAGGCTACGATAGATCACCGCATCAATGGCCAGGAAGTCTGTCACTGTGGCTGTAAACAGATTCCCCTCTGACACACACACACACACAGAGATACACTGGTGAGTTGGACAGCCTGCCAAAGCAACAGCATAACTGCAAACAATAAAGCTGGAATGAAAGTTGCCTTATTATGAAGGTCCTGCATCATAAACACGACATGACTGACCAGTCAACAATGTAATTGCAGTGGCATAATTGCAAGTTTGCAGCACTCCCACACACAAAAAACAGCATTTTTACTTCCAGCTAATATCAGATAATGGGATGACGGCTGAACAGTAATAGCTCCCTACAGTTTCAGCCACAAAACGCTGTTGATTTGATTATAGTGAAGTGTTTCAATCCAATGAAGTAAACAAAGGAGTTGAATAAAACTGAAGAATCACAATTGCTCTGTTTTGTTGAGCTTGCAGCAAGTAGCGTATTCAAGGGTCCAAAATCTCTGTCATGGAGGAACAATGATATTCTTTTCTGAACACTTCTGATCACTCGAATCACAAAAACTAAATTTGTGTCAGAGTGCTGTGTGAACCACGAGCAGCTGAGGAAGTAAAGACTAAAAACAAAAGGTGCGTCTTACCTGCAAACAGAGCTACATTGGCGTGTTTGGGGTCATAGGGGCATCTCGCCATACCACTGACCGTGTCTCCTACCATCTCTAGAGTGTCTCCCTGTTACACCACACATACACACACACACATAAACACACACAGATGCACGCATCAATCAGCAAACTCCAAACAATATGAATGAATCTACAGCAGCATCGTGAAAACAAGCAACAAAGAGAATGGCAATTAGGGAGTGTTACCCTAAGTGCAAACTAATGATTCACTGGTGGCAATTAGGCGCAGCAGCAACAAGAGAGTCACAGTCTCATGCATAAATAAAAGAGACAAACACACACACACACACACAGGGGTCCATGCACCCACATAAAGTCACACACAAGTTTCCCACTCTTATCCACAAACATACTGTACATGTATACACAGTAAAATCTCTCTCTCTGTTACACACACACACACACACACATTCACAAACACACACACTCAGCCAAAAGCAAACTATTTCAACAGCACAGTCTAATTCTCATCCACGGCTGAAAATGAAATAATTTATAGGTGTCATTTCATTAAAAACCAGCTATAAATAAAACAGTAGCTAGCATCGCTAACTAGTCCCCAGAGAAACAGACAGCCTATCAGGCAGAGACAGGTGTGTTACACACTGTTGTAGAATGTCATTAGTGGCTGACAGATAATGGGCCAGGTACGTCTCACTGTTCCACTGTTGAGCTATGTTTGAAATGTGAGAGACTGAAAATAACACTTATCTGAAAAAGCCTTTGATAGTGAAAGGATTTTTTTTTCTCTCTCTCACTTTCTCCAACTCCAACCGCCTTCATCCCTCATTTAATATTCCTGCAGAATGATGTGAAATCAGGCGAGCCGGTGATTAATATTTATGTGTAGTTTTTCTTCCACAAGTTTGAAATCGTTACTGTAATGGAGCGAGACAGGCATTGGTCGGGAAGTGGAGCACACTCAGCTGCATGGTGGAGGATTCAGGTGAGTTGGATCAAAAGCTTCAGACTCTGACAAACAAATTTTGGACTGAGCAGAGGAAATATTCAGAGCGCGCTGTGTCTAATTGTTTAACTTGGGTCACTCAACACTTACACTTGTAGCTTGAACCCTGTTGTCTCTTAAATTCTGCCTCCGACTGGGAAATTGCTTTGCTTTCTTAACCACTAGCAAAAGAAATCCAACCAGGCAAACAAGCCACGTCTCCACCCTTACTCTCTGAATACCCTCCTCTTCCTCTTCTCCCCTCTTTGTGTTCTCCTTGATTATCCGTCTCTGACTCTCGATGATAACAAGCTCGGCAGACCACAAAGTTTAACCGCCGAGAAATAACAACTGTTGTATCTCAGGAAAACAAGGCACTGGAACTGCCAGACAACAAGGATAAATAAGTCCTGGGGAGGAAGGCAACACCGCCTCGAGTGCTGAACAAACAACTCTAATCAAGCTGTAAATTTTCACCTGAGCAGGCACACTAATGGTGTTTTGAAAGAGAGGCCTCTGTTTAGGAAAAATATATGACATTTATCACTTACGTCAAACCAATCACTATGATTCCATATTGGCATTATGACGTTTTCACAGGTTTGGGACAGGTACAGCTGTAATACAGTGGTGGGAGTGAGCGTGTTTAGTCTTTACTTACAGTATAGTTGGCACATAGCGGGTTGAAGGCGTTGGTCCCACACACAAACAGGCCTCCTTGTCTGCTGAGCAGCACCTTCATGAAATTACGGCATTCATCCTGCAGGGAAGAGAGAAATAAAAAGAGGGAGAGCTTAATATGCAGGAGGGGTGAAACTGAAGAGAAGAAAGGCAAAATGATGGAGCGAATAGAGGGAAAACTGGGTTTATTTTTCAGAGACTGATTATCCAAACCGCTCTGTGAAATGAAGCTTTTCAGTTGCCTGATGTGTGGAATTATCACACCATTAACGCTGTCAATCATATTGATACAGTCTGAACGTAGCCTGCAGAGACTTTAAATGTCTACCCTCTTCACACGTGCAAACACACACACACACACACACACACATGCACAGCTGCTGTTGACTGACAGACGGTAATCCAAACCAGCTTCGGGATTTTAAAACAAGCAACAGATTTAAGGCTAATTTCTCCACTGTGAGGCGTCAAACTACATGAAGCCTGCTTAATGACTAAATAAACCTGAGTCACAGTTTCATTCTTCCATGCTTATTCTTTGAAATGAGAAGTCGTGCAAGCACCACATGACTTAATAGCAGCTTTTGCCCCACAGTGCCAAAAAGTAATAAATGTTGGTGCAGTGAAACTGAGAAAAATGACTTTCAAGTTAATCTCCTGCCTCGACCAAAGTATAGTGTGTCAGTGTGTTTATAGTAGAAATGACTAAACACATGTAACCGCTGATGAACACTGTAATCACACATTGCTGCACCTACAGCACTGGTTCCATCACTTTTACCAAACCATTTCAATCATTTAGCCTGTAGCCTACTTTTAGCTATCTATTTCAACTGTTCATCCATTATTTTTAGCAACCTTTTCTTAACCATTCAGCCATTACGTCTATCTACTACTAGCTATCATTTAATCATTTAGCCATACTTTTAGCTATGTAATTCAATTGTTTATCCATTATTTTTAAATAACTATTTGAACTGTTTATTCATCACTTTTAGCTTTCTATTTTAACAATTCACCCATTAGCTAACTCTCTAGACTTCTCTGCTCGCCTGCTACAGTACCTACTTTTCACGCACTCTCAGATGCGTATGTGTATGTTCATACATCTGATTGATGCAAAGTAAGAAAAATAATATAATATAAAATTCTTGGGGAAAATATGGATAATTTGTATATAAACACTTTGAGCTTCACATATTTTACGGCAGTGGTTCCCTTTCTGGCTTTAAAATAAAGCAATATCTACTAGTGACCTCTCACCACAGGTTCTGGCTTTAGTGTGGACCTGAGCTGTGAGCAGTTCAATTAAAGAGGATTTAAAAGAGAAAGAGATGATTATTATTTTCTTCTCAGGTTGTTTGATTTGTAGGATGTTCAGTATTTCACAAGAAGAAAAAATAAGAGAAAATAAGAAAAATATAAATATACTTCCAGTAGGGGTCACAGGAAGGTTTACAAAGAACAAACAAAGAACCCATCAACACACATATGCAGGAATTGTGCAGGAATTTACACTTTTCCACGGGCTTTAAAACTAAATTCCATTCATGGCCTTTGACTTCAAAAGCCAAAAAGCACCGACAGCAGTTTGCCTTTGCAGGGCAGAGTCCTCCACCTGTGTGTGTGTGTGTGTGTGTGTGTGTGTGTGTATGTGTAGAGTGAGTGGTGATGTACAGTAGGTCACTGGCGAGCAACCGCCAGCAACCCCCTCCCCAAACTACTACTCTCCCAGCCAGGAAGGCACCAGCTCTGCCACACACACACACACACACATCAGATAGGGTCTACTTCAAGACCACCACCCGCAGTGACGTCATTGGAAAGAGAAGTAGGGCTGGAGCAGAAGCGGTGGTGGTGATAGCGGGTATGTCGAATGACAGTGTGTATGTGTGTGTGTGAGTGTGTGATTCAAGAGATCAGAGGGAGTGCAGTGACATGAGAGGCGGGTGAGTGTTATTCCAGATGCTCCACCCTCCACCCTTTTACCCCTCCAACTTCTCACTTCACTCCCTGCAGGGTTTTCGTTTTTCAACAGCACAAAAACAGGAAAGGAGGAAGTGTTTTCATGTGAGAGTGTAAAGGGTGTGTGTGTGTGTGTGTGTGTGTGTGTGTGTGTGTTGGGGTGCAGGGGGTGTGTCAAGTGTGAGGTGTAAATTTCTAATGGCGCAGCACTGTGTGACAAATTGAGGAGCGGCTGTGACAGTATTTGTGTGCGTGTCACTCCCCCACATACAGCATGTGTTCATGTGTGCCTGGTGCATATATCTGTGTGTGCATGTGCATGTATCTGCTGTGTGTGTATCTGCGTATCACAGCACAGATGCATGCTCATGTGTGAGAATCATTTGCATGCTGTTTGTCGGTGGGGTTGCAGTCTGTCAGCTTGGTCAGAGCTGTAATCACAAAGCCAGATGAAGCACTCTTAATAACAACCCAGTCCAACTGCCAGCATCTCAGAGAGGGGAGTAAATACTTAGAGCAGCCAAACCACTGCACAAATGTGCACATTTGGCAGAGCACGAACACATAAAATGAAACATTTCATGACTACAGGATAAAAACAAGGGTTGGATCCTTCGTAGCATTTCAGCTATTCAGTTTTGATTGCCATATACACTTTTCAGACAACGTCAGAATTGATCCCCTGCTGCATACATGCTTTTCATTAACCCTTATTCATCTATTCCGGGAAGCAATTTGGCACTTCCAGGTATGGGCCTTTCTTTATTCAAAGCCCATTTCATTCAGCAGGATTAGGGTTTTACTATGGGTTCCACATTAAAAAAATAAACCAATTACAAAGGATCAAGTAGTGAATCACTGAATTAAACAATTAGATATAAATCCAAATGCTGTACGTCCTGGTGCCTCCTTCTTCTCCCCTCTCTCTGCTCCCATACTCCCTGGGCAGAATCCAGACAAAACGCCACCTGTGCTGGCTGGCAAGCCTTCCCGAGACCCAGACGACTGCAGCCCTCCTCCTCCTCTTCCTCCACCTCCTCCTCCTGCTCCTCTTACTGACAGCAGCAGAGCTGCCTGGGCTCTGAAAAATTAATCTGCAGCACAGATGAATTACACAGGAGCACGCGTCTGAGTGCAAATATGGACGTAGTTGTGAATGGAGGGGAGATTTACAGAACAAGAAAGAGTGTGGAATGATAGGGAGAGATGGAGCACAAGTGTGTGTGTGTGTGTGTGTGTGTGTGTGTGTGTGTGTGTGAGCAAGTTTGCATATGTGATTCTGCATTTATATAAACTAGACGCTACGCAGGCAGCAGGTTTTTAATCAGTCTCTTGCTCCTCAGGCAGATGTTAGCCAGGCTAGTTCTACTCTGCTGATGTCGACCGAGCGAGTGCATTTCTCGCCTCTTGGCTTCTCGACACAGAAACAGACATTTTCCTTAGACACACCAAAAGCATTCATAGACATATTAAAGCAAGTGATCACACACACGCAGTCAGAGGCTCGACAACAAGTTCTCTGTTGCTACAACACATCTGCTCAAAACAACCTGCAGCAGTCAGACACCATTAAAACTGAGGAGGCTCCACCTTCTGCATCTGCTTTCCATCTATTGTCCGGAACTCAACCTTTACTCTGAGATGAAACACAGCCTTTTTCATTTGGCCTAAGCCTGAGCTCAATGTTTGTTGTAATGATGAGGCTTTATCCAAAAACCGTAACGAGCATGGGTTATACCTCCAGCTACAATCAGCATTCCTGTGTTTGGTCTAACCAAAATACAAAACAGGTTCATACATCGTAAAATCTTCTGCTTGTTTTCCTGCTTTAGGAGCAACCACAGCATTTTTCATACTCTCATAAAATATAATAAGTTATCATGATGACCTTAGTAATGTTCGTACAATAGGAACCATCTAAGGCAGTACATCAGGGGGTCGTATTTAGCAAGCTGCTCCTCTAAATCTCTAAAGTTTCCATTACATGCCTGGATGGTCCCCTGATGTTACCGACCAGGGAGAAGAGAGCATTGCTCTGCCAAGAGCCGCCATTGAGCCAGAACTCTCCCACACACACACATACTGTATACACAATACACACTCACATACACAAAGGTTTGGCGAGCCCTCTTCTCCACTCATTAACAACAGGCTTGTCATTTCCAGAAAAATCCCTGACGCACAATTTTGACTGAAAACAGTGACTCTCCATGACAGGAAGAAAGTGTGTGTGTATGTTTGTGAGCATGTGGGCGGAGGATAAATTAACAGCGGTACCAAATTAGCAGCAATGTGCTGTTCTGAGTGCTGCGGTCTTACTCAGCATGTTAAAGCTAATCCGCGTCCCTCTGCAACCCTTCCCTGTTTGATGGTAATTCTGACTGAACACACCACAGGCCACAAACAAACATCAGACACCAGAGGGAGGGAGACAGGGAGGGAAAGCGAGATAATAGAGATGGGAGGGCAAAATAAAGAGAGAGAGAGAGAGAGAGACATACAGAAGAGAGGGAGTGAAGGAGAGAGAGACAGAAAGGAAGAAACAGAGAAAACCAGAGAGTTTTTCCAGTCCAGTCAGCCATGTGGCAGCCTCAGCGGTGGAGCCGACCTGCAGCAAGACCTACAGATCGTGGGGTCAGCTGAGCTCCACTCCCTGGTGGAAACATACACACACCGGACATTCACAAACACACACACGCAAACACACCACCATTCTATCCTTGAACACAACACTTAACCTGAATGACCCCTGAACAGCTCTCTGTCTGATAACCTGCTGAGAAAATGGTGGCAAATTGTCTCATTGTGATTAATACATGTGATGTTGTATGCTTGCCTGTAAGAAAATTGTCTTTTTGGGAATATATGGAGAAAAGAAGGCTCAGCACTCTTAGGCAAGTATTTTATGATAAAGCCAGCTTTTAGTCACTAAACCTTCATCAGGGCAAATCTTTTGACAAAAGCTTATAATGACATCAGATATGTGCAAGCACACATGGGAAATGCAGTTCACAGCTGTGGATCCCTCGCTCCAAATACATAGTATACCCAACAAATACGGCATATCACAAAAACTAAGGACAAATCAATACAGAAAGCCAAAACATGGGAAATAAGTATCAGAAGTAAATAAAGGGAAAGAAATACTGCACAAACATCTCTAGAGCTGATTTATCTGCATCATCATTACATTGTTGTATCTTTTCTCCATATTTGATGTGTTTTGCCTTCTTGCACCCTAGCATTGTGTTGTGAGTTTGTTTGTTAATCTCAAAAGTACAAATTCTTTGGGGGAATATAACAGGTGGCTGCCGTGATGCAAAAGCTACAATAAAGATTGAACTTCAATGAAGTTGAAGACTTCACAGTACACTAACATGTAAAATCAGCACAAGGATTCAGTTATAGACATTACACAATGTCTAGAATCTAAATGCAGAGAAACAAGATACTTTATACGTATGAAATATTGGTGGGATTTTAAAAAAAGGACAAGAAATGAAAGTGATTCCACATGTGGTATTTCAAATTGATTAATTTAGGAGCCCAAAAAAAAGGCTGTGAAACTGAATCTTCTGCCTGTCCAACCCAGAAAAGGCATTTGGGTTGGACGATTGAAAACCCAGAGCTCCTCAGAGAGCACGATCAACGCAATATTGATCAAACAATCTTGCTAAGTGCTGCTTATAACGATGCCCAACCGCTCTTTAAAAGCGCTCTATCTGGAATTGCCTTTGTCTCCATGTACATGCCACGCTGCCATGGCCTGATGTGTTGGCACAGAGCCACCTCAGGGGAACGTCTCACCCTCTGTCTCTTGCTCTCCTTTGCTTTCATAAGAAGAGAAAGGGAAGGAGCGAAAGAAGGGAAGGGAATGACAGAGAAAGACATGAAAAGGGCAAATACAGGAGAGATAAAGAGACAGCGGAAAGCAAAGGACAAAGGAAAATATGACGGGGATATGCAGAGAGAGTGACAGTGAGGCCGACTGTTGCATTCATCAACAATCGTTTGGTCAACACGAGGGGAGAAAAAAAGGTGAAAGAATTAGGATATTGAATTTTCAGCCTAATTAGGGAGAATACTATGTCCTTTGTGATCAACCAAGCAGAAACATTTAATTACAAAAACCAATTACGAGGTGGTGAATGTGTCACATCTGACACAACCAACCCCGAAGCAGAACAGGACATTTTCAGGAGGTGAAGTGGAGGAGAGAAAGATGGGAAGGGAGGGGACAGAGGGGGAAGGGGGGCACACAGAAAATGGCTTGACAGATGTGTTTGTTGACATTTTCTTTTTAATTGTGTTCATGTATGTGTGGGAGAGAAAAACAAAGAGAGAGCAGATAAAAAAAAGACATATGAAATCATGAATATGTATGAACATACCGTGTATATAATGTACATGAGGGCTGGTAATCCCACCTACATGTACAGTATGTAAGAACCTCCATGTTGTGTGTATGCATGTGTTAGAGTCAGAAAAAGATGGTTCTTTTGTTAAATATTCAGTCAGCTCGACCTCCAACACGATGAGCAAAACAGCAACAGCAGGTAACAAAAACAACACCCCAGCAATCGAATGCATTTCAATACAAAAGCCCTGCAGTAAACACTGTAGCTAGACAATACATCGCTGTAACATTGATATTGTGATATAAAATTCACATCATAACATCAAAATATCATAAATGATGTCTTTTCCAGGTCTTAAAGGCTGAATTACAGCTAAGTGATACATCATTAGATGGGTGGTGTCCTTTTTGACTGATAGATCACAGTATGCTAGAGTAAATGCTGCAGTGTCCTCCCCTATTATTACCCACACTGGGGCCCTACAAGGGAGCGTTATCTCTCCAGTTCTATTTACTCTTACAGTTCTATTTACTCTGAATGTAGGGCTAACTCATCAATGTTAAATTTGCTGATGATACAGTGATTGTTGGTTTGATCACTGAAGATGAAACAAAGTATTTTGTTTATGTGTGGATGAGTTTGTTGATCGGTGTCACGCTAGTTTTCTTCAGCTAAATACCAAGAAAATGAAGGAAATGATCTTTGACTTCAGAGCGTGCAGAAGGACACACCAACACACACATCCTGGTGATGTGAGGTGTGTGTCACTTGCATTTTATTGTGCTTAATTCTTGATTGTTGGTGATGATGTTGTGGAGCACTTTGTTGTTAAATGTCTGTCTTTCATTGTAATGTCTTTTTCTGTTGTGGTTGTATTTTTCTGACAGTTGTCGCAGACACAAAGAGAATTTCCGAAAGGATAATAAACAAAACTAACTAACTAACAACTAATTTTCTAACCTTACTCCAGTGCTTTAGCTCAAAATTTTTAAAAAATAAAACCTTTTGAACTTTATGAAGATAAAAGGCTCTGCACACTTCAGGCATTTAATGATAAAGCCAAGCTACATTTTTGACTAATGGGAATCCCATGACATCAAATAGAGCACACCTGTGTTTTGACATGCAAGTTCACATGGGATATGCAGTTCCTAATCGTAGTTCCCAAGGTGTTATAGCTCAATAAGATGAACAGTGAATTATTCCACCTGTGTGGTCATCATGTTCACATTATCAGTTATTTTGAAAGGCTTTCCTTAAGCACCAATAGCAATCTTCACAATTATTTAAATAAAAATATCTTTATATTTGAGTTTCACAGTATTGCCCAGTGCTAATTCAAATGTGGTTATTTTATCTATGAATGGCCTCTCAATAGAATTTCCATAAAATGTACTTTACCACAATATACAGTATATCGCTATTGTGACACTATCTTCATGAAGCTTAAAGGCACCCTGTGGTGTTTTGTGGTGTTTTGGAGCAATGTTTTGATTAGGGGGTCCCTTTTCTTTTGTATCATGCATACACATGAGGACTCACGTGCAGGTGCACGAGCACGCGGGTGAAGGCGTACACATTCCTGCCAATGGTTTCACACTATTCCACTGATCGACAGGTGGTCGTAATGTGCCAAGAAAAGTCGCAATGCACCAGCAACATGCAGGGAAGATAAAGACAGCAAGCTGGCAAACATGAATGTAAACAATGCAGGTTTCAAAAGAAAATTATAAATATAAATGTTTTATGAGAAGGGAAATGCGTTAAACAAAATGCTTTTTGGTGAGAAACGTTGTTTAGATGAAAACTCCACAGGGTACCTTTAAAATGTTGCTGTTTGTGCTGACACTGTTCAACTGATTCAACTCTACGGTCATTTTTGAGGCTGTAGTTATAGTTGTGTTGTTGTTATTGTATAGGATTACATTATATTGACAGATACTGTGTGTGTAGTTCCAACTTTTTCATACTTTTTCAGGGGATGTTATTTGGAATCAAAATAACAGCATTTTTACTCACAATTTAGCAGAAACACAGACTATAGAGACTGAAAAATATCTGTATCGGCTTTTAGAAATCCATATCGGTTGTACCCGAGTGAATGTGTGTATGTGTGTGTGTGTGTGTATGTGTGTGTGACTGAATGTGCCTGTGTGTACATGCATATGCGCACACAAGCACATCCATTCATATGCGTCTGAGCCCAGAGAGCTGACTGAGAGGACCTGGCAGTGTTCTTATCTTCCTCACATTGCCGTGTGACTCACAGCCTTACCAGGCAGCACAGTCATTAGGGGCAAGAAGACCTTTCATATCTCAGTCAGCCCCACAGCTCTCCTCAGGGCCGACCAACAGGGACCCACACCCCCCCACTCCTCTCCTCTCCTCTCCTCTCCTCTCCTCTCCTCTCCTCTCCTCTCCTCTCCTTCTTTATCTACCCCCTCTTCTCTCTCACCTCTCTGTCTCCCTCTCCTCCTCTCAGCCTAGCTTTTTGTCTCTGTCCCTCTATTCTCCATTGTGTTTCTGTCTGGCACTGTCTCACACAGATTTAATGTCAGGTGTTCTCTCACTGTGTTAAATAAGTCATTTTTTTTTCTCTGCCTGGAGGGGACAGAGCCCATGTTTCCCCCACCAACCATCACTACACATACCCACACACACACACATAGACACTGAATACGGGCTGTTTATGTGTGGCAGACAGCAGCTAGGGATGTGTGTGTCGGAGATATAAGAGGTATTCAGGCGTGGGCTGCTGGTGGCTTCTGGGACGTTTCACCCCATCTCTTCCTCACCGCCTCGGTTTCCCAACGCCCACCTGCATTTTCTGAGGGCACAAACCGCATTCCTAACTCATGATGGCAGAACAAGTGGTGTATAGGTAGGAGTGGCTCTGTTCTTCTGATCGATGTGTATGTATGTGTGTTTGTGTGATGGGTTAGATGAGCAGGGACAATGAGATAATACGCGGTCAAAGCCCCCCCCCACCCCTTCTTGAGGCTGTGCTAGCAGGCATGACAGTCAGATGACTGGCACAATGAAACCAAAGCTCCAGGCAGAAAAGTGAAACATGTGCCATAATAATGTGTGTAAGAAGGAGAGCTCTGAGTGACTGGACATGATTTCAACATATTTCAACATATTTCACTAACAAACTGTCATCCAACACATTTGATCTGTAATTCTACAGTATATAATCTTTTCAT